>BSQZ01000071.1:2335851-2760851 GCA_033239005.1 Lamellibrachia satsuma | reverse complement strand
AAATTAATTGCCACATGACTGCTCACCACTATTTGTTACACCTTTAGCCAAATGTTGTGGGTGTACATAGTATTGTTCAATGAATTCAATGATAGGATGTTTAGCAAATTACATGTCCAAGGGAAGCCGTTGTTGTGTAATGACCACGAGTAGCGACACATTTAGACAGCAAGCACTACATACGTTCCTACCGGTATGTATGTGTATATGCTTTTGATGTGTGGGTGTGTGCGTGCGTTCGTGCGTGCGTATTTGTGTGTGTGTGGGATATATATATATATTTATACCCTGCTGATGCTTAATGTTGATACCTTGCAGATGCGTAATGGCAGAAACCTGAGCTTGTTTGCTACAGGAACACACAAAGAGTAACTGTTGTTAAAGGTCATTTAATAAATGCATCGTGATAATAAAATACATGTATCGATGAGAAAATAGCTGGTACAAATATGTTCGTCGAGAAAAATATCATATATGTGTAAATCGATGAGATATAGCTTAATCATCAATACAAACTAGCTCATCGAGAAAAGCAATTATTAAATGACATGTAAAAGTAGCAAAGGTGGGGCGATAATTTATCCCACAGTACATAATCATGATAACACGGTACGCAACACGAGAACATTGGTGGTAGAAAGGGGAGGATGGTGGGAGGAAAAACGTCCAATGTGTTGCTTCACGAAAACACGACTTGCGTCAGCGAAGTTTGCAACACAAAGGGACAGGGTTTAACTTGTCACGTGGTCACATGACGTTTTTGGACTAAAACCATTTCGCGTACTCCGGACTGTTTCTCGTGTTGCGGACCGCAACAAACATGGCAAAGTAGATTCTCGCCTCACATTATATAAATACTATTTTTTCAAGTGTAAAAATATTCATTTATACCCTGCTGATGCTTAATGTTGATACCTTGCAGATGCGTAATGGCAGAAACCTGAGCTTGTTTGCTACAGGAACACACAAAGAGTAACTGTTGTTAAAGGTCATTTAATAAATGCATCGTGATAATAAAATACATGTATCGATGAGAAAATAGGTGGTACAAATATGTTCATCTAGAAAAATACCATATATGTGTAAATCGATGAGATATAGCTTAATCATCAATACAAACTAGCTCATCGAGAAAAGCAATTATTAAATGACATGTAAAAGTAGCAAAGGTGGGGCGATCATTTATCCCACCAGGCCTCCAATACGGGAGGCCCCAACCCCCACCCCAGGATTCTGCCAAAGAATCAACCAATTACGAAATAAGTCCCCCTAACAATTTTACACTCAATATTACGCAATGCAAACAGACAGGCTAGATGTCAATGAACGCCATTCACTACGTAATAACACATAAATGTGCTTTACAACATGGTTAGTGGGATTGCTTAAAAGCCAACCACTGGTATTAACTGTCCCAGACACGCTGTAATATCAGACACGCTGTGATATGGATGTCACTGTCAGTCGTACTGTAACAGCCATCCTACACAACAGCCTAATAATATGGACCAATCATTATGAAGCAGGTGCCAGGGTGATATCAGTCGTGCTCCCAAGTATTATACTGCATACGATGGATGCCAGTCATGCTGCAACAACCACCGCCTACAGCTATTGCCAGGTAGTATGGCAACATTAGACATGCCAATAGGTATAGAAAAATCGACAATTGGTGTATACAATGGATGTCAGTCATACTGCAACACTCACTGCACACAGCAACGGCCTGATAGTAAGAAGTAATTTCGAGAGACAGGGGATGCATTCGCAAATGCAAACAGTGGCCCTTTAAACGGGCCACGGTCCTTCAGGAATCGAGACAGAGCTTGTACTGGATAGTACCCATCATAAGTATGGAAAATGGATAAAGTGATTGGTCGTCCAGAAGTGTTGTCCACATATGATAGTATTGCTCTTCTGTAAGCCCGTTTAGTGCCGTCGGATAAGGCTGCGTCCAGAAGCTGCGCCATTACTGGTGCCAAGGTTGTAATGCTGCTGGGATTACTGTTGGCTGCACTTGTAGCCATGGCGCCATCTGCCGTGCTGCGCCCTCCTGAAATCGCGACAGTTTGTCAGCAATGACATTTGTCTTTCCTGGTTAGTGCTTCGATTTAAAATAAACATTAAATTTCAGTGCAGTAATCACCAATCTTCTTACTAAGCGCATAAAGTGGGAATTCTTAGCCGACTGCTTATTTTTAACTCTACAACAGCTTGATTGTCAGTGAGAAACAAGACAGAATGATTAGCCATATATTTTCCCCACCGTTCCAAAGCAGCTACAATGGGGTATAGGTCCAATACCGCAATGTTGTAACTCTGCCATATTTGTGGGAATCTACCCTGAAACCATCGGTAACCGAATACTGCTGCAAATGTGATGAAGCAGCATCTGTGTACAGCTTTATTGCATCGGATGAAATCCAGTTACTGTTGATGATCATGGTCACGCCATTGAAAGAGGAAATAAAGCAGTGCCAAGCAGCTAGATCTGCCCGTGCTTCGACATTCATCCTGATATGATGGCCAGGTCTAGAAATACCAATAGTCAGATCGATGAGGCGACGTAGAAAAGCCCTCCCGGGAGATATGACTCTGCAAGCAAAATTTAACAGGCCAATAACAGACTGGAGTTGCTGCAAGGTAACAGAACGACATTTGCGCATGTTAGCAATTGATGACTGAAGCTTCTGAATTTTATCAGCAGGGAGGCGTGCCTCCCATTTGACAGTGTCCAGTTCAATGCCATGTACAGTGATGATTGTTGATGGTAAGCACGTTTTCTTATGTTTGATTGGAATAGAGAGCTCATCCGCAAGTGCTATAAATCGATTAAGATCCTGCAAGCAACTCACGGAATTAGGAGGGCCAATGAAGATGAAATCATCTAAAATGTGTGACACGGCCAAAGCACTCCTTGTCTTAATGATCCAATGTAGAGCACAAGTCAACCTTTCGAAGATACGACATGATTCCGCACACCCCATCGGCAAAGCTCGGTCGTAATAGGAGTGATTCTCCCAAGTGAAACCAAATAAATGGTAACACGACGGGTGGAGGAGTATGATGCGAAATGCATCCTCAATATCAGTCTTGCCTATCAATGCTCCTCGACCAAACTGACTCAGCAGAGTAATGACATGGTCTAGGGTTTCATAGCGAACTGTGGTGAAATGCTTTGGGATGTAGTCGTTAATGGAATTTCCGTCTGGGTATGACAGGTCATGAATAATGCGAAATTCATTAGGCTCTTTCTATGGCACTATACCAAGCGGGGAAGACTGATAATTAACAAGTTGAGGTGAAAGGAAAGGACCAGCAATACGTCCAAGGGCAAGTTCCTTCGCAAGTTTCCTTTCCACTACATCCTTATGATGTGAAACAGATGGATGGTTTTTGGAGAAGCGAAGAGATGGTGTGCCAAGGTAATTGATATGAAATCCATGGGTAAAGCCTTGTATGTGGAAATTAGTTTCCGTTTGGTCATAGCCTTGTAGGGCATGTTGTAAACATTTAGGGTTTACTTGTGTGGGGAGTGCTGTGCTTGGGACAGGAAGTGGAAGGGTGAGGTGCTTGACATTTGGCACAGACATGTTTGAACCTGCATGTTTTGGAGACACATTTGCCCCCTCGCTGGTACACCCAGCAGTAGCCGGACGGAAAGGGCTGAGGGCGACGGGATGGGTTGCGGGAGACAGTAGGTGGAGCACGACTGGGTCCCCCCTGGACCTGCTTTGCATACATGCACTTGAAAAACAAGTCCCACCTGGGCTGGTCCCAGGGGAAACTTGGTGGGTTGGAATGCCTGAAAGCTCGGAATTGTTCGTCATATTGCCGCCAGGCAAATGGCGGACCTGTATTGGCAATATCGCGAACAACCTCGCATATTTAAACAAGCCAGGCGGTTTGTCAGGAAATCGCTGTGTATACACAGCACCGAACACCAAGAAAGCGCATATCCACTGCTCAATAGAAGAGATCTGCCTTACTTTACCCTGTGGTATGAGGGAAAGGAGAGGATGGGCATAGTCTGGCATCTGGTGTCGCTTACTAGTGTTGACTAACTCATAGAAATCGACATACTCGTTTTCCCATATCTTAGCCTTTACTTTATCTGATAAATCGGCCCCCAATTCAGTTGTATGCAGTGGCAAAGTTTGCGGCAAGGTCGGCTCACCCTGTTCGCCACGCAGCAGGGCGTCAATCGCTCCTGCAACCGTATAGTCCACCTGGTCCGCAGCGTCGGGTGGATTACCCGCCACTGGCGGCATCATGAGGTCTGGAACAGCTATCGGTGCAGCAGGAGCATCTACAGGCGCAGCAGGGACATCTGCAGGCGCAGCAGGAACGGGAACCGGCACTGCAGCACGATCGTCACGCAGCTGCTTCAAAACTTCTCTCGTGACGATGGCCACCATCTCCGCTGTGCTGGTCGAGACCGTCGGCGGGCCCCCATCAGGGATGACACTCTCATCGGGTCTGCCAGCAGCAGCGCTGACAGGACGACGTCGTCTAACGGGCGGTGCAGGCATGGGTGGAGCAGTCTCGGCAGCACGTTTCCGGATGGCTGCTCTGCGTTGTGACGGCTGTCTTACCGCAGCCCCTCTCGTTGTGGATGTACGTCCACGTGGCATACTACAACAAGGCAACGGAAGGCCAGGAACTGCATGCATAAACACTGCAATAATGATGCCATTATGGTGAGTGGGCAGTACTGGACTATAGAAGAGTGACTGCTTACATGGTCAAATACCAAAAATAAAAATTGTAATTATGAGTAGACCATGTACTGTGCTGGTACAGGCACATATAATGGGACCATAGTACAAACAGCATCATGACAGAGACACAGCTATGCAACCTGTCTACGTTCGCACGAACACAAAGTAAAACGATCACATGACAGAGACACATTTCTGCAACCTGTCAGTGTTCGCATGAACACAGAAAGTAAAATGCTCATCAAACAGAGACACATTTCTGCAACCTGTCAGTGTTTGCATGAACACAGAAAGGAAACTGCTCACATGACAGATACACATTTCTGCAACCTGTCAGTGTTTGCATGACACAGAAAGTAAAATGCTCACATGACAGAGACACATTTCTGCAACCTGTCAATGCTCGAATGAACACAGAAAGTAAAATGCTCACATGACAGAGACACATTTCTGCAACCTGTCAATGTTCGAATGAACACAGAAAGTAAAATGCTCACATGACAGAGACACATTTCTGCAACCTGTCAATGTTTACATGGGCAAAGAAATTAAAATGTTCACATGACAGAGACACATTTCTGCAACCTGACAATGTTTGCATGAACACAAAGTAAAATGCTCACATGACAGAGACACATTTCTGCAACCTGTCAATGTTTACCCGGACAAAGAAAAGAAAATGCTCACATGACAGAGACACATCTCTGTAACCTGTCAAGTTTGCAAGAACAAACCCAAAAAGTACAGAGTTCACAGGACATAGACCCTGGAGTCATTGTTGGCAAGAACGAAATGACAAAAACACAAGAATTTATTTCATTGTGAAACAACAGGGCACAAAATAAATGGAGGTAACGCAGTATACATGCACAATGGCAAATGATTGCAGACATTAAAATTGATGAGCAACAAACATGGCAGCCCCCGCACGCTTCGCACATATTTGCGCATACCAGCATCATTCAGATGTACCCCAAACAGGTCAAAATACTGAGGCCAGTTGGCATGCATGCCACGGTGTCGCCAATAGTGAACATGGAGCAGGTCTGTGGTCAAAGCATCCAGCGTGCGATTGACCACGAAACGAGCGCTGTTAAAATCGGCACGAGTTTGAAATCGTGACCGCCCAGTCGGCCGCACCATCACACGCGGGAGGACCTGACAAACAACCACCTCGGCAACCGAGCCTACAGCCGCAACAAGCTTGGCGAAATCAACGATCCGCTTGGCAAGATTGACTGGATCAACATGAGAAGCCGATAAATCATTAGTTCCTATGTGAAGTATGACTCCCCGTACAGCGAGATCGCGGACCAGTGGTAATTCAAGCATTAAACCGTCCAGGGTAAGGCCCCCTATGCCACGGTAAAATACGTTTGAAAATTTTTCGGAAATACCCAAGTCTGCACCAACCACTTTATTAGTATCGTTACTATGAAAGACGTATTCCTTCAGACGGCGAACAAAACTATGACCAAGAATTAAAAGGTCGGAGTTGCCGTCCATAGCTGAACAATTTACAATGAAAATACAGCCGAAATCGGAATACAAAATGGCGGCGCAGAGTTAAACAAAGGCCGAAGTCGAAGACATAAATTGTACGATAACTCAAGGATAATCACATCAATATAACGCAAACAAGGCGTTTAATTTAGATATAATGTAGGCACAAAGCCTAAAACAGAATATACTAAGTTGAAGTGATACTAACCTTGAAATCTTCAGAGGAAAAACGTCCAATGTGTTGCTTCACGAAAACACGACTTGCGTCAGCGAAGTTTGCAAAACAAAGGGACAGGGGTTAACTTGTTACGTGGTCACATGACGTTTTTGGACTAAAACCATTTCGCGTACTCCGGACTGTTTCTCGTGTTGCGGACCGCAACAAACATGGCAAAGTAGATTCTCGCCTCACATTATATAAATACTATTTTTTCAAGTGTAAAAATATTCATATATATATATATATATATATATATATATATATATATATATATATATATATATATATATATATATATATATATATATATATATATTGTTAAATCACTAATATCCCGTGCAACAGGTAAGCCCTGCCCCCCCCGGTTACTTTAATTAACATGCAAATTTAGCCACATTCAAGATACGTTTCATTATCGAGCGCTAATTGCTGGTAAGGTATTCATAATTAAGGGTTTTTAGTACACGTTTTAGCCTTATTACAGTCTGAACAGCATTCACCTCAATACCAATGATAACTCAATAATCATGATGACTCTTCGTTATTTTGTATGTCATTCGTGGACATCGTTCCACTTTTTATATATGTCACCATGGGTGAGGTTCCCATATTTTTTCACATTGACACACACCCAGTTATGCGTCTCCATGGGCGGTGTTCACTTTACTAATGATATTTACACCTAGACGTTCCTAAATTGTGGGCGGTGATCCCATAACACTCCGTGGTGACATTTTACACGTTTGTGGGCTCTCCCCCACCCCACTGTTTGTGGTTACGATGTAGCCTCTATGTAGCTGTACACGTTGTTCTTCCAAATGAAGATGATTCCAAGTTTGTTTTTGTGTCACCAGGTTCATTGTTCGATTTCATAATATTGTTGTAATTTTAGTGTTGCTATTATTAACAGTGACACAACGTCTTACTTTTTTTGCATTTATCTATTAGCGTGGGCGGAGACCCCCTACTTAACTACGTTTGCAATTCTTACATTGATGTACTATCTTGAGCGGCGTCCCCTAACTAACTGTGATTATAAGTTTGCATTTATGTACTATCGTGGGCGGTGTCCCCTAACTAACTGTGATTATAATTTTGCATTGATGTACTATCGTGGGCAGTGTCCCCTAGCTAACAGTCATTATAATTTTGCACTGATGTACTATCGTTGGTGATGTCCCCTAATTAACTATGATTACAATTTTGCATTTATGTACTATCGTGGGTGGTGTCCCCTAACTAACTGTCAGTCATTATAATTTTGCATTGATGTACTATCGTGGGCGGTGTCCCCTAACTAACTATGATTACAATTTTGCATTTATGTACTATCGTGGGCGGTGTCCCCTAACTAACTGTCATTACAATTTTGCATTGATGTACTATCGTGGGCGGTGTCCCCTAACTAACTATGATTACAATTTTGCATTGATGTACTATCGTGGGCGGTGTCCCCTAACTAACTGTCATTACAATTTTGCATTGATGTACTATCGTGGGCGGTGGCCCCTTAACTAGCTATGCTTTACAATGTTGCGTTGATCTGCTACCGTGGGCGGTGACCCCTTAACTAACTGTGATTCCATTTTGTGGTGATCTAACGTGGGCGGTGACCCCCTAATTACTTGGTTACTGTCTTGTATTGATGGGTTATTATGGGCGGTGACCCCCGCCCCCAATACAATGCTTTTAACGAGTAATGTGGTGGCAGTTTCCAAGCGTTTAGCCGTTCACTCAGTATTGGCTCTTCCACAATGTGTTGCAGGATGGCTCCATCTAAGAATGTTCGTCGTGGACGACCTCTGCGCCACAGCCCGGTGGCAACAAGGTCGCGAGCGGCGGCTAGCCGCGCTTCCGTTGCACGATCGGCAATGGGCCACGTCGTGCAGCACCTTGACGACGAGCCGGCTCACCAGCAGGCCGTTCATCCGGTAGCGGGCGCAGCCGCGGGTCGAAGAGGTACAACGGAAGAGCGCTTGTCGAGTATGGAGCGCCGGCTTGAAGCTTCTGACAATATGTTGCAGGAAGTCCACGCAATGGTGCTTGGTTTGCAACAACTGCCTGCGACCAACGCCCTACCTGCACCGCCTCCAATAGCGGTCCCTGTGGCAATGGCGGCGTCTGCTGGGGGGAGCCCATCGCTCCGCCCTTGGCTAACATTTGGGCGGCCATACACCAAGTCGGGTGGCATCATATGCGGCAGGCGCTCCACCAAGCCCCGTTCCAAGACCAACGTCAGCCCCGTGGCCAGAGGCCATATCTTCAGGTATCCATACAGGTAATGAAGTACACACTCTCCCCAGGGCATCCCGATATCTAGTAGCCTCGTTTGCAACTTCAGCCCTATCCCGTCATTCCCGCGTGTCTGACAAGCTCAAAGCCCAGATTTGGTCCGGGGACTGTGTTAGTATTTCTTCATTGTTGCATGACTCCTCACCACAAAGCTATTATGTGTCTTAGTTAGGCCAGGCAGTGACGACGAGACCCCCATGTTATGTGTCGCCCCTAGGGCAAGGAGCAGCACTGTGTCATTAAACCAATGCAGGGTTTCGAAATTTACATGTCTGTCTTTCTACTTCAGCCGCAACACATGGCAGAATCACACAACATGCTCATGTACATCCAGACGGTTCGTTTATTATATGAGAAGGGTGCAGACTGGCGGTCGTATGACGAGGCATTCCGGTCGCTTCGTCAGGCTAACAACTGGGGTTGGGAATCGGCCCAGCTGCCACACCCAGTGGGCCCCCTTTCATAGCACGGGTAAGGTCAGCTGGGGTAATGCTAAGTGGCCATCCACCAAAACCTGCTTCGCATACGATCGGGGGGAGATCTGTAACGCAGCCACCTGTCGCTACACACACACGTGTAGACGCTGTGGCGGCCCCCACTCAGCGGTACAGTGCTATAGGCAACAAAGCAAACCCAATCCTGCCCGACCGACATCAGCCACCGGCAACCCTGCGGCCCATTCGTCGACTGCTACTTCGCGACCAGCCGTTTTCAGGAGATAGTATGCCTACCCCAGTCTCTCCCGACGCACTTAGATATATCCTTGTCGGCTACAATCATAATCTTTTTCCGTATCTTCTCAATGGCTTACCAGCATAACAATATAAAGGGGTCACTAATTTTGTGTTCGCCGTCGAATTCCCTACAGTAATAGACAGCAAGATAGGAGCTGCGCTAGGCAGAATCTTAGGTTCTTTTAATGTACAGGGTTCCTCTGTAAATGTAAATACGAAACTATACAGGATGCTATTAGGCTCATCAAACAGCAACCCGGCTAAACTGGACATAGCATCGGATTTTAGGATTATTCCAGTCTGGACCGACCACTTCTGGGTTTCCAGTGGAAGGGTAAGTTTTTCATGGATGCTGTCCTTCCGATGGGGGTCTCAAGTGCTTGTGCGATCTTTGAGCTTTCAGTACAAATGTAGAGTGCAGTTGCTTTTAGAAAGTATATCAGAATTGCTTAACAGGTTAGGTCGTGGTGGGGTGGTCACAGGTTTGTGGGTGACCTTGTGGCGAAATGGCCCCACCTGTTTGTAATTAAATTTGTGTATTGGTGGTGGAATGTCTGTATTCTTTGCATTACATGTTCATGACGACTTCTTGATGTATATATGTTATCGTCATGTTTGTAGGAATGTGGGCTCTGAGAAACTTGCCGGACGGGACTGTACATGTGTTCAGTTCCTTTCTGGTTTGCTTTGAGGAACTCACATTCCTGTTAATGTTCTTCCCAAAGTGGCTGCGTGATAAGCAGTCCACTTTGCAATAAAAAACATCATTTATTTGGCCTGTTTCAATTCACTGCTACATCGGACTTGTGTTGGTTATTGCATAAATATATATATATATATATATATATATATATATATATATATATATATATATATATATATATATATATATATATATATATATATATATATATATATATATATGTATATATATAAATATATATATATATATATATATATATATATATATGCATACATATATATATATATATATATATAAATAATATAGATATATATATATATATATATATATATATATATATATATATATATATATATATATATATATATATATATATATATACCTCACACACACACAAACACAGTGTCTGGTATGTGTGGGGGATGGCATTTTTACCGAGGTGTGTGTACGACAAACTGATCTAACAAGATTGCCATCCCAAACAACAAGTTCAAGATAGCAAGTAAGCCATTGGCTTATAGAGAGTCCAACAATTTTCTCCGCTATGTGTAGCCCGCCCTGATCAGATATCTGTAAATTCTATTTTTTTAAATATATTAACACTACCAGCATTAACACAATCATTTGGCAGTCTGTTCTATTCATTTATCACCCTCTGTGGGAAAGAGTACTTTCTCATATCGAACCTACACTGCTCCTTAACTATTGCTGCGTTGTGTTCTCTGGTTCTACTGCCTTCTTTAGTTTTGAAGAACATATACCTATTAACATCCTCATAACCGCTCACTCGTTTAAACACTTCTGTTTGGTCTCCACTTAGTTCCCTGGTCTCTAACTGTTGTCAAACCACATTGTATATACATTGAACAGGTATAACGAAAACAAATAACACTCACATGCGCACGTCGTTCCATCGTAATTAGCACTGCAAATGCACCAAAATCCTTGATCATTTTTATTGCAAGTAGCTCCATTCTTGCATGGATTCGACTTGCAAGCATCATAGGCTGTAACATACACATATACACTTGTGATTAGGGCTGCGTAGCATCTTTACGTATGTATGATTCCAGCTGTATTATTATTGTATAACAAATGAACAGTTAATTATTGTATAATACAATACAAAACACTTACATTGCGCTGGAATCCTGTTTTATTAATAGCGAAATATTGTTGTATTTCCTACAAACTAAAGACACTAACAGGGAATGAGTTCCACAAAATCAGTGCGGTAAGCGAAAAAGCTGAAGTTCCGTTTTGTCTTAACCTTGGGAACGAAAAGTAGATCATAATTAGATGGTCGAAGCTGCGTAGGCTGTCTTGAAACAAAGAAATTAATCAATATTTAACCGCAAACACTATACATTGATAAGGCTAGTTTATTGTTATTAATATATATATATATATATATATATATATATATATATATATATATATATATATATATCCCAACAGTGGAAGCGTATCACCTGGAAAGAATCTTTGATGGTAGAATGCAGAATTTAATATCAATGAATATCATTGTCGTTTCAGGGCTAAGAGCTATGCTCACATACAGGGAATAGTGTTATTGATGAAACACACACACATACGCACACGCAAACGCACCCTCACACACGCACACACACACGCACCCTCACACACACACACACACACACACACACACACACACACACACACACACACACACACACACACACACACACACACACACACACACACACACACACACACACACACACATTGCATTCACGTTGGAATGAGCTTAATTCGCAGCGGCCATCTTGGAAAATGGCTGCGACTCCCGACATGGGAATTCAGCGGTCGTCGCATAGCTGACCATTATTCCTTTGGCATGTTCAACAAACCTGCCAAATTTCACATTTGTATCACTAAAGCCACAATTATACCTACATTGTTCCAACATCGATTGGCCTAAAATTTGGTATTACTTGATAGTTCACACCCATGTTACAGAGGCATTTCCAGAAGGCCTGTAATCTTTATTGCAGCCATTAGCCAGATATATATATAAGGTTCAGGCATGCGTAAATGGGAGGGAGAACATCACAGAGCACATATACACCGTACCAACTGGAGTGGGCTGGTTATTGAGGCACCTATGAATTGAAAGGAGGTCTACACTATTAGATATATACATCAATAATATTTTTATGTGCGTTTGCAAGTGTACATGTAATATGCATATCAAAAAATTTGATTGGGAGCTTTGTGACAGTATCAGGTACGAACCTACATGTTATCTTAGAAATGTTATTAAAAGTATAAAAATAACAATTAGCATATGTTATTTCAATGATGACTTGCATTAAGTGCTTCAACTTACGAAAAGCAATCACATGCCAATATAATCTGCATTTCTACCATAACATAATTTAATTGTTAATTCAATGGAGTTAATTGTTATGTAATTAATGTATTGTCAAATTAATTGCCACATGACAGCTCACCACTATTTGTTACACCTTTAGCCAAATGTTGTGGGGTTACATAGTATTGTTCAATGAATTCAATGATTGGACGTTTCGTAAATTACATGTCCAAGTGAAGCCGTTGTTGTGTAACGACCACGATTAGTGACACATTTAGACACGCAGCACTATACCAGACAAGTACCTACCGGTATGTACGTGTATATGTTTTTGATGTGTGGGTGTGTGCGTGCGTTCGTGTGTGCGTATTTGTGTGTTTGTGTGTGGGGGATGTGTATATATATATATATATATATATATATATATATATATATATATATATATATATATATATATATATATATATATATATATATATTTGGGATGGCATGTTTCACCGCGGTATGTGTACGACAAACAGATTTAACAAATTGCCATCCCAAACAACAAGTTCCAGATGGGAAGGAAACCATTGGCTTACCGAGAGTCTAACAAATTTCTCATCTATGTGTAGCCCGCCCGTAGCACGCTACTAGCATTAACACAATCATTTGGCAGTTTCTTCCATTCAATTATAACCCTCTGTGATAAAGGGTACTTTCTCATGTCCAACCTACACTACTCTTTAACTATTGCTGCTTTGTGTCCTCTGGTTCTAATGCCTTCTTTAAATTTGAAGAACATATTCCTATTAACATCCTCCTAACCGTTCACTAGTTTAAACATTTATATTTGTTCTATTTTTAGTCTCCTGGTCTCTATGTGTTGTCAAACCACATTGTATACACATACTAGTGTTGTCAAACCACATTGTATATACATTGTACAGGTAAAATGAAACCAAATAACCCTCACATGCGCATGTCGTTCCATCGTAATTAGCACTGCAAATGCACCGAAACCCTTGATCATGTTTAGTGCAAGTAGCTCCATTCTTGCATGGATTCGACGTGCAAGCATCATACGCTGTAACATACACATATACACTTGTGATTAGGGCTGCGTAGCATCTTTACGTATGTATGATTCCAGCTGTATTATTATTGTGTAACAAATGAACAGTTAATTATTGTATACAATACAATACAAAACACTTATATTACGCTGAAATCCTGTTTTATTAATAGCGAAATATTGCTGTATTTCCTAGAAACTACAGACATTAACAGGAAATTAGTTCCACAGAGTCGGTGCGGTTAGCGAAAAAGCTCAAGTTCCGTTTTGTCTTAACACTGGGAACGAAAAGTAGATTAGAATTAGATGATCGAAGCTGCCGAGACTCTCTTGCAACAATGAAATTAATCAATATATATTTTACAGCAAACACTATACATTTATAAGGTTAGTTTATTGTTATCAATATATATTTAATATTCCAACAGTGGAAGCGTATCATCTGGAAAGAAACATTGATGGTAGAATGCATAATTTAATATCAATTAATGTCAGTGTCGTTTCAGGTCTAAGAGCTATGCTCATAAACAAGGAGTAGTGTTATTGATGAAACACATACACTCACCCCCCACATACACACACAGACAAGCACACACACACACGCACATAGAAATGTAGCAAGCACTGCATTCACGGTAGGACTGAACTCCGCCATGAGCTTAATTCGCAGCGGCCATCTTGGAAAATGGCTGCGACTCCCGACATGGGAATTCAGCGGTCGACGCATAGCTGACCATTATTCCTTTAACGTGTTCAACAAACCTGCCAGATTTCACATTTGTATCACTAAACCAAAATTATACCTACATTGTTCAAACATCGGTTGGCCTATCAGTTGGTATTACTGGATAGTTCACATCCATGTTACCCAGGCATTTCCAGAAGGCCTGTAATCTTTATTTCAGTCACTAACCAGATATATATATATATATATATATATATATATATATATATATATATATATATATATATATATTTCAGGCATGTGTAATTGGGATAAAGAACATCACAGAGCACATATACATTGTACCATCAGCTTGGTTGTTGAGGCACTTGTGAATTGAAAGGGAGGTCTAAATTATTAGATATATACATCAATAATATTTTTATGTGCGTTTGCAAGTGCACATATAATATGCATATCAAAAAAACTTGATTCGGGGCTTTGTGACAGTAGCAGGTACGAACCTACATGTTATTTTAGAAATGTTATTAAAAGTTTAAAAAATAACAATTACCATATGTCATTTCAATGATGACTTGCATTAAGTGCTTCAACTTACGAAAAGAAATCACATGCGAATATAATCTGCATTTCTACCAGCACATAATTTAATTGTTAATTCAATGGAGTTAATTGTTATGTAATTAATGAAATGTCAAATTAATTGCCACATGACTGCTCACCACTATTCGTTACACCTTTAGCCAAATGTTGTGGGTGTACATAGTATTGTTCAATGAATTCAATGATTGGACGTTTCGTAAATTACATGTCCAAGGGAAGCCGTTGTTGCGTAACGACCACGATTAGTGACACATTTAGACACGCAGCACTATACCAAACAAGTACCTACCGGTATGTATGTGTATGTGGTTTTGATGTGTGGATGTGTGCGTGCGTTAGTGCGTGCGTATTTGTGTGTGTGGGGTATGTATATGTATATATATATATATATATATATATATATATATATATATATATATATATATATATATATATATATACCACACACACACACACACACACACACACACACATACACAAATACGCACGCACGCACGAACGCACGCACGCACACACACACACACACACACACACACACACACACACACACACACACACACACACATATATAACCCACACACACAAACACAGCGTCTGGTGTGTGTGGGGGGGATGGCATGTTTCACCGCGGTATGTGTACGACAAACAGATTTAACAAATTGCCATCCCAAACAACAAGTTCCAGATGGGAAGGAAACCATTGGCTTATCGAGAGTCCAACAAATTTCTCATCTATGTGTAGCCCGCCCGTAGCACGCTACTAGCATTAACACAATCATTTGGCAGTTTGTTCCATTCAATTATAACCCTCTGTGAGAAAGGGTACTTTCTCATGTCCAACCTACACTACTCTTTAACTATTGCTGCTTTGTGTCCTCTGGTTCTAATGCCTTCTTTAATTTTGAAGAACATATTCCTATTAACATCCTCCTAACCGTTCACTAGTTTAAACATTTATATTTGTTCTATTCTTAGTCTCCTGGTCTCTATGTGTTGTCAAACCACATTGTATACACATACTAGTGTTGTCAAACCACATTGTATATACATTGTACAGGTAAAATGAAACCAAATAACCCTTACATGCGCATGTCTTTCCATCATAATTAGCACTGCAAATGCACCGAAACCCTTGATCATGTTTAGTGCAAGTAGCTCCATTCTTGCATGGATTCGTCGTGCAAGCATCATACGCTGTAACATACACATATACACTTGTGATTAGGGCTGCGTAGCATCTTTACGTATGTATGATTCCAGCTGTATTATTATTGTGTAACAAATGAACAGTTAATTATTGTATACAATACAATACAAAACACTTATATTACGCTGAAATCCTGTTTTATTAATAGCGAAATATTGCTGTATTTCCTAGAAACTACAGACATTAACAGGAAATTAGTTCCACAGAGTCGGTGCGGTTAGCGAAAAAGCTCAAGTTCCGTTTTGTCTTAACACTGGGAACGAAAAGAAGATTAGAATTAGATGATCGAAGCTACCGAGAATCTCTTGCAACAATGAAATTAATCAATATATATTTAACAGCAAACACTATACATTTATAAGGTTAGTTTATTGTTATCAATATATATTTAATATTCCAACAGTGGAAGCGTATCACCTGGAAAGAAACATTGATGGTAGAATGCATAATTTAATGTAAGTAAATGTCATTGTCGTTTCAGGGCTAAGAGCTATGCTCATAAACAAGGAGTAGTGTTATTGATGAAACACATACACTCACCCCCCACATACACACACAGACAAGCACACACACCCACGCACATAGAAATGTAGCAAGCACTGCATTCACGGTAGGACTGAACTCCGCCATGAGCTTAATTCGCAGCGGCCATCTTGGAAAATAGCTGCGACTCCCGACATGGGAATTCAGCGGTCGACGCATAGCTGACTATTACTCCTTTGGCGTGTTCAACAAACCTGCCAGATTTCACATTTGTATCACTAAACCAAAATTATGCCTACATTGTTCAAACATCGGTTGGCCTAAAAGTTGGTATTACTGGATAGTTCACATCCATGTTACCCAGGCATTTCCAGAAGGCCTGTAATCTTTATTTCAGTCACTAACCAGATATATATATATATATATATATATATATATATATATATATATATATATATATATATATATATATATATATATAAGTTTCAGGCATGTGTAATTGGGAGAAAGAACATCACAGAGCACATATACATTGTACCATCAGCTTGGTTGTTGAGGCACTTGTGAATTGAAAGGGAGGTCTAAATTATTAGATATATACATCAATAATATTTTTATGTGCGTTTGCAAGTGCACATGTAATATGCATATCAAAAAAACTTGATTCGGGGCTTTGTGACAGTAGCAGGTACGAACCTACATGTTATTTTAGAAATGTTATTAAAAGTTTAAAAAATAACAATTACCATATGTCATTTCAATGATGACTTGCATTAAGTGCTTCAACTTACGAAAAGAAATCACATGCGAATATAATCTGCATTTCTACCAGCACATAATTTAATTGTTAATTCAATGGAGTTAATTGTTATATAATTAATGAAATGTCAAATTAATTGCCACATGACTGCTCACCACTATTCGTTACACCTTTAGCCAAATGTTGTGGGTGTACATAGTATTGTTCAATGAATTCAATGATTGGACGTTTCGTAAATTACATGTCCAAGGGAAGCCGTTGTTGTGTAACGACCACGATTAGTGACACATTTAGACACGCAGCACTATACCAAACAAGTACCTACCGGTATGTATGTGTATGTGGTTTTGATGTGTGGATGTGTGCGTGCGTTAGTGCGTGCGTATTTGTGTGTGTGGGGTATGTATATGTATATATATATATATATATATATATATATATATACACCTCACACACACACACACACACACACACACACACACACACACACACACACACACACACACACACATACACACACACACACATACACAAATACGCACGGACGCACGAACGCACGCACACACACACACACACACACACACACACACACACACACACACACACATATATAACCCACACACACAAACACAGCGTCTGGTGTGTGTGTGGGGGATGGCATGTTTCACCGCGGTATGTGTACGACAAAGATATTTAACAAATTGCCATCCCAAACAACAAGTTCCAGATGGGAAGGAAACCATTGGCTTATCGAGAGTCCAACAAATTTCTCATCTATGTGTAGCCCGCCCGTAGCACGCTACTAGCATTAACACAATCATTTGGCAGTTTCTTCCATTCAATTATAACCCTCTGTGAGAAAGGGTACTTTCTCATGTCCAACCTACACTACTCTTTAACTATTGCTACTTTGTGTCCTCTGGTTCTAATGCCTTCTTTAATTTTGAAGAACATATTCCTATTAACATCCTCCTAACCGTTCACTAGTTTAAACATTTATATTTGTTCTATTCTTAGTCTCCTGGTCTCTATGTGTTGTCAAACCACATTGTATACACATACTAGTGTTGTCAAACCACATTGTATATACATTGTACAGGTAAAATGAAACCAAATAACCCTCACATGCGCATGTCTTTCCATCGTAATTACCACTGCAAATGCACCGAAACCCTTGATCATGTTTAGTGCAAGTAGCTCCATTCTTGCATGGATTCGACGTGCAAGCATCATACGCTGTAACATACACATATACACTTGTGATTGGGGCTGCGTAGCATCTTTACGTATGTATGATTCCAGCTGTATTATTATTGTGTAACAAATGAACAGTTAATTATTGTATACAATACAATACAAAACACTTATATTACGCTGAAATCCTGTTTTATTAATAGCGAAATATTGCTGTATTTCCTAGAAACTACAGACATTAACAGGAAATTAGTTCCACAGAGTCGGTGCGGTTAGCGAAAAAGCTCAAGTTCCGTTTTGTCTTAACACTGGGAACGAAAAGAAGATTAGAATTAGATGATCGAAGCTACCGAGAATCTCTTGCAACAATGAAATTAATTAATATATATTTAACAGCAAACACTATACATTTATAAGGTTAGTTTATTGTTATCAATATATATTTAATATTCCAACAGTGGAAGCGTATCACCTGGAAAGAAACATTGATGGTAGAATGCATAATTTAATGTAAGTAAATGTCATTGTCGTTTCAGGGCTAAGAGCTATGCTCATAAACAAGGAGTAGTGTTATTGATGAAACACATACACTCACCCCCACATACACACACAGACAAGCACACACACACACGCACATAGAAATGTAGCAAGCACTGCATTCACGGTAGGACTGAACTCCGCCATGAGCTTAATTCGCAGCGGCCATCTTAGAAAATGGCTGCGACTCCCGACATGGGAATTCAGCGGTCGACGCATAGCTGACCTTTATTCCTTTGGCGTATTCAACAAACCTGCCAGATTTTACATTTGTATCACTAAACCAAAATTATACCTACATTGTTCAAACATCGGTTGGCCTAAAAGTTGGTATTACTGGATAGTTCAAATCCATGTTACCCAGGCATTTCCAGAAGGCCTGTAATCTTTATTTCAGTCACAAACCAGATATATATATAAGTTTCAGGCATGTGTAATTGGGAGAAAGAACATCACAGAGCACATATTCATTGTACCATCTGGTTGGTTGTTGAGGCACTTGTGAATTGAAAGGGAGGTCTAAATTATTAGATATATACATCAATAATATTTTTATGTGCGTTTGCAAGTGCACATGTAATATGCATATCAAAAAAACTTAATTAGGGGCTTTGTGACAGTAGCAGGTACGAACCTACATGTTATTTTAGAAATGTTATTAAAAGTTTAAAAAATAACAATTAGCATATGTCATTTCAATGATGACTTGCATTAAGTGCTTCAATTTACGAAAAGAAATCACCAGCGAATATAATCTGCATTTCTACCAGCACATAATTTAATTGTTAATTCAATGGAGTTAATTGTTATGTAAATAATGAAATGTCAAACTAATTGCCACATGACTGCTCACCACTATTTGTTACACCTTTAGCGAAATGTTGTGGGTGTACATAGTATTGTTCAATGAATTCAATGATTGGACGTTTCGTAAATTACATGTCCAAGGGAAGCCGTTGTTGTGTAACGACCACGATTAGTGACACATTTAGACACGCAGCACTATACCAATCAAGTACCTACCGGTATGTATGTGTATATGGTTTTGATGTGTGGGTGTGTGCATGCGTTAGTGCGTGCGTATTTGTGTGTGTGGGGTATGTATATGTATATATATATATATACACACACACAACACACACACAAATACACACGCAAGAACGCACGCACACACACACACACATACATATATATATATATATATATATATATATATATATATATATATATATATATATATATATACCCACACACACAAACACAGCGTCTGGTGTGTGTGTGGGGGATGGCATGTTTCACCGCGGTATGTGTACGACAAACAGATTTAACAAATTGCCATCCCAAACAACAAGTTCCAGATGGGAAGGAAACCATTGGCTTATCGAGAGTCCAACAAATTTCTCATATATGTGTAGCCCGTACGTAGCACGCTACTAGCATTAACACAATCATTTGGCAGTTTGTTCCATTCAATTATAACCCTCTGTGAGAAAGGGTACTTTCTCATGTCCAACCTACACTACTCTTTAACTATTGCTGCTTTGTGTCCTCTGGTTCTACTGCCTTCTTTAATTTGAAGAACATATTCCTATTAACATCCTCATAACCGTTCACTAGTTTAAGCATTTATATTTGTTCTATTCTTAGTCTCCTGGTCTCTATGTGTTGTCACACCACATTGTATACACATACTAGTGTTGTCAAACCACATTGTATATACATTGTACAGGTAAAATGAAACCAAATAACCCTGACATGCGCATGTCGTTCCATCGTAATTAGCGCTGCAAATGCACCGAAACCCTTGATCATTTTTAGTGCAAGTAGCTCCATTCTTGCATGGATTCGACTTGCAAGCATCATACGCTGTAAAATACACATATGCACTTGTGAATAGGGCTGCGTAGCATCTTTACGTATGTATGATTCCAGCTGTATTATTATTGTGTAACAAATGAACAGTTAATTATTGTATACAATATAACATAAAACACTTACATTACGCTAAAATCCTGTTTTATTAATAGCGAAATATTGCTGTATTTCCTACAAACTACAGACATTAATAGGAAATTATTTCCACAGAGTCGGTGCGGTTAGCGAAAAAGTTCAAGTTCCGTTTTGTCTTAACACTGGGAACGAAGAGTAGATTAAAATTAGATGATCAAAGCTGCGTAGACTGTCTTGCAACAATGAAATTAATCAATATATATTTAACAGCAAACACTATACATTTATAAGGTTAGTTTACTGTTATCAATATATATTTGGTATTCCAACAGTGGAAGCGTATCACCTGGAAAGAAGCATTGATGGTAGAATGCATAATTTAATGTCAATGAATGTCATTGTCGTTTCAGGGCTAAGAGCTATGCTCATAAACAGGGAGTATTGTTATTAATGAAACACACACACTCACCCCTCCCCCTCCAACACACATGCACGCACGCACGCACGCACGCACGCACGCACGCACGCACGCACGCACGCACGCACGCACGCACGCACGCACGCACACACACACACACACACACACACACACACACACACACACACACACATTGCAATGTAGCAAGCACTGCATTCACGGTAGAACTGAACTCCGCCATGAGCTTAATTCGCAGCGGCCATCTTGGAAAATGACTGCGACTCCCGACGTGGGAATTCAGCGGTCGACGTATAGCTGACCTTTATTCTTTTGGCGTGTTAAACAAACCTGCCAGATTTCGCATTTGTATCACTAACATGTGAAAATGATCTGAATCACACGCACACGCACACCCACACGCACACGCACAAGTACACGCACTCGCACACGCACACGCACACACACTCACACATTGAGATGCAGCACGCATTGCATTCACATTGGATTGAATTCAGCCATAAGCTTAATTCGCAGCGGCCATCTTGGAAAATAGCTACGACTCCCGACATGTGAATTCAGCGGTCGTCGTACAGCTGACAATTATTCCTTTGGTATGTTCTACAAACCTGCCAAATTTCACGTTTGTATCACTAAAGCCACAATTATACCTACATTGTTCAAACATCGGTTGGCCTAAAATTTTTATTACTGGATAGTTCAGAAGGCTTGTAATCTTTATTGCAATCATTAGCCAGAGATATATAAGGTTCAGGCATGTTTAAATGGGAGGGAGAACATCACAGAACACATATACAATGTGCCAACTGGGGTGGGCTGGTTATTGAGGCACCTGTGAACTGAAAGGGAGGTCTAGACTATTATATATTTACATCAATAATATTTTTGTGTGCGTTTGCAAGTGTACATGTAATATATATATATATATATATATATATATATATATATATATATATATATATATATATATATATATATATATATATATATATATATATATATATACATATATATATATATATATATATATATATATATATATATATATATATATATATATATATATATATATATATATATATATATATATATATATATATATATATATATATATATATATATACATATAAAATAGCTTGTTTGGGAGCTTTGTGACAGTGACAGGTACCAAGTTTCTCATGTCCAACCTACACTGCTCCTTAATTATTGCTGCTTTGTGTTCTCTGGTTCTACAACCTTCTTTAATTTTGAAGAACATATTCCTATCAATATCCTCATAACCGTTCACTAGTTTGAACACTTCTGTTTGGTCTCCTCTTAGTCTCCTGGTCTCTAAGTGTTGTCAAACCACATTGTATATACATTGAACAGGTATAATTAAACCAAATAACACTCACATGCGCATGTCGTTCCATCGTAATTAGCACTGCAAATGCACCAAAACCCTTTATCATTTTTATTGCAAGTAGCTCCATTCTTGCATGGATTCGACTTGCAAGCATCATACGCTGTAACATACACACTTGTGATTAGGACTGCGTAGCATCTTTATGTATGTATGATTCCAGCTGTATTATTATTGTATAACAAATGAACAGTTAATTATTGTATTTTCTACAAAATACAGACACTAACAGGGAATGAGTTCCACAGAGTCTGTGCGGTAAGCGAAAAAGCTCAAGTTCCGTTTTGTCTTAACACTGGGAACGAAAAGTAGATTAGAATTAGATGATCGAAGCTGCGTAGGTTGTCTTGAAAAAATTAAATTAATCAATATATATATATATATTTAACTGCAAACACTATACATTAATAAGGTTAGTTTACTGTTATTAATATATATTTAGTATCCCAACAGTGGAAGCGTATCACCTGGAAAGAAGCATAGATGGTAGAATGCATAATTTAATATCAATTAATGTCAGTGTCGTTTCAGGGCTAAGAGCTATGCTCATAAGCAGGGAGTAGTGTTATAGAACACACACACACACACACACACACACACACACACACACACACACACACACACACACACACACACACACACACACACACACACACACACACACACACACACACACACACACACAAACACACACACACACACACACACACACACAAACACACACACACACACACACACACAAACACACACACACACACACACACACACACAGCAAGCACTGCATTCACGGTAGGACTGAAAGCACTGCATTCACGGTAGGACTGAAAATGGCTGCGACTCCCGACATGGGAATTCAGCGGTCGTCGCATAGCTGACCATTATTCCTTTGGCATGTTCAACAAACCTGCATTTGTATCAGTAAAGCCGCAATTACACCTACATTGTTCAAACATCGGTTGGCCTAAAAGTTGGTATTACTGGATAGTTCACACCCATTTTACCCAGGCATTTTCAGAAGGTGTGTAATCTTTATTGCAGTCATTAGCCGGATATATATAAGGTTCAGGCATGCGTAAATGGGAGGGAGAAAATCACAGGGCACATATACACCGTACCAACTGGAGTGGGCTGGTTATTGAGGCACCTATGAATTGAAAGGGACGTCTACACTATTAGATATATACATCAATCATATTTTTATGTGCGTTTGCAAGTGTACATGTAATATGCATATTAATTAGCTTGTTTGGGAGCATTGTGACAGTAACAGGTACGAACCGACATGTGATTTTAGAAATGTTATTAAATGTGTAAACAATACCAATTAGCATATGTTATTTCAGCGATGACTTGCATTAATTGCATCAACTTACGAAAACAATGACATGCGAATATAATTTGCATTTCTACCAACATAAGATTTAATTTTTAATTCAATTGAATCAATTGTTACATAATTAGTGAAATGTCAAATTAATTGCCACATGACAGCTCACAACTATTTGTTACACCTTTAGCCAAATGTTGTGGGTGTACATAGTATTGTTCAATGAATTTAATGATTGGACGTTTGGTAAATTACATGTCCAAGGGAAGCCGTTGTTGTGTAACGACCACGATTAGTGACACATTTAGACACGCAGCACTATACCAAACAAGTACCTACTGGTATGTATGTGTATATGGTTTTGATGTGTGGGTGTGTGCGTGCGTTCGTGCGTGCGTATTTGTGTGTATGTGTGTGTTGTGTATATATATATATATATATATATATATATATATATATATATATATATATATATATATATATATATATATATATATATATATATATATATATATATATATATATATTATATATATACCCCAAACACAAACAAACATAGTGTCTGATGTGTGTGGGGGACGGCATATTTCACCGAGGTGTGTGTACGACAAACAGATTTAACAAGATTGCCATCCCAAACAGCAAGTTCCACATGGCAAGGACGCCATTGGCTTATCGAGAGTCCAACAATTTTCTTATATATGTGTAGCCCGCCCTTATCAGATATCTGTCAATTCTATTTTTAAACACATTAACACTACTAGTATTAACACCATCATTTGGCAGTTTGTTCCAATCATTTATCACCCTCTATGAGAAAAAGTACTTTCTTATGTCCAACCTACACTGCTCCTTAACTATTGCTGCTTTGTGTCATCTGGTTCTACTGCCTTCTTTAATTTTGAAGAATATATTCCTATCAACATCCTCATAACCGTTCACTATATCAAACATTTATATTTGGTCTCCTCTTAGTCTCCTGATCTCTAAGTGTTATCAAACCACATTGTATATATATATATACCAGTGTTGTCAAACCACATTGTATATACATTGTACAGGTATAATGAAACCAAATAACACTCACATGCGCACGTCGTTCCATCGTAATTAGCACTGCACATGCACCGAAACCCTTGAGCATTTTTAGTGCAAGTAGCTCCATTCTTGCATGGATTCGACTTGCAAGCATCATACGCTGTATCATACACACATATACACTCGTGATTAGGGCTGCGTAGCATCTTTACGTATGTATGATTCCAGCTGTATTATTATTGTATAATAAATGAACAGTTAATTATTGTATACAATAAAACACTTTTATTGTGCTGAAATCCTTTTTATTTAATGGTGAAATATATAGTAGCATTTCCTACAGACGACAGACAGTAACAGGGAATGAGTTCCACAGAATCGGTGCGGTAAACGAAAAAGCGCATGTTCCGTTTTGTCTTAACACTGGGAACGAAAATAGATTAGAATTATATGATCGAAGCTGCGTAGGCTGTCTTGCAACAACGAAATTAATCAATATATATTTAACCGTAAACACTACAAATTTATGAGGTTAGATTACTGTTATTAATATATGATTCCAAGAGTGTTAAGCCGGGGTGGGTGTGTGAGGATAAGCTCTCACTACTTATAAAATGCCCCAACGGCGTGCGCCTCGTAAAGCCTCTGATAGTTCAGTCCAGCTCATGGCCTTCTTGCGGCAGATCTGTTTTTACTGACAGGAGAAGGGAAAAAGGATGATATCTGGCGCCTTAAAACTAGAAGCTGCGGCAGATGGGTTCGTTAGCTTTGACTGGTCGCCCGTCTAGGAGAAGGTAAACTCTTATTTCAAACCTCCGCTGCCTTGCGGCTATACCCTCTCATGGGGAAAGCTAGTGGAGTAAACCCTACACAAATCCTGAGTGGAGCCCCGAAGACGGTCTTGTGATCACGTTGTCACTTTTCCGGCAGCTCCTGCAGCCAAGCTGGTGCCAAACATCATGTTTCGCATTCCTTTGGATACCACCGGTAAGGCCTAGAGCGGGATCCTGATGACTGGGCAACCCAGAATCTCGTAACTCTTGCCCAGGCCTTCGCCCTGGAGAGGCTACTTCGGCATCACTTCACAGTGTGGAACTAACACGGGAGACAGCAGTTACGAGTGATAAGCCCAACTCGATTGGCATAGAGTACGGGCGCTACGGGTTGTCTCTGACGATGGGAGAGATCATCGTGTCTCACTGGTCAGCTACCGCCCGCCTAAGCTGGGCAGCCCCCAGCCAATAATGTGCTGACTCGCCAACATCTGCCTGCTTCAATGGGTGCTTGGAGCTTAGTGTTTTGGCACAACAAGCAGATGGTAACACTGCACCAGGCAAACAACGAAAAACTAAGAAATACCTAGCCCTTCGCCTCGCAAGCTCGAATGTACGGACCATGTGTCCCGGTATCTCAGATGACCTGCAACAGGTTAATGACAGCTGGAAAACAGCTAACCAGACTCGATGTCAGCATCGCATCTCTCCAGGAAACCATACTTGCCTCCAGCGGAAGCCCCAAGGAAGAGAACTTCACCTTCTTCAGGGAAGGGAAGGACCCCGAGGAACCCCGCTTGTACGTGGTTGGTTTTGCTGTCAAGAACTCTCTCCTTGATACTGTGGAGCCTCCCACTGGTGACACTGAGCGCATTCTATCTATCCGTCTCGCCACTGCTGCAGGGTTTAACCTCATCTTCAGCATATACACCCCTACATTGGGGGGCTCTGAAGATATCAAGGACCATTTCTATGATGAGCTTGACAGCATGATTGGCAAGATTCCCAAAGTTGAGCCGCTCATCCTTCTTGGCGACTTTAATGCAGGAGTAGGCTCAGACCATCAATCATGGCCGTCCTGCATTGTACACCACGGCGCTAAGAGGATGAACGACAACGGACAACGATTATTGGAGCTATGCTCATTTCATGGTCTTTGCATCATCAACACCTTTTCCAGTCAAAGCATCAGCAAAAAGTGTCGTTGAAGCATCCAAGGTCTCATAAATGGCATCAACTAGACCTCGTCATCGCCAGACGCTCTGATCTGAACAATGTCCTAGCAACACGTAGCTACCACAGTGCAGATTGTGATACAGACCATGTCATGGTGTGCAGTAAACTAAGACTCCCTCCGCGTAAGCTGCACCGCTTCAAGCCAACAGGTCGAACTCGCATCAATGTTGCTAGAACTGCAGACCCCCAACGAAGGGAGCAGTTTGTAGCCTCCCTTGAGCAGTCTCTACAGGACCTTCCGGATCAGGACGCCACAGCAAGGTGGAACACCCTCAGTAATACCATCTACAAAGCATCGATAACTGCATTTGGCAAGAGAGAAAGACCAAACCAAGACTGGTACAATGCTAACCTACATGTTATGGTACCCGTCATTGAAACCAAACGAGAAGCCCTGCTTGCATACAAACACAATCCATGCGAGAAGACACTGTCGGCTCCCAGATCTGCACTGAGCATCGCACAACGCACAGCAAGACGCTGTGCAAATGACTACTGGCTGAAACTGTGCGAGAGTATCCAAAACTCAGCGCGGCATGTACGATGGCATCAAGACAGCTGTTGGCCCCACTGTAAGGAAGATGGCTCCAATGAAATCCACATCAGGAAAGATGCTCACAGACCGGGATAAACAGATGGAGCGATGGGTTGAACATTATTCTGAACTGTACTCCCGAGAAACAGTCGTTACTAATGCTACTCTCAACGCCATCAGGGACTTGCCTATGATGGAGGAGCTGGACAACGAGCCCATAATCGAGGACCTGAGCAAAGCTATTGATTCCCTCTCATGCGGCAAGGCACCAGGATGTGACAGCATACCGCCTGAAGTGATCAAGTGTGCAAAGTCCGCCTTACTACAGCACCTACATCAACTGCTCTGTTTCTGCTGGAATGAAGGAACAGTCCCTCAAGAAATGCGGGATGCTACAATAGTCACCTTGTACAAAACCAAAGGCGACCGCAGTGACTGCAACAACTATAGGGGCATATCATTATTGAGCATTGTGGGGAAGGCCTTCGCTCGGGTCCTACTAATCAGACTTCGGAAACTTGCCTCACATGTCTACCCAGAATCCCAGTGCGGTTTCAGAGCAGGAAGATCCACCATAGATATGATCTTCTCAGTACCAGGAAAAGTGCAGAGAACAGGGAATGCTCCTCTACGTGGATTTCATTGACTTAACCAAGGCCTTCGATCTTGTCAGAAGGAAGGGACTCTTCCGCCTATTTGAGAAGATCGGCTGCCCTCCTAAGCTACGCAGCATGGTGGTCTTCTTCCATGAGAACATGAAGGGTACAGTTTTGTACGATGGTTCGACATCGGAGCCCTTCCCTGTCTGCAGCGGTGGCAAGCAAGGCTGTGTCCTTGTTCCAACATTGTTTGGGATCTTCTTCTCCCTCCTTCTGTCATATGCCTTCGACTCTTCCTCAGACATTATCTACCTGCACACCAGATCTGATGGGAAGCTATTCAAACTGGCACGTCTGCGTGCCATAACAAAGGTGACAGAGGTATACGTCAGGGAGATGCTGTTTGCAGATGATGCAGCACTCACTGCTCACTCATGAGAGGCCCTCCAGAGGCTGGCCGATCGCTTTGCAGAGTTTGGACTCACAATCAGCCTGAAGAAGACGAACGTCGTTGCACGGGATGCCAGCCAAGTCCCCTCCGTTAAGATCAATGACTACACCCTGGAGGTAGTAGAAGACTTCACCTACCTCGGGTCAAACATCTCCAACAACCTTTCGCTGGACACGGAGATAAACAGGCGCATCGGAAAAGCCGCATGCACTATGACCAAGCTGACCAAAAGAATATGGGAAAATAAGATGCTCACTGAGAACACCAAGATGAGAATCTACCAGGCCTGTGTGTTGAGCACCCTCCTCTATGGCAGCGAATCGTGGACAAGATACATGTGCCAGGAGCGCCGCCTCAACACCTTCCACATGCGGTGCCTCAAGCATATACTCGGCATCACATGGCAGGATCGTGTCCCCTACAGCGACATATTGGACCGTGTCAGGATCCGCAGCATGCATTCACTGCTGAGCCAGAGACGCCTGCGCTGGTTGGGCCATGTACGGTGCATGGAGGATGGCCGCTTGCTGAAAGACATCCTCTATGGACAACTCACCAGTAGCGCGAGGCCAGTGGGGCGGCCAGCACTCAGATTCAAGGATGCCTGCAATCGTGACATGAAGGCCTGTGACATCAGCCCCAAAGGCTGGGAAGCAGTGGCCGAAGACCGCACTGCTTGGCGTCAGGCAACACACAGAGGCATTGAAAGGGCAGATGAAAAGAGAAACCAGCATGCGGCGGAGAAGAGGATGCGGCGAAAACAAAACGCAGCACTACCACCACTGTCATCCTGTTTCGTCTACTTTGGCTGCGGCAAGGACTGCCACTCGAGAATCGGCCTTTACAGTCAAAGTGGACGCTGCCGACATTTGAAAATGTGACTAATTGACAACGGGGCGCATCAGCATCGTCTCTTCGAGACTACGGTCTGCCTATTAGTAGTATTAATATATATATATATATATATATATATATATATATATATATATATATATATATATATATATATATATATATATATATATATATATATATATATATATATATAGTATCAACACAGTGGAAGCGTGGAAAGAAGCATTGATGCATAATTTAATTTGAATGAATGTCATTTTCATTTCAGGGCTATGAGCTATGCTCATAAACAGGGAGTAGAGTTACTGATGACACAACACTCACTCACTCACTCACTCACTCACTCACTCACTTACAAACACACAAACACAGACAAACACACAGACAAACACACAAACACACACACACACACACACACACACACACACACACACACACACACACACACACACACACGCACATAGAAATGTAGCAAGCACTGCATTCACGGTAGGAATGAACTCCGCCATGAGCTTAATTCGCAGCGGCCATCTTAGAAAATGGCTGCGACTCCCGACATGGATATTCAGCGGTCGTCACACAGCTGACCATTATTCCTTTGCATGTTCTGCCAAATTTCACTTTTGTATCACTCAATGATGACTTACAATAAGTGCTTCCACTTACGAAAAGCAATGACATGTGAATATAATCTGCGTTTCTACCAACAAATAATTGAATTGTTAATTCAATTTAGTCAAATGTTACATAATTAATGAAATGTTAAATGAATTGCCACATGACTACTCACCACTATTTGTTACACCTTTAGCCAAATGCTGTTGGTGTACATAGTATTGTTTAATGAATTCAATGATTGGACGTTTCGTAAATTACATGTCCAAAGGAGGCCGTAGTTGATACATCTAGGCACCAAGCACTATACCACACACGTACCTGCGTATGTGTATGTGCTTTTGATGTGTTTGTTTGTGTGTGCGTGCGTGTGTGTGTGGGGGTGGTGGTGCCTATATATATATATATATATATATATATATATATATATATATATATATATATATATATATATATATATATATATATATATATATATATATATATACGCTGGCATTGCAACACCTGGAACGGCAAACCCTGTCCTGAAAGCCTCACACGTAGCACACTCGTGCAGGCACGCACGCACGCACGTACACACACGCACACGCACACACACTCACACGACTCGTTCATCAAGTCACAATTTGTGTGTATTCTAACATAACATTTATACTCAGAACGGGGACTATAATGATATATATATATATATATATATATATATATATATATATATATATATATATATATATATATATATATATATATATATACACATAAATATATATATGTATATGTGTGTGTGTGTGTGTGTGTGTGTGTGTGTGTGTGTGTGTGTGTGTGTGTGTGTGTGTGTGTGTGTGTGTGTGTGTGTGTGTGTGTGTGTGTGTGTGTGTGTGTGTGTGTGTGTGTGTGTGTGTGTGTGTGTGTGTGTGTGTGTGTGTTTGGCATGTTTAGGGGTTGGTATGTTTCACCGGTATGTGTAGTACGACAAACAAGTATAATGAAAACAAATAACACTCACATGCGCACGTCGTTCCATCGTAATTATCACTGCAAATGCACCAAAACCCTTGATCATTTTTATTGCAAGTAGCTCCATTCTTGCAAGGATTCGACTTGCAAGCATCATAGGCTGTAACATACACATATACACTCGTGATTAGGGCTGTGTAGGATCTTTATGTATGTATGATTCCAGCTTTATTATTATTGTAAAACAAATAAACAGTTAATTATCGTATACAATAAAACACTTATATTGTGCTGAAATCCTTTTAAATTAATGGTGAAATATATAGTTGCATTTCCTTCAAACTTCAGACACTAACAGAGAATGAGTTCCACAGAATCGGTGCGGTGAACGAAAAAGCTCAAGTTCCGTTTTGTCTTAACACTGGGAACGAAAAGTAGATTATAATTAGATGATCGAAGCTGCGTAGGGTGTCTTGCAACACTGAAATTAATATATATTGAACCGAAACACATTTATGAGGTTAGATCACTGTTATTAATATATATAGTATCAACACAGTGGAGTGTGGAAAGAAGCATTGATGGCAGAATGCTTAATTTAATTTGAATGAATGTCATTGTCATTTCAGGGCTATGAAATATGCTTATAAACAGGGAGTAGTGTTACTGATGACACAACATTCACACACTAACACACACACGCACGTACGCACGCACGCACGCACACACACACACACACACACACACACACACCCTGGCAGCTACTAAGACCACACAGGTCTTTGTTGGTAATGCGCATGACATTTATACGTGCACAACATTTTTCTTACCATTCCACGACAATACGAACACACACAACAACATAAAAATGTTATCTTTGAGGAAGGGACAACTGCCAGAGAAAGGAGAAGCAGAACACGCCAACTGAGGGCAATCAACGACACGAGAGTGGAGCAGTTTCATATGTACGAAACCTACGGATTTATTCATTGCCTCGTCAAAATAGCGTAGCTGCTTCTGTGCATCCCACATTTACAGGAATAAGAACACGTCCCAACAATTTTCAGAGAATCTAATATAATTGCCCTTATTTAAAGTGTTGGTGTCCATGCGACGAACGTTACACTTACAAGATAACGTTTGAATTTGGAGATGTTTAACAGTTAGTGATTTTTATTTTCTGAAATACTGAGTTAAAGAAAGTTGTTTGAAATGTAAAAAAAAAAAAATTGTTCCCTTTAAATGAACACAAAATAGTTAGATACTTCATGTCTCCATCACTGTGGTAACGCGTGTCACGGTGTCCTTTTTTATATGGTGATTTAACATGTTAAAATTATATGAAGGAAATTATAATTTTACATTTGGTGTTTTGGTTCCAAAGGGCATTCTAGCAGCATAGATGACTTTTTGCTAATAAGGTCACTGAGGGACACCAAATCACGACCGTTAAAAAATGCAGGACTTGTATTACAATACAATATTGTTGTAAACTTACCATTGAATAATTATCTTTTTACTGTTTCTTGTTATCAAGAAGGTGTTCAAGAATGTAATAAAACTAATAACAGTTTGTATTGACGAATTTTAATTTTGATACTCATTGTCAAATTTGTGTGTGAAAACACACACATATGTATGTGTGTGTACGTGTGTATGTGCGCGCGCGTGTTTGTGTGCGTATGAGTGTGTGTCTTCAATAACACTACTCCCTGTTTATGAGCATAGTTCATTGCCCTGAACTTTTACGGTCTCTATCTTACGCTACATTGTTTTTATTGTTTTCTGATATGTCGTTGTATACTGTAATTCTCGCTTGTCACTGTACGCTCTGTTTTCTTGTACGTCAACAAACGTTTATTTTCTTGTATGTTTGTTTGTGTGCATGAAGTCGACCACAACAATCGGTGATTGTTCATGTTCAAACATAGTTGAATAAACGTTAGTTTAACAAGATTTGCCATCCAAGCCAAAACCCTAGGTGCCAAGTGAACAAGGAAACCATTGGCTTATCGAGAGTCCAACAATGTTCATCTACGTGTAACCGGCCCTTCTGAGATATGTGTCAACCTTGCTTTTAAATATATTCACGCTGCTAGCAGTTACACAATCCGTAAACAATTTGTTCCATTTATTTATTGTCCTTTGTGAGAACGACAGCTTCCTGATATCCAATCTACACTGATCCTTTACTAATGTTACCTCATGTCCTCTAGTTCCATCATCTTTATTGAGTGACACAAAATATTTTTTATCAATATTTCCATTCAACATCTTAAAAGCTTAAATTTTATCTCCTCTTAACCGCCTTGTCTCTAGGGTTGTTAAACCACATTCTTTCAATAGTTCTTCATAACTAATGTCTCTCAGTTCTGGAACAATGTTAGCTGCTCTACTCTGCATTCATTCACGCGTATCAAACTTGTATACAATACTGTAAGTGAGGCCTAACTATTGCTTTATGCATTTAATTTTACCTCATGTCCTCTAGTTCTACTATCTTTCTTGAGTGTGAAAAACATATTTCTATCAAATTTGTCATACCCATTTAATTTCGTAAAAACTTCAATCTGATTTCCTCTTAACCTCCTTGTCTCTGGAGTTGTTAAACCACATTCTTTCAGGCGTTCTTCGTAACTAAGGTCTCTCAGTTATTGAATAATTTTAGTTGCTCTCCTCTGTATGCGTTCAAGCTTATATATATCCGTCTTATTATATGGTCTCCAAGCTTGCATACATTACTCTAAATGAGGCCTAACTATTGCTTATCTTTTTCTCCGTGTATATTATATTTCTTCTAACCAGTGAGATACCTTAGTTATGAAGAATGCCTCAAAGAATGTCGATTAACAACAATAGAGACTAGGAGGTTAAGAGGAGATCAAATTTAATGTTTTAAGATATTAAGTGGGTATGAAAATATTGACAGAAATAGTTTTCCTCATTCAAGAAAGATCGTAGAACTAGAGGACATGAAGTAACATTAGTAAAGGATCAGTGTATATTGGATATCAGGAAGTACTCGTTCTCCCAGAGGACAATACATGAATAGAACAAATTATCTACATATAGTGTAACTGCTAGCAACGTAAGTATAATGTTTAAAAACAAAGTTGACACATATCTCAGGAGGGCGGGTCACATATAGATGAAAAATGTTGGACTCTCAATAAGCCAATAACTTCCTTGTCCACTTGCCATCTGGGCCTTTGCCATGGATGGCAATCTTGTTAAAATCAATATAGTATCAATAGAGTGGAACTGGCAAAAGCATTATTCTTTAAGACACATTGATGATAACATAGCCCTATGTTGTATGTCACACAAGCGCGTTGTGCTGCCATGGTAGTATTATCACTCATACTTCAAGTTCTCATTTTTCAGCTTTGGATATAAACTATGAACTATATTTAGTCCACCGTCTGTAAGGTTTATAATTTATTTTTGTTAGTCTATTTCTACATCTTTATTAGTAATTTAACAGCAATAAATCGTAAGAAATAATACCCACACTCGCAATTCAGTCCACCATATAAACCATTACATCTGCACTTATACCCTCGTCCACTTTTTCTGCACTGTCCATTGTTCTGGCACGGTCTCGACAAACATACATCGCGCGCTGCAAAATAAAATAGTTGAGCAGATAAGAGATATTCAGGAGAACAAGAACTGGCGTGTACAACACACGTCATCTCGTTTTGCTTGTTTACAACATCCTGACTCGTCCTAAGTGCATTTGACAATGGAACACGAGGTTGCATGCATGTGTAGCGTGGCTTAGCAACTATAGAGACAAGGAGGTTAAGATTTCAACTTAACGTTTTTTAAGATGTTGAAAGGTTATGAAAATATTGATAGAAATATTTGTATCACTTATCAAAGAGAGTAGAACAATAGGACACGAAGTAACACTAGTGAAGGATCAGCGTAGATTGGATATCAGAAAGTACTCATTCTCACAGAGGACAATACATTATTGGAACAGATTGTGTAAATGCTAGCATGGGATGAGTATGCGTAAAAACAAAATTGACCAATATCACAGAAGGGCAGGTTACACGTAGATGAAAAACAGCTGGACTGTCGATAAGCCAATGGCTTAGTTGTCCACTTGCCATCTAGGTACTTTGCCTTGGAGAGCAATATTGTTTAATATTGTTAGATGATAACAACGAAACAGAATGCTGTTTAAAATTATTCAAAATATTATGTATGAAAGTACATTATTTCATTTCACAGCACCTGCGTTTGCACTTCAGGGGACAGTATAATATCGATCATGTCTATTTTCTAATCGTGTGTATGTGCGTGTGAACGATGGTGTGCACAGTGAATGTGAGTGAGTGAGTTTATTTTTCGAAACTGTATACAAACATACAAAATAAATAAATGAAACAAGTACAAACAGGTATTTTGTAATACAGTTTGAGGTTAAACAGCGGAGCTTTATGGCTGTAACCAATTAAGCAAACACAAACAATTACAAACAAAATTACAGTTGAATATATATATATATATATATATATATATATATATATATATATATATATATATATATATATATATATATATATATATATATATATATATATATATATATATATATATAACTGGTCGCTGTCAACCAATGATAATTATATCATTATAATGATAAATAATAATTTGCACAACAAGCAGCAATCAGACTAAATTACAAATAAAATTAAGCAAATAGGTGAAGTTACCAAGTCTAAGATAAAAAATACTACCAGTGAATCATATCAATATAAAATAATAGAAAAAAGGTAGAAGAGATAATATTAATTTTAACTGTCATAACCACTTAAAACACATGCCTTTAATGCAGATACAACACTTTTTATATTAGGTTTACTTTTAACACTTATCTGGAACTTTATTCCAGATAAGTGTACCTTTACATAATATACTGTTTGAAGATCTAACAGTAGAACTACTTGTCGGACATATATATCTAAGTTGCCTTGTATCATGATTGTGAATGTCATGTGTAAATGTAAGGGTGTTTGAAAATAAAACTGGTGAAACAGTGGGATGAGTGTGCGGGCACGGGCCAAATGTGTGATAGCATACTCATTTACTTACTTACTTACTTATTTACTTACTTACTTACTTACTTAACCCTCTTGGCCCCTTCAGGAGCATAGGACGTCAACCATATTTCTCCACCCCTCTCTTCTGGGCTAGAGCTTTGGCCTCTTGCCAGGTGACCCCCACTTTATCAAGATCTTGTAATGTGGAGCGTCTCCAGTTGATTTTTGGCCTTCCTTGTCTTCTCTTTCCTTGTGGGTTATAGTCTAGTGCTTGCTTGATTGTATTTGTTGGATCTTTTCTGAGTGTGTGGCCAATCCAGTTCCATTCACTCCTCTTGATTGTAGTGCTTATTTCTTCCTGTTTGGTTTTCTTCCAGCGCTCTTTATTTGATATTTTGTTAAGCCACCATACCTTAAGGATGTATCGGAGGCCACTATTGATGAAGACTTGGATTTTGTTATTGAGAGAATGAGTAGTTTTCCACGTTTCACAGCCATATAGAAGAATTGGTTTAACGTTGGTGTTAAACATGCGGATGTTGGTGTTTGAAGCCTTTATGTTTGTTGTTGCATGTGTTTATATGGGTTCCTGAGAGTAGTGCTAGGTCATCTGCAAAATCCAGGTCTTCTAATTGTGAGAACAAGTTCCACTGGATCCCAGTACGATGGTGTTCAGTGGTTCTTTTCATTGGCCAGTCTGTGGCTATCAGAAAGAGCAGTGTTAATTAAACAGTGCAAGCAGCCCTGTCGTACTCCAGTTCCAATATGGAAGCCCTCTGAAACTTGTCCAGTAAAGATGACACTACCAGTGAAACCGTTGTACATGTTCTTTACTAGGGTTAAACATTTTGCAGGTAAACCATATTGCCTCGGGAGCTTCTACATAACTGTCCTATCTATACTATCGAATGCTTTTTCGAAGTCCATAAAGGGAACCCTGCCATTTAATGCATTGTTCAACGATAATCCTGAGTGTAACAATATGATCTGTGCAGGAATTATCCTTTCTAAAGCCAGTTTGTTCCTATCTTAGCTTCTTGTCAATTGTTTCTTGTCTGGTGATCTTGTTCTTCCATGCTAGCTTCATCCAGGATGATTCGGCAGATAATTTTACTGGACACTGATAGAAACATGATCCCTCTCCAGTTCTTAAATTCACTGACATTGCCTTTCTTTATCCCAGATCTCATTTAGCAGGCTGTATAAAAAGTATGTTGTGGCACCAATATAAACTTTTTAGACATCGGATGGTATATTGTCAATTCCAGATGCTTTGCCTAGCTTCAGCTTTTTGATGGTTCTCTTGATCTCCTCTTTGGATATCCTACCAACATTAATGTTAAGGTCTTCAGTTGTTTCCTCAATGTCTGGGATTGAATCACGATTTCTTGGAAACACTCTTTCCAGCGTTGTAACTGTAGATATTCCTTAGTGAGAAGGTTTCCCTGCTTGTCCCTGATACGGCGCCTAGCGCTCTTGTTCTTCCCTACTAGCTGCTTAGTGATCTTGTTCTTCCCTGATAGCTGTCTGGTGATCTTGTTGTTCCCTGCTAGCTGTCTGGTGATCTTGTTCTTCCCTGCAAGCTGTCTGGTGATCTTGTTCTTCCCTCCTAGCTGTCTGGTGATCTTGTTCTTCCCTGCTAGCTGTCTGGTGATATTGTTCTTCCCTGCTAGCTGTCTGGTGATATTGTTCTTTCCTGCTAGCTGTCTGGTGATCTTGTTCTTCCCTGCTAGCTGTCTGGTGATCTTGTTGTTCCCTGCTAGCTGTCTGGTGATCTTATTCTTCCCTGCTAGCTGTCTGGTGATCTTGTTGTTCCCTGCTAGCTGTCTGGTGATCTTGTTCTTCCCTGCTAGCTGTCTGGTGATCTTGTTGTTCCCTGCTAGCTGTCTGGTGATCTTATTCTTCCCTGCTAGCTGTCTGGTGATCTTGTTGTTCCCTGCTAGCTGTCTGGTGATCTTGTTGTTCCCTGCTAGCTGTCTGGTGATCTTGTTGTTCCCTGCTAGCTGTCTGGTGATCTTATTCTTCCCTGCTAGCTGGCTGGTGATCTTGTTCTTCCCGGCTAGCTATCCCTCTTTGTGCCTTGTCCCTCTTTGTGGTCTTTTTAACTGTTTTGTTTCTTTCCTGGTATCTCTGCCGCAGTTTTTCTTTCCTTGTATCATCTGCTTCCTTGTTGAGTTTCATTTTAGTATCCCTCCTTGCCTCAATAGCCTCCCATGTTTCGTCTGTAATTCAGTCCTTCCTCCTAGCTTCCCGGCAGCCTAGGACTTGTTCACGGGTGTCTATAATTGCATTCTTGCATCTTGTCCACTTTTTATCAATGGTTTTCTCCTGCTCCAATGCTTGGAACCTGTTCCGTAGTGAGTTTCCCAGTTCCTGTCGTATTTTAGTATTTCGAAGTTTTCTTATCTCAAACCTTCTTCGTACCTTGTTATCCGTCTTCTTCTTTGCTGCTAGCTTCATCCTAAATTCACCCACAAGGAGGTGCTGGTCGGAGTTAATGACAGCACCTTCTTTCACTCTGATATCTAGAAGCACTGTCCTACATTTCTAGGTGATTGCTATGTGGTCAATTTGGTTTATCGTCTGTAAATCCAGGGATACCCATGTGGCTTTGTGTGTGGGCTTGTGTGGGAGAGAGATCTGCAAACAGGAGACCGTTCTCATTCATCTGTCCCAGACGTTCTTTCCCCGTTGTGCCTTTCCAATTGTTTTTATCCTTTCCAATCTTGGCATTCATATACCCCATAACAACTTGGATATCCCTCTTCGGTAGTTTTTGGATGACTGTTTTTAGATGTTGGTAGAAGGTCTCTTTCTCTTAAAATTCAGCAGAGTTGGTTGGTGCATGGCAATGTATAATGGTGATGTTCCGACCTTTTGATGTAAACCTGGCTGTGATGATTCTCTCTGAGATTGGTTCCCATTATATGAGACTTTTGTTGCATCCTATGAGAGGAGCTTTTTTTGGTGTGGTGTGGGTGTGTGAGTGTTTGCGTGTGTGTTTCCGTGTGTGTGTGTGTGTGTGTGTGTGTGTGTGTGTGTGTGTGTGTGTGTGTGTGTGTGTGTGTGTGTGTGTGTGTGTGTGTGTGTGTGTGTGTGTGTGTGTGTGTGTGTGTGTGTGTGTGTGTGTGTGTGTGTGTGTGTGTGTGTGTGTGTGTGTGTGTGTGTGTGTGTGTGTGTGTGTGTGTGTGTGTGTGTGTGTGTGTGTGTGTGTGTGTGTGTGTGTGTGTGTGTGTGTGTGTGTGTGTGTGTGTGTGTGTGTGTGTGTGTGTGTGTGTGTGTGTGTGTGTGTGTGTGTGTGTGTGTGTGTGTGTGTGTGTGTGTGTGTGTGTGTGTGTGTGTGTGTGTGTGTGTGTGTGTGTGTGTGTGTGTGTGTGTGTGTGTGTGTGTGTGTGTGTGTGTGTGTGTGTGTGTGTGTGTGTGTGTGTGTGTGTGTGTGTGTGTGTGTGTGTGTGTGTGTGTGTGTGTGTGTGTGTGTGTGTGTGTGTGTGTGTGTGTGTGTGTGTGTGTGTGTGTGTGTGTGTGTGTGTGTGTGTGTGTGTGTGTGTGTGTGTGTGTGTGTTGTGTGTGTGTGTGTGTGTGTGTGTGTGTGTGTGTGTGTGTGTGTGTGTGTGTGTGTGTGTGTGTGTGTGTGTGTGTGTGTGTGTGTGTGCATCTTATTCTCTCTCATTCTCAGAGTACAAGTGAATTTCTCCAGGGCAAGTTGTAACCTTCCCAAAGGTGTTTCATCTGCTTTCACATCTGCTTTCACTCCAATGATGCTCAGCTTGCATCTTCTCATTTCTTGTGCGAGCTGTGCCAGTTTTCCTGCCTGGTACAGTGTCCTGACATTCTAACATCCAATTCTAGCTTTTCAGTTGAGCTGTAGCAGACTCTTCCTCCCTTGGGCTTTCACCCAAGGGATTCATACGCACTCTTCCAGCACATCCTACTTTGCTCAGATCGAGGTGTAGTTGAGTATTCATGGTTTCGAGTTCTGTAATCGATTTCAACAGCTGAGTGGGTGATTAACCGAAGCCGCTGTGCCAACAAGTTTTCTGCAGTGGTCGTAGACCATTTTCCACCCGGGCCCCATGACCAAGAGATGTGGCTGGACTGACTGTGCTTCGTCTGACCACTCGCCCAATCCTGCCCGGTATGGTTGGACCTGTTGCCTCCTACCAGCATAGCTCAGGGGTTCATATGGGTAAACAAGCCTCCTTACCACGACAAGTTAACAGTCCACAAGGAAGGTGTGGTAGCATTGCAAACTTTTAACGTTTGAGCAAATGTTTTTTTATTAAATACGTGTATGTACACGGATGCACGTGCGTGTTGTCAACAATCTGCGAAAAGAACAATACCTACTTTGGCAGTGGATTCCTTTGTAAGGCCAGCTGCATGAACACTTGTAACCATTGTTAAGCTTCTTGCAAAAGCCGGCATTCTGGCATGGATTTGACAAACACAGTTTGTAGGCTACAAAAACAAATTGGTTAATTGGACGATGCATACAAATGTTTAGACACTTGCGTAAGAACACTCACCAATGTGGGCGTACGTGTTTTTTTTTATATAATGATATAACGAAACATCAGTAAAATATTAATTAAAACTTAAACTGCAGTGCCCATGACTGGCTTAAGTGTACATACTATTAAAACAAGATCCTAGTTTAGTAGTATGGGGTATGTCGATTTAAACCAGTGTTGGGCACTTCAGTTAAAAACGGTATTTCTGCACCATGTTTGGTGAGATGCCCATGCCTGTTCGTATGGTTCAGACACTCCTGCAATCTGAACCAATCGAACAGGCATAGTCACAAACGCGACATACAGGAAGAGGGATCCATATATACAGGAGGTGTGTATGGTGTATACAACTTAGGTAAGAATATGCATATGGAGTGTGTGATTGTGTTCATGCGTGCACGCGTGAGTGTGTATGTGCGTGCGCTGCTTGCACGTGTGCGTATGTGCCTGCGTGAGAGTGCCTACTTTCGCAGTGGGTGCCCTTGAAATCATCTTTACACCAACATATGTAGCCTTTCTTCCTTTTGTCGCAAGTGCCGCCATTCTTACAAGGTTGCGATGAACAGCGTTCGTACACTGTAAAGCAATTGTTTAGAATGTTAATGAGAGGGAGATAGAGAAGGGAAGATGCAGAGATGCAGAGAGGGAGGGAGGGAGGGAGGGAGGGAGGGAGGGAGGGAGGGAGGGAGGGAGGGAGGGAATGCAACCAAAATACGGCAACATTTAATACCACATTCGTGGTTCTATTCACACACAATCTTTATTGCACAGACTCTACACACACAGACGGAATTATTCTGGAAACAAGCTCATTATAGCGCGATTACAAAAACGGCACCATTATTGGAAACTATCCGGGTCATTAAGGTTCTCAAACTGAGTTGTGTTGTATGTTTACAATTTGCCAATCAATTCACACCAACCTTGTTTGCCGTAAATGGCCACTTCACAAAGAGTGAGAGTTTTCTCTTTGGTTTTAATCATCACTCCCCGCCCTTTCACGGGACGCCTACATCCAATGTATACGGTTTCGCCTGTGACAAGTTCTCTTGAGAGAGTGTTGCACGTCCTGTAACGTCCTTGACATGGGCCGGCTCGAACAGTCAAACGGCTCGTCTCCCAACCTACAGCACGTAAGTACAATTATTCAGGAATTTGGTAATGCGATTTTCTCAGAATAATTATCGTAGCTGATGTGCAAACAACTTTTGCAGAATGTACTGAAAATATAGCAATAATTCTTATCATACAACTCACCGCAACAATCTGCCCGGTTTGTTATAACGACTCCATCAATTAGGATCAATTCTTTGGTTACAACCCTCCACCAAGTACCACGTAGAATCTTAGAATATTTTGTTTTTGAGCAGCTGTGATGGGCAAATATGCCATCAGTATTGCCATCAACAGCTTTTGATGCTGGCGCATACTTAGCGAATGTATTATCACACTGTTGTGTTTTGTTCGCTCCTAGTGCCCAATTCTTTCCTGTCTCTGAAACAAATATCCATATGTTCAGGTTCCAGGACACGTGCAACTAATAATGTTGACTGCTAAATTAAATATCTTCTGGGCAACAACAGTTTCCTATATTTTTTCCACAAGCGTCTCATGTGTTGAGGAGATTCGTTTATCTGAATATTATCGTACCTACTATTTTCGGTAAATCGGAATCCACATCACGTATTTTCGCACACAAGGCTTACCTACAATGCCTTGCGCCGTTCATAATTCTGTAAAGCAATGCTGCAAGAATATGAGATTCGGAACATAAGCCAGTGTTATCAGTCTAAATCATATTCATGTTAATCGATTCTAGTTAAATTGTATTAAATTCCTTTCGATGAATTTCGCTAAAACGCTTAATTTGAATTTCGCTTAATTCATTGATTAGTAGTTTCCTTTCTTTCGTGAATTAGATCGGATGACGCGATATTTGTGGAATGATTTTGCATCAAAACGTAATGTGGTCATCTATAAATACAGACGTAATATGTGTGCGTGTGTGGTTAATCGAGTTAAATGTATGATAGTGCAATGCCAATAGCAATGACAAATTCACTCTCCAAAAATCATGTACAACTGCCGGTTTCACGGAGCGTTCGATAGACGCTTGACGTCAGTCACATAACAATGGCAGAAACACGCATAACGGTGCTAGCCTAATTTTCTGAGTTACGTAATTTACGTCAAACATCCACATTGTGAATTTCAAATATGTGTTAATGTACTACGAATCATCACCATACCCCACGGCCATGGCTAAGAATATATTTCTGAAAACAACAAATATGTATATATATATATATATATATATATATATATATATATATATATATATATTCATTCTTTGTATGGGAAAATGTCGTAATAATAAAAACCGGGGGAGGCGGACCAACAAGCAAACTAATGTCATGCATACGCCGCCATGGACATAATAATTGTCAACGATCGTCAATATAGCAAGCCGTATAAATTTGAACTTCGAATGCAGCTCGATGCTATCAACATTATCTTACATAATCGTTTGATAACTGAATATTCTGTTTGGCTTTAAATGTCCTCGTAGTTGTCTACACCAAACAATCACTGTACATATCGTACATTTTTTTAGTTAGCCTTGGTTGTTTTTGGGCGGAAAGCTACGTCGGAACTATGCAGGAAATTGAGCCCAGTCGGTGCTCATGCGTTGTTGATCGTGGCATCGTCCGTCGTCAATTTGGCTTTTTCTGTGTTTAATTGTATCTTGTTAATACGATCAAAGTTATTGCTAAGCACACTTTTGTGAAATAGCTTGCTATCTTTCGGGTGTTGGTTTTATATAATGTTGAACTGAAACAAAAACACTCACAGTCACAATTCATAAAATACAATTGGTGGCTATCTTGTAATTTACTTTTAATTTACACTTGTATGACAGAAACATCTTCTCTTCTCATCAAATGACCAATTTATAAGTCTTGATCACTTATCTCGCACATTAAAAATTAAACTTTTGTAATATGAACCTTTGCTTTATGTTGACCAATAGTGGCAAACTATCAGACAACAACGAGACATCATCGTCGTGTGTAAGAGGTGCCAGTCCCCACAACTGTCTGAGTGCCTTGCGCCATGCGATACATATATTGCCAACACTTTTACTCTGGAGATCCCATATTGGAGATCCGTAGTAAGAGCAGCAGTATTGTTTCAATAACTTGCACTTTACAGCAGTCTTTATATGACCACAATCACCCATGTACATGTTATACCTTCTCCAGAATTGTGCAATGCCATTGGCGACTGGGCTATACCTATTAATAGTGGATACATGGTGGCCCAGATGTACAGCATCCTGAAGACTCTGCAACTCGGTGACATTAAAAACAACTGTGCTGTTGTCGAGTTTACAACTCCGACCTCTAAAAACAAGATACACACCCTTCGCACTATTAAACTTTGCAAAGTAATCGTCTGCATATTGTTCACATATCTTGTAGTTGTTAGTAGGCTCAGGTCAGCTGCATATCCTATGCCACCCGTATAGTCATTGCCCATGTGGCATCCCAACACCACTCTTTTCTAAGTTTTCAAATAATCCATCCACATATACTAAGACATGAATATGAGAGAGGATTGCTCCCTACTTGACTCCATTACAGCCGGTAAACTGGGACGAGATACTACAGCCCTTGACTTTTTTTTAGTTAGAAGTACTCTAAAAAGCTTACAATAGTTGACTCTGTCGAAAGCTTTGCTGGTATCTAACATGAGTGCATACACATTGCTACAATCAGCTTTGAAATTACTGATTGTCTCCATCATTACATATGTGCAATGAGTAGTGGACATATTTTGTTTGAATCCAAATTGCAAATGCCATGTTGCAAGCGCACATTGTTCATTAGATAGCATAATAACACCAAACATAATAACACCTAACAATTTGGCAATAATGTAACTAAGAGTAATAGCTCTTATACAATTGGGGTGATCTTGATCTCCCTGTAGATATATAAATGTGTCACAATAACAATTCAATGCTTACTTTCACAGACAGTTCCACTCGTGTGAAGTTTACACGTGCATGTGTAACCTTTCCCGTTGTTCTCGCATTCGCCGCCGTTCCGACAGGGCCACGAATCACATGCTTCGTTAACTACATTAAGCAAATTGGTTTTAAATATACTGCACAGTGTCCACGGGACTGGCGATATTTATTCTGCAGTATATTACGTTACGTTACAGAACCACAACTGTCAGCGGTATTTGTCCGTGATGGTCTGCATGTTGCAGTAATGTGCTGTTTCTAAGCATATGAATATGAACAGTCGGTTTTGTCGTGGGATCAGAATATGGTCTCGTTTCCTTCCCCGGATGTCGGACCAAATGTCTTATTAAATATGTCTTATTAAAATGTCGACAGTTTATATTAGCAAAAACGGTTAGTTTAGCAATAGCAATATTACGTATTACTATTATGTGCGTAAACATAGCACTCGCTCTAGTATTATTGCATAACATCTTTAATAACATGTAATAGATAAATTATTGAGTTCAATGCAATGCAGACTAACCGTGTGTAGCATAGACAGCCACCTCACACAAAGTGAGAGAATAGCGTGCTAAGTTTGTGATCTTGACGCTGCGACCTTTCAAACTGTGTGGACAAGTGATTTTAATATTCTGGACGAGTCGACGTTTCGCCATGGTTCTGCATGTTTGGTACTTCGTGTAATAAGGACCGACTTCAACAATGAACTTGGGCAATAACAACCGACCTGGAATTAAGGAAACAAACACCACGAACGGGACAGTTCAGAAAACACTCACAATCGGCAAATACGTTTATTTAAATCACGCAGTTGGAATATTGATATCTTTCTAATATTAAGAACTTACCTGGTGTAATCACTATTGCATATACCTCAATAAGCTTGGCAAAATCAACCCTCCACCATGGATTCGTTTCCTCGTACGTAGCTACACAGGATCTATCGGAAAATACACGTGCGGTATTGCCATCGATAGCTTTATTTGCATTTTCCTTCCTAAATGCTTTGGACATATACGCCTTCCCTTCATGTGCGAGATTTTTCCCCCGATCTGAAAAAAAATATTTACGCAGAAGTTAAAATCCTGCTCATATAAGATGCCTTTGTATGATTGAGAACACATGGGCATATACATTAATAACTATTTCACATTATTACTGAACGTACATGTGTGTGCATGTATGCGTATACGTGTGTGTGTGCGTGCGTGTGCGTATGTATTTATACAAACACGTGTATGCAGATGTGACACACACGCACATGCATGCACGCACGCACGCACACACACACACACACACACACACTCACATTTTGCAAAGGATCATACTGTTCTAGTAATCTATTTATTACATGGTATTACAGATATTATGCAATACTACTGGAGCGAGTGCTTTGTTTGACATCTGCAATTATCAAATGTATTTTTCAATCTGGTCACTCAAACGTGATCGTCTTGTCATAACAGAACGTGGGTCACCCGCATTCTATGCCCAATGTTTGTCTTTACTAGCGTTTACTTAAGCGTTTCATTATGGTAGTTGAATTTGAAACGTTTCATTATTACTAGCGGTTTTTGGGGGGAAAACATTTTCGTTCGCCGAGTTAGTGCATATTCATCAAGTAAGATAACACTATCGTTATGTTTCTGTATGTATTGATAGACAGTTCATCACTCCTCGCTGGCAATCAAGTTTTGACTATACCTACATTCGCACGTCGTTCCGCTGTAATTAAAACTGCATTTGCAACGAAATCCTTGTTCATTCTTAATGCATGTAGCCCCATTCTTGCATGGACTCGAATTGCACGCACTATAGGCTGTAACACATACTCATACGCTGCACTTCTCACCATGTGTGTAATTGTGTGTGTGTGTGTGTGTGCGTGCGTGCGTGGGTGCATGCGTGTGAACGTGCTTCGTGCGTACGCGCGCTCGTTCCAGCATAAGTAATGCTATATATATATATATATATATATATATATATATATATATATATATATATATATATATATATATATATATATATATATATATATATATATATATATATATATATATATATATATATATATATATATACATATATAAATTACGCCCGTCAGGACTGGTCCTTATTTAGGAAAAGGGACCTTTTTGTATAGAAGATGCATACCCCAGCCTTAACGTTGATTTGACCTGTGAGCATTCATTAAGCGTTTCATTATGGTAGTTGAATTTGAAACGTTTCATTATTACTAGCGTTTTTTTGGGGAAAACATTTTCGTTCGCCGAGTTAGTGCATATTCATCAAGTAAGATAACACTCTCGTTATGTTTCTGTATATTATGTTTTATTTACTTTGTTGTGTGTGTAATATGTACGCATTAAATGTACGCATTATATATTATACGTTATACCTACATTGACACCTTCTTCCGTAGTAATTATGGCGACATGTGCAATTATACCCAGTTATTCCAGACTTAGTGCACGTAGCCTTATTCTGGCACGGATTCCGATGACAAGGGTTAAGATCTACAACATGCAAATTCGCAGTGAACCATATGACAAGTAGTGTTACGCATTGCCTCAATTGTGATTACATACCTCTGTGTTCACCTCGTTTGTGGTCACATTTATCTGGATCTGTTTGCTTGGCTGGGCAGACATTTCTGTGGGTATCTGGATAGATGTACTCATAGGTATATCTATTATTATTATATGTCCATGTTAAATCATTTTCAAATTAATCTTGACCATGTGTACGCAGCAACACGGTTATTTAAATCGAACCATCCTCGTATGATCAATGCTACATTAATACATGTCATGACCCTTTGGTTGATAACACGGAAAATATTTGTAATTGAAATCACTAATGCAGGCGCTGAATTAACTGAGGGCGACACAACCATATGTTTTGGGTGTCCGCACGCGTACGTGCGTGCATGCGTGCGAACCAATCGTGTGGTCGGATTCAAATGGCCAAGCCGTCAAGAAAGTGTTCTCAACACCTGATGCAACCTCGGCACATTGGCAAGAACCTATGCATTCTTGTATTACAAATGTGGACCGGTCCTGCAGTATGAATAAAGCCAACCTACTGAAACGATGACACCTTGCAGCATGCTACCACCGACATATGTGTCTGAGCTGTGAACTGTTTGCAGAGTGTGAATCTATTTGAGTCGTGTTAATCCCTGGCGTGGCAACCACACCGCAGCCTTTCACATATATGTTGAAGAGGCGTTATGGTTTAAATTGGGGATGTGCTGAACTTTAGGAAATACCTCCCCTCTTTGTTTGAGTAGCCAGAAAACATAACGTATGCATGTCAACATTTCCGGTTTTGGTTCGTCAGTGTCAAAGTTGTTGGGGCAAGGAAAAAGGTCAGAATAGTGTAACACTCACTTTCACAGACTATTCCAAAATAGTCACTGGTACATGAACACTTGTATTTTGCTCCATCATTTGAGCAAGCGCCACCGTGCTTGCAAGGCGTCGACTCACACGGTTTAATGACTATAAAAAGCAAACAAACTTTGTGCAGGTGCTATGTATGCGTTACCTTTCATGTACATTTAGCAATATTCACCAACAATGGTGGCTTCATAAGATACTGAAGACGACTCAGTAAGATTCCCTTTCAATGTAACAATGTCCGGATAGTGTGTGGACAAGGAAGTCATTTCTTTATGAAGAGTATGCACTTTGTGCGAGCCTCCCTCGTCCAGATATTAATAAATTATATGTTAAATATAATTTCTTGCTGCTAGCCTATACACATAAGAAAATAATTTGTTCTAATCATATATGGCGTCTGAATACACTTCTCGCGTTACTTAGTAGACTATTTGTCATGTTATGTTTGTCTGGAATGGCTTGACACCTCTCACAGTATATCACCTTTGCATAATTGATAAACATCTGTGCATGGGATGCACTTGTGATATATACTATTGTAGAGGGAATATTTGGGTTGAAGAGCAAAATGGGACACGAGGTAAGGATGGGGTCATGAAGTTTCACATCACTGTAGAATGGCACATATGTCGTACAACTAGCATAGTTTATTTGAATAGTTAAATAAAAGTTCACCTTTTCCATATATGAACACCTCACACAAAGTGATAGTTTCACGCCGTTTGATTGTAATCTTCACAGTGGTCCCTTTGATGCTTGGTTTACACTTGAATGCTCTCGTCTCGCTCGTTATCATTGAGTACGGTGATTTTGTGCTTGGTGTTGTACACTTTTCATATCGTCCTCCATATGGACCGATCGTAATGTCAAACTTATGCAGTCGCTGACCTGAAAAAAGGAAGGGAATAAGTAAAGTTATTCTAAAGCATCACCATATATAATGCGCATCAATTCTACATCACAAATACTACGCATTGCTGTAGCCCCCTGCCATGGTTTGTTACACTATTTTCAAAACAATACTGCGATAAATACCGTTTGAAAAACTTACCACAGCATAGATCGCGATTGGTTATAGCCACTTCTTCCACCTCTACTAGTTCTTTATCAAAGGTAACCATCCACCAAGGATTGAGTTCTAGCTTTGTCTCTGTACAACTACGGTGGCTGTAGTTGCCATCTGTATTGCCGTCTATAGCTAAATTAGCATAACCTTTTCCAGACGTTGAAGACTGTGATGCCTTTCCTCTATACGCTAAGTTCTTACGCTCACCTGTAATGAGATACATACACGAAGATACGCGTGAATGCATGCAAGCACACGTCACATATACAACTAAGCACATATGTATGCATCAGTGCATATAATATTCGTGTCCAAAGATACTTACTAAATTTTGTTTTGCAGGTGGGAACATTACAGTAATCCCAACGTTTACCAGGGTCCGTTGTATAGCACCAAGGCCGATTTTCTTGGCACGACTTCACTGGGTTTCTGCAATAGTTATTTGCCTGTGATATGGTATCAGCGAAGCCCCTCATGCAGATCACAATTTTTTTGTGAGGCTGTAAAATACATGCACCTGATTAAATATGCTATTTTTCATTAGTGCTTATGCAGCATTTGCAACATTAGTGTAAATTGACGTCGCGTCTATGCAGTTCCTTAGCCAGTAATAGAATATTGAACGGTTTTAACTTTCTAAAAAGTGTAGCGTTAATCGCGCGAACGGTTTTCATGGAAGTTTCGGTGAAGCTATTGTTCATGTACTGCTGCACCGACACAGCCCTTTCCACTTCGACAGCCGTCTCCCTCCTTTTGTCATCCACTTCTGCCTTTCCTACCTTCCTCTTTGCGCAGTCCTCACGTCACCCTCCTCGTGTCCGCTCTTTTACTCCTGTAATTCTCCAGACCCAGTTCTCGAAAACTTGCAACATATCCAGGGGTTCCCAAACTGGGGGCCGCCGCGGAGTTATTGGGGGGTCTTTGACAAACATACAATTTTTGGGGGGAATAGCACGTTACGCGTGAAACACAACTCTACACAATGAATGCACTGTGCAACTCTGTCTGCACCGCAACTCAGTTTCTATGTAATGTTGGATAAACGTGTTGGCAGTTATTGACTTGATCATCATAGGATATGAAGGCAAACATTCGAGCTGAGAACGTTTGCGAACTCCTGACTCTAACACAATCGAATGTACCGACAAACATCAGCATAATATGCATCTAAGAAATGTCGACAAAATGTAATTGCAATCCGCAGAAAGAATTTGTGTGTGGATATGTTTCAATAATATTATATTGTGTCGTCACACTTAATCACTTTGCATGGTGACCACCACCGCGACCGACACGAAAATTGTTCTACGTGGGGACCCCTTTCATTTGAATGTGTATCATCAAATGGCCAGACAATGCCACGAATCAGCGATGAAGTTGGAATTTACATGGTGTAACGTTAATTAACATTGCAACGTAAAGCTAATTCAGCCAGACGCTGCGAAACATATATTCATGGAGGGGCTGATCAAATATTTTGTATTGCTTCAATCTAAATAAAATTCAAATAAAATAAAATTAATAAAAGTCAGCGGATTACTTATGTTATGAGGTTAATAGCTACACGATAAATAAAGTGTTACACAACGCACCTTTTGACTGCTCCACTTTTGACACGTTTTGCCAGATCGAGTCTTCGCTTCATGGCCAATATAATCCACTCCATTCGTCGTAAAATAACAATCTAATGGATCTATAACACATAAAAACAACTCCTTCCATTCATAATGATAACGTACATTTCACCCAACCCATATGGCACACCAACAAACTGTCTCATAGACGTAAAACTCAATAAGACAAATTTTAAATACGCAATATGTCTATGATCATTTAAAGTTTACCTACTGCTAATTTTCACTTCAAGTTAGTTATAAAGCTGTATCTTACAAAAAAAAAAACATGCAGTCGTTCGTTGATGCATCTGATAAATCAACAAAGCTCTTGACCTAGCCGCTGAAACAACACAATATGCAGCATTTTATATAATAAAGTAGTTAGTGACCCTGTCTGTATGTCTGTTCCCTCATATCTCCGTCAGTTTCGCATGTATGGGGCTGACATTTCGTAGGCGTTGTTAAATTGTGGACTTGCAGTACAAGGAGTCATAAGTTGACTGGGCAGTACAAGGAGTCATAAGTTGACTGGGCATTACAAGGAGTCATAAGTTGACTGGGCAGTACAAGGAGTCATAAGTTGACTGGGCAGTACAAGGAGTCATAAGTTGACTGGGCAGTACAAGGAGTCATAAGTTCACTGGGCAGTACAAGGAGTCATAAGTTGACTGGGCAGTACAAGGAGTCATAAGTTGACTGGGTAGTACAAGGAGTCATAAGTTCACAGGGTAGTACAAGGAGTCATAAGTTGACTGGGTAGTACAAGGAGTCATAAGTTGACTGGATAGTACAAGGAATCATAAGTTGACTGGGTAGTACAAGGAGTCATAAGTTCACAGGGTAGTACAAGGAGTCATAAGTTGACTGGGTAGTACAAGGAGTCATAAGTTGACTGGGTAGTACAAGGAATCATAAGTTGACTGGGTAGTACAAGGAGTCATAAGTTGACTGGGTAGTACAAGGAGTCATAAGTTGACTGGGTAGTACAAGGAGTCATAAGTTGACTGGGTAGTACAAGGAGTCATAAGTTGCCTGGTTAGTACAAGGAATCATAAGTTGACTGGGTAGTACAAGGAGTCATAAGTTGACTGGGCAGTACAAGGAGTCATAAGTTCACAGGGTAGTACAAGGAGTCATAAGTTGACTGGGTAGTACAAGGAGTCATAAGTTAACTGGGTAGTACAAGGAGTCATAAGTTGACTGGATAGTACAAGGAGTCATAAGTTGACTGGGTAGTACAAGGAGTCATAAGTTTACTGGGCAGTACAAGGAGTCATAAGTTGACTGGGTAGTACAAGGAGTCATAAGTTGACTGGGTAGTACAAGGAGTCATAAGTTGACTGGGTAGTACAAGGAGTCATAAGTTGACTGGGTAGTACAAAGAGTCATAAGCTCTTGCAGTGGCTGCCTTTTCTGCCGTGCAAGGACGGATAACTCGGCTAGTCATAATTACCATACACATAATTATCATATACTGTGCATCCGGCGGGAGTGTGGAAGTTTACGCAACAGCAGCTACAACTATAATCACATCAATCCAATCTACTTACGGCCAGGAAGCCGACACATTGGAATATGGCAGAACTCCCATCGCTTATGCCTATCGGTCGTATAGCAATAAGGGCGTTGTTCTTTACATCTGTGGCGGCTGTGTTGTCTGCAGTAGTTCTCCGCCTGCTCTTTAGAATCCGGCATACTGCTCGAACATATATCTTTATGAGGCTGTAAACAGGAATATGTGTATCTGAACATTGCAAATCAATATCACGTCATTGTGTCTATGCATTTGTAAACTGCCTTTGTTGATCATCTGCGGCAACATTTAGTAGATATATTGTTACCTGGCGATAATCCACACTATTTTTCACAAATCTCGTTTCACTCTCATGTCCGCAGAATCAGCCGTTATGGTAATATGAAAATTGCCGGATAGAGCACATCCGATATCAATATCTTTTGGACACATTTGGATAATTTTGCGACAATGCTATTTATGCCTCAATTATATATTTATTTAGTTAGTGTGTATATAAGTATTTATCATGAATACCTCTTGCAATTAACTACCATGTCATGGTAAAAAACTTAGGTAATTTTGGTAAATACAGAGTGCACCTGATGCGGCGTGCCATATATTTCGTTTAATCGACTCGGATGTGGAAACATAACAGCGGCTTTTGTCAATCGCAAGTGTTTTACTCGAAGCAAATACGTTGCTTTCACAAATTCCACTGTATTCAACAAAACATATAATTATTAAAATAAATGCCCCGATTGTCAATGATATAGCATATTTTCCATAAACAAAAACATAGTAATGTGCATACTGTGAAGCAAGTATTTAAAGGTCATGTATATGGAATTAGGGGCATGACTGCATATAAAGCAGGATGGAAAAACCGTTGCGGAAAGTGGGAGAAAATAATAACAGAGCGATGGCGACTGCTTCTTGACCAATGTGATGTAGGACATGATCAGTTTGTTAAGATTCAGCATATATCTGCATTTTCATATTAAATTCATATAGCTAAAATTATCACACAACAGTGTGCTTAGGATAAATGTTTGATTAATAAGAATATTAAATATAGTTCAATTATATATATATATATATATATATATATATATATATATATATATATATATATATATAATATATATATATACATATATATATATATATATACATATATATATATATATATACATATATATATATATATATATATATATATATATATATATATATATATATATATATATATATATATATATATATATATATATATATATATATATATATATATATATATATGTATATATATATATTTATATATATATATATATATTATATATATATATATATATATATATTATAATAGTGATTTAGCTAACTTCCTAAACATAATTAAAAGTGCTTGATAAAATACACCTTTTCTTCCGTCCACTTCTGGCATGTTCTGCCTGATTCAGTAGTCCTCGTGTGTCCTACGTAAAATCTGCCGTCTGATACAATCAGACATTCTCTCGTTCCTAGAGTGTCTGTAATATACACATGAACATACGTGTTATAGGAAACGAATTGCCAGTGTTATGAAAATGTGCTTCCTTTTACAAAAACAAATATATTTAGCGATTATTGTGCTGTTTAACATAAATGTATACGCTAAAGAATTACATAACTGTATTTGTAAGTATTGCGGTGGAGAATTTAGAGGGGACCAATGGGCCATACCAACTTTAGCTTAATTTTTTATGCACCCTGTTGCTCCACTGCATGGTAGCATGGTAAACGAAAGGGTTACTAAGAAGTTGCAAGATCCTAGATACATCACTGAACAACAGTGTACGTAAAGTGTTGGTTCTTCCACTTCCATTATGAACAACATTTCCAATACTGTGTATTGTTACAATATGGCTTACATAATTCTTAAACGTGGCGTATTATTGGAATCAGCAACATGAGCGGTAAGTTAACTAGTGTGAAACCGTAGCAATTTTTCATCAAAGAAACTTTGTCCCTGTTCCAAAGCGTCCCTTTCTGCACAAGTACATGATCTTAGAATGTGCCTGGTTCCTGAGCACTCTATGCAGAAGCTACCAGCATCAAATATGTTACTGTTGTATACGCTAGTTATTTGGAGTTGATGTAAAGTTACTAAACAGGGGATTCCTACGAAAATACTAATAACAGCTAGCTTGGATATATAGTTAACATAAAAGTGGCCTCGTTTAGGTCGGCAAAACGAGAATGAACTGATTTAATTTTGCAATTTCTAAAAATTCATGCGGTACACTACTATCGTCATCTAGCTTGGAAAGTTACCCCAATTAACACGTTGTTCCTGTGTACACCTTACCTAGGGCATATGTACACCTTACCTAGGGCATATGTACACCTTACCTAGGGCATATGTACACCTTACCTAGGACATATGAACACCTTACCTAGGACATATGTACACCTTACCTAGGACATATGTACACCTTACCTAGGGCATATGAAGCAGAACTGGAAGAAAACTGGGTATATGTAAACAAAACACCCAACATGAGCAACGGCAATCTCCGTTGCATGGTTCTCGCATTCGACTGGCGACGTCCTGAAAGAAAATGAACATGTTAATTCTGTATTTTGCTCCTAGCGCGGGTAACACAGCCAATGTCATGTAACATCAGATCCCCACGGGACATTTTAAATTACGCTGACCTGTGAATGGTTACTCATCCTTCAGACTGCAATAATAACATACTGTTTATATTCAGCAGTCATATTACACATATAACTGCATGCGCTCGAAGTCACTACACCATTACTAAATTTTTGATCTCTGACAAATGTATAGTGTATTCACTTGTGACAGCCTTCATGTGCACACGTTAAACAGTTAATTTGTGGTTCTACATACAGCGAAACACGAAACGTTCAATACCAAGCAATGTCCGACGCCAACTGCAACGCCAACGGGACAGCGATGTCAGAACATGTTATTGTTTATTTATAGTTATAAAGCTCATTTGTTCGCATTTTACAAACCTGATTGCACGTTTTCATTGCAACCAATATACGTCATATCATAATGCGATGCTATAAGTCGATAAATTAACGTCTGATATTTCGTATGTCTGAACATACGAAAATGCTTTGCCACTGCCATGTATAATTATTAATCATGCGTTAGTACCACGGAAGCCTGTCCAATCGCGATTTCGTGTATTCGCTCTAGCTTTGCCTTTGCTTTTTTGCTTGCTTACAAAGCCTACCGTTTTGCCTGGATATTGGGGGCATAACATTGCTATTTTCTTTACACATCGATGTTGTTGGCTAGGTGCTATTGTTATTTCAGTTGATGGATATCGTAACAATTAAAATGCAAATGTACCTTCTTGATTTTCAAATTATAAAAATAGTCTCCACTTTCAGATTAATTACGTGTCCGTACGTTCTGTAATTTAAATGCAACCTTCCAGCTATCATGGGTTCCATTTTTGAAGAATATAAAACATGTACATTACATAGCTGATAGGTCCATCTAGAAATATAACAAATTAAAGGTAAACAAACAATCAACTACTAAATAAAAGTTTTGATAAAATAATATGTGGGGCTACGCCTACGCCTCCGGCTACGTTCAAAGAATCGCAGGTGGATTTTACACACAGCACATGTAATTAACTAGACCTTTGAGAAAACAAACTGAGAATCGACCATCTACGCCTGGCACAGGATGTTTTTCGCAGACTCTAAAGACGAACTGATAGTATTAATTCCTCACCGGCGTAATCCTGAGGCTGAGATTCCATTCTGCCGACGGTACGGGTTTTTGAATAAGCCTCATATTTCCGGCACTGCAAGGCATCATGGGTAATGTCATGGGTCAATCAACAAAAACATTCCGCGTCGGACATGTCAGATTACTGTCATTGTCACATTGATATAACGTTCGAACAACTTGCTGTTTCGTGGTTTTCCTTTATGTTATTGTGACTGTCAATGTGACAACCAGTAACCAGCGACTAGTCAAATGTGAATAGACAGTGGCTATTAAACAGTTACGCTGGTTTCCTGTTTCTTATCGAATAAAAGTTAAACTGTCCACTCTAACACATCGTACTCTAACTACTCAACATCCACCCTACTTGGCTAGACACCTGCATTTTTCAAATATATCCCTAGGCAGCTCAGGTCACCCATTTCACAACATCGTATTGTTCTTATAACTAAACTTAACATGGACAAAACTGGTTTCTCTGTCGCTGCGCCTAGGGTCTGGAATGACCTCCCCGTCACTTTGAGAACTTCTGAAACTACAGCTATCTTCCCAAAAAACTCAAGACACATTCATTCCAAATTGCATTTCCACCATAAATCTTCAGTTGTCCCTCGTTCTGATAATGAGTTTTGCGCGTCCCTGTTAATAGTTATGCTTAATGATTCAGTTTTTTAACGCCTCTGAGCTCATATTCCTGAGGATATAGGCGTCATAGAAGTTAAGTATTATTAATTATTATTATTATTAGTGATCACCCGGTTGCAATTATGCATTAAAGCACTCGAACAGCTGCCCGTTTCATTAAAGCGACTACGACTACCAAAGTAGCGTCAAACTCGTGGTTGAAGAACTATACCTGGTCAGATATTAAGGATCGAAGGAGGAACGTACGTTTAACTGTTATTGATAAAGGCTAAAGTCGTCCATTAACAAATTGGTGTTGCGGTCAAAAACAGTTTAGTACCTACTGACATACGTACACGCTCAGAGCACAGACACACAAGAACCAACACAGTGTCAGAAGACTACAGCTGCGTGGAACATTTTGGAGGCGCAGTTGATTGAGGCTACGGACGCTGCCGAACTGGAACTACAGGTCTTGCCCGATGCTCATAGAATAGTTAACCAGCAGCGGATCCCGGGGGGTCTCAAGACCCACCTAGATAATGGAGGGAGGTCTTAGACCTCCCTTTTTCCGTGGCAAATGTTACGGTAAAGAACAACGTATACATGTCTGGTCTACGTCGAAACTAGTGTCAATGCAAAGACTGAAGTATTAGCAGCCGGTTAATATTAAGCCTTCTGTAAGTAGAACGACACATGTCGTCCCGTCCCCTCCCCCCGTTCGTATGTAGAACAACATATGACTACGACTGACTAAGACCCCCTGCCAACAAACCTAGATCCGCCTCTGAGTTAATCAACCATTGGTGCGATGTTCATTTGGGGTTTGTTGATTAAGAAACAGAAACCCCGACCCCAAAAAAAGGAATACTGTATTCGTCAGATTAAAATTTACATCACATCACTTGCTAAACGAGACTTAGGAAATGTACAATGACAATGCGTAAACATTGCAAATTGTACGTCTTTCTCGCAGGGTGCAGTGCCAGTGGCGTTTTTAAGGGGGGCATTGGGCAACGCCCCTTGGGCTTAACAGTAATGGGTGACTAAGCATGCCCCTTCAGTTCAAAGTCAGTGTGGTTTCACAGTGCCACTACATGGTCATTCACATAATTATTTCAGAAGAATAATAGGCGTACATATGTGGTTATGTCATTGTGAGAAATACTTGATAATTTGTAAATACTAAGCAATGAAACTATCATCTTACGCATTATAGCATAAGGAACAAAATATTACAATGTTCACTTTTGTTAATATATGTTGAACTGGTAATTGAGTGAATTGATCAAGAGTTATGTTAGTCACGTTTTATAATAATAGCAAATAAAAATGCCACACAGACCCAGTCATAGACACGGCTGGTATTCTTAATAATGTTATGAATATTACATGCATGGGTTGTTTTTTACCAAATTGTGTAGCAAACGTAACTTCATTTGATTTATAGAATACATGCAATATGTAATTGACATTTAACTGATGCTATAACGCAATAATAAAGTCAATAAAGCTATAATAATTATAGTTGTAAACAATAAGGTAACTAGGTGGGCGATAAGGTGCGTCGTCTAAGAGGTCGCCACTAACGCGGAACCTCGCGATGTATCGTGACCCACTTACATTCTCTATTGGCAGAAGACAGAGAGAAAGAAGCAACAAATGACCAAAGCACTAGAGATATATGGATACCCAAGTTGGGCCATAAAGAAGATGAAAGGACAGCAATCCCTGAAGGAAAAAAGAAATTAAAGAAAGAACAGCAAACAGAGAAATCCAAAGGTATGGTCACACTCCCGTGTGTCAAACGAGTAACAAAACCTAGGCTATGCAACGGATTTTAAAACACCAAGAGATAGATATATCGGTTAGACATCATCAAAACATCAGAAAAATACTAGCGCATCCAAAGGACAAAGTGGAAGATAAAAAATAAAAAAAAGACACACTGTGAGTACCAGATCCCTTGTAAGAGCTGTAACCATATAGCAGCGAAACAGGGAGAACATATAGAACAAAACAAGGAGAACATAAGAAGGAGGTTGAAAACATCAAAACCAGACGATTTACGAGGGAACAGAAGAGAGTGTCTACGGTGATAGAGCATAAATCTGCAACAGCAGACCACGCAGACAGAAACAATTGCATCATAGACTGGGAGGGACAAAAGTGATTAACATATAGTGTAACAGAAACGCAAGATCGATTAACGAGGCCATATGGATCCGAAAGATAACTCCAGTATGGGACGGCCTGCTTACCAAGACAACTGGCGAGCAGAGGAAGAACTTGCCGTCCCAGAATTACCGATGAAGGCTGCCGGTGACAGTCGAAACGTCAGTAATCAAAATAGTTGTGGTTAAAGAAAATCGTAATTCATTGCTATTACATACTTCACGCTACCAGGAGAAGGTTTCATGAGACGGCGTAAGTCCGATTTACGGCGTCGGAAGTCGAATTGGTCGTAAAGTTACGCTAAGTCTTAGAGCGTTTAATGAGTGAACTTACGACCAGTTAGACGTTGCCTTTTAGTCGTAACTTTACGCTTGATATTAACAGTCGTAAACTTACTCGACTAGGTTGTAAGTTCGGGGTCTCGTAATTTCACGCGTTTGTTTAGATTTTCTTCCGCGGTTTACACACAAGTCCTTGTTATTAATTGTGCTGATTATTCACAAAGTACAATGACAATATTGTGAATTATAGCCACGTGTCTTCAATTGCCGATTGTTTTGTTTAACATGAATAAATTAAACAACTACAGTACTCAGTAGCCTAGCCCTAAGACTAAGTGTAATGAAAAATGTAGCCGCGATGTCATGTTTTACTCATGCCCATGTTAGGGCCATTTTTTATCTATTTAATACAATATGCCATTAAAAACCTTCGCCAAAGATATTGATATTCAAAATCATTAACAATTATTTCATCGATTAAGTGCAACCAATCTGTTAGAAAAGTTGATTTTGAATGAAATATTTACTATTATCGAACGACGAAAACATGCTTCACGAAAAGTCGACAGGGCACAAAATTGCTACGCTTGGTTGGACGATTTCGCTAAAAAAAGACGCCACTCCACAACATTACTAACTTTCAGAAAACTCACACTATGTCAAGACTTTAAAACACATTTAAGTACTCAAATCACTCGATCCTTGTTCAAATCACTCGATCCTTGTTCACTTAATTTGAGTATCCAAATCACTCGATCTTTGTGCACTTCCCCGATAATTATTTCTTTATGAAAATGATTTAGTTTTACTTATGTTGATGTGTCATGAAGACAGTTATGTCGTGTAGCGAAACTCGTGTGTACGGAAGATCGTAAACTCCGGTCTGTACGGTAACGGAACCGCGAGTTCGGAGAATGGAAATAAAATGGTAAACATTAAAATATTAAATTCGGAAGTTTAATCGTTTTCCATCTGAGTAAATCTGAGCAAACTAAAGGACACAACATTGGCGACGAGGTAAAGTACACAGAGTACTAACTGTTGGCGAAAGGACACAAATTAATACCTGAAATTAAATGTAATTAACCCATTTCGGGAGCCGGCAACTATCGGTCCACGATGGCAGCGCTGGTTAAATAGTTTTGAACTATTTGCTGACGGCAAAGGTGTAATCTGTGATGAACTAATCGAGAACGCAAAGGAGGATGCACGTCGACGCGATAGACACATGCAGCAGCGTAGAGGAGCGTTACTGCTACACCAAGCCGGTGCTGACGTTCAAGATAGCTTCACTACACTCGCAAACACTGGTCAGCGCTACGATTATGCGGCAGCATATTTCGTTCCCCATCTTAATTCGGCATTTGCGCGTCAAACGTTCCATCAGATCGAACAAAGACCAGTTTGCGACACAGTTACGTTCGGCAGCCAAAGACTTGAGTAAGTTGCTGACTTGGAAAATCAAATGAGAGACGCTGTACTAAATAAATGCACGTTGGTGTATGTCAAACGGAAGTTACTCGAAGAAGGACACGGCTTAACGCTCGCCAGAACATTGCAAATTGCACAACAATGCGAGAATGTAGAATCGCAGTTATCAGCTATGTCACACAAAAATGATGGTGGTGAAAGTGTCAATAGAGTGTCACGTGAAAACACAGCCTGGGATTTCAATACTTTGCTTGACATGTCATCTTCCATGAACCCCTTCAAACAGTGACACAGGACATTAGCCAATAGGCCTAAAGCCCTAGACAATATTCTCTGCGCTAGGACATACTCTAGATATTGCCATGAATTTCACCTGGCAACCAACCATAGGCATCCGGGTGGGGGGGGGCAATTGCCCCCGGAACTAGCGAGTAGATTGCTCACTAGTTGTGCTAAATATATTACTCAAAATATATGTTAACTAATGTATGCACAATATATAAGAGTGGACATTTTAGTAAATGTAGATATCTGGTCAAAATTAAATGGCAGATGTAATCACGATAAAATGTCCGGGTGGCTAATGTCCGGGGGAAAAGTCCTAGAACCCTTTCAAACATGTTCCATTCAAATCGATTTAGGTAAATCTTTTATAATGCATTAATACAAGGCAGTTTATTTTATTCATACCGGATAGGTATATTTGAAAATGTCCTTTGAATGTGAAATTTAGTCAATTATTCGAAGTATGCAAACCAACATTGTTTCATTGTTTATAAATTTGGGTATCCAAAAAAAAACTACAAAATAATTTTAATTTAACTATAAAAAGTCATCTGAATGTTACAGCTCTGTCACACTCAAATGATTTTGTAAAATAGCTTATTTGACGTTGGTTTGTTGTCTGTGCATAATTTGAATAATTGCCCAAGTTACATACTAATAACAATACCCACAACTTAATATTTCAATTGTTTCATTGAATTCAGATCATGGTCACACACAAAATGCAATCATTGCAGAGAGAACCAGACAATACACAATTCTACACATACAAGCATATCATTATATATAGCTAATAATGCTAAACGCGTAATATAAACACCATCCTGCTCTTACATTGTGTGGCTATGTTAGCATATCTTCTTTATCGTGTTGCTAAAATAAGTGAATATGTCTAGCAAGATTGGTTTTTTATTCGGCGACACGAACCCGTCAAGACCAGCTCTTCTGAAAACATAAAAATCATACACATTTGATAATTCACGTACAAAGTATGTTCATTGCATTTACACATTTTGTCAACAGCATACAAAATTGTGTGGATATAATTATAATTCACACAATACTGTCTTACGAAAGTTGTGAGATGGCTGCGTTCGGTTGCAAAATAATGATGTTTACATCAAATATAATGACTGTCAGACTCAAAGGTGAGAGTCAGTGTCAGTGGATTTACGAGACAAATCAATAGTCGTGACAATGTTTGGTATACTTAATATAATACGCCATTTAACAATTATTAAATCGATTGAGTGCAAACAAATTGTTAGAAATATTGTTTTTCGGTGAAATACTCTGCCTGAGACCGAGTCTTAGTCTTAGACTTAGATAGTTGAACGAGGAAAATAGCTCGCAAAAATGTCGATTTTTAGCGTTGTTAGTGTTGCAGTTTAAAAAAATTTAAATATAATTTCTACGCAACTTGTGATAATTGGAATTTGATATTTCAATGTATGTGAAGACTACACACACCACGCAATTCCAAGGCAAGGTAATGACAATGTCAATACTATTATAATTATACATCTAGGTCTACCAACCACACGTTTGTCAGCGGCGCCCTGTCAGTGTTCATTTTTATGGAACAAGACGCCCGATTGCATGTCGATTGCATTTCTCAAATTTATACTAACCTTCGTTACGATTAGTGTCTAACCGCCATTCTTTCAACTGTGCATGAAGAACTTGCATGTTTATCACAGAATTTGGTAGTAGCATTCTGCATCGAAACACTGATCCATCAATGGCGGATATCCGTGGCCTAACCAAATGACCTAACTAGGTCAATTATGCGCCGATGTAGTTACATCGACAGGGCGTAATTTGTCTCATGAAACCGGTCGGAAACTACGCTAGTGAGTATATCTTAATTACGCCCAATACCAATCTTACTGGGTTCTAAACTTATACCGGCTCCTGACGTTTGCGAATCACGCGAATGATCAATGACGTCACCGGCGCAGGTTTATGAACGTTCTTCGCGAGACGAACATTGAGTTAAGAGGCCGTTTCAAATTCGAAGATATAACGCCACGCAGGACTGACGGAAGCGATCGGGCATTATATCCCGCGTATCTTAAAAGTTGTTTCATATATTTTGACATTGTCTACTAATTTATTTTGTGAAGGCAAAAATATATAATATAATAATATAATACATTCTTTCCCGTGGTTGGTTCTATAACAATGTTGCGTAAGGAAGCTATCCTGTATTAAAATAGAAACTGTTTGTCCTTACATCATGTTCTCTCTAGTGATTTCCATTGAATATCCGTAGTTAAAATGTCCCATTATGATACATTTCCTTTGCTCACTTCCTTTATAGCGATTTGTATTTACTTTTGTGTTATGCTAATCGTTTATGTTTGGAATCCAATAGTAATAGTTTCTTGGAATTTTGCACCAAACATCTTCGTCGCAATCTGCTTTCCCTTTAATATATAAAATAACTCCCCCCTATTTCTATTCGATCTCTCCTAATATTATGTATCCTCTCAGCATCTGCTATGTCTTTATTGGCACATGATTCGATTATACCAGTTATGTGAAGATCAATATATCTATCATAATTTTAAATTCGTTTTTCGTATTTACTATGCTCCTTACATTTAAGCACGCGCATTTAAAGTCAGTTACATAAATGTTTTTGTTACTGATTTGTGTATACTACTGACCTCTCGTCCAGTTTGAGACACCTCTATGTAACCCCCATGCGCTTCCATTTTAAACAATGTTTGCTACCAAAACTATTGTTGTCAACTGCTCCTAATAGTTCAACCGCAAAAAAAAACAGCTGCACCCCTTCCACCTAGATGACGGCCATCCCTCATGACTATGTCCGTCCTCCTAACAAAACAACCCCACAAATCTACAAATCAAACTCTTCCCTGCTGAATTAGCGTGTTATTTGCCATCCTCTGGCAATTTCGATAAACCTGATCCCAGATTCCCATTACTGGTAATCCCTGATAGAATTATCTGCTCAAGCCGTGCCTGCTTTATGATTCTGACTAATTGCCTGTATGTATTAACTGTTGCAGTTGTACCCTCCTTATCTGCGCTGTTCGTGCTTACGTGTACTAGACTAGACCCTCCCTAGTTACAAACAGCACCACTGATACATCATACGGTGCACTCTTCCTTGTAACATAACCATACCTTTCTTTATATTTAATATTCCCCCTGGTTTTCAGTCTTTGGGGATGGTAAGTAAATGGATCGTGTTAGGTGTGTGCATAATTGTCACCATAGTTGGCATAATGTTATTCCATATAATGCGATATTATGGAAACTATTGTGTGTACATAATATATTGCTGGGATATCATTATTATCATTACAATACTATTATTACATTATTACAATCAGCATTTTGTAGGTTTGTTTTACATGGTGTGTGTAATTTATTACAATTATCTAATGGCTTCGATAGCTATATGTGCCTATTCATCTTTAACAAGATTTAACAAGATTTGCCATCCAAGCCAAAGGCCCAGATGGCAAGTGGACAAGGAAGCCATTGGCTTATCGAGAGTCCAACAATGTTCACCTACTTATAACCCGCCCTCCTGATATATGTGTCAACCTTGTTTTTAAACATATTCACGCTGCTAGCAGTTACACAATCTGTAGACAGTTTGTTCCATTCATTTACTGTCCTCTGTGAGAACGAGTGCTTCCTGATGTCCAATCTACATTGATCCTTTACTAATTTTACCTCATGTCCTCTAGTTCTGCTATCCTTCTTGAGTGAGAAAAACATATTTCTATCAATATTTTCATACCCATTCAATATCTTAAAAACTTCAATCTGATCTCCTCTTAACCTCCTTGTCTCTAGAGTTGTTAAACCACATTCTTTCAGGCGTTCTTCATAACTAAGGTCTCTAAGTTCTGGAATCATTTTAGTTGCTCTCCTTTGTATGCGTTCAAGCGTATCTATATCCTTCTTACGATATGGTCTCCATGCTTGTATACAGTATTCTAAATGAGGTCTAACTATTGCTTTATAAAGAGGTATAATTAACTTTTTTCCCTTGTATGTTATGTTTCTTCTAATCAATCCAAGAATTTGATTACCCTTTGAAGCTGCAATACCACACTGCTCTGAAACTTTCATATCAGCGCTTATTGTAACTCCTAAGTCCTTTTCTTTTACAGTAGTACCAAGAACAGTAGCTCCCATTTTATAGTTTACATTCAAGTTCCCATGTCCTGTATGTAGGCATTTACATTTCCCAAAATTGAACAGCATCTGCCATTTCTCAGACCATTTCACTAATCTGTCTAGATCGTTTTGTAAATGTTGTTTATCACCATCAGTATTAACCTTTCTAAACAGTTTTGTGTCGTCCGCAAATTTCAGTACGTTACTTGTTATACTGTCGTCCAAGTCATTGATATAAATTAAGAATAATATAGGTCCTAATACTGATCCTTGAGGTACCCCACTCAAAACCGATTTCCAATTTGAAACTTCGCCATCTACTACAACTCGTTGTCTTCTGTCAGTCAGCCATTGTTCTATCCAGTCAGTTATGCTATCCCCGATACCATGGGCTTTTAATTTAAGTAGCAATCTTTGATGTGGCACTTTGTCAAAAGCTTTCTGAAAATCTAAGTAGATAATATCTACTGGCGATCCCTCGTCTATCCACTTAGTGATTTCTTCCAAAAAACATAACACATTTGTTAAGCATGACCTCGCTTTAAGGAATCCATGTTGAGATGAATTTAATAATTTATGCTTAACGAGGAAGTCCACCATATGGTCTTTAATTAACCTTTCTAATAATTTACAAATCACTGACGTTAAACTCACTGGTCTGTAATTCTCTGACTTATTTCTCGAACCCTTTTTAAATAATGGTATGATGTTTGCTTCTTTCCATTCAAACCAACTTCTGCTACAAATTTGTAATTTTGCACTGGTATCACACATAGGTAGACCCCCGTCATGGCTTCATATGACAATTTAAGATATACAGTCTTTATTTATGTGAATTAATTTGTAACAATTTATACTGATATGACCATGCTATGTAACCTACCTTGTAGTGTTACTTTTTATTTCTTGGGTCGCAGACGCTGAAGCCATAAAGGTGTTGGGTCAACGCTGTAATTACATAAGTTATAATAATTGTTTTAAATAGGTTATTCCCTGTAGCACAAGAATACAAATACTAATCATAACGAGTATATATTTATTTCATCATAAAGAAGTGTGCGCATTATTTTTTATATTATTATTATTTTGTGTGTAGCGTATTATTTTTTACTTTTTTTATTATTCAAACACATACATATATTAATAAAAATGTAACTTATGTTAGACACCCAATAATCGAATGGTTACTTTTTGCTATATTTTTTTTAAACCCACACACGCACATGAATATTATTGCTGACAGATAATGATATTTTTGACTTCGATTCAGAGAATCCAGCGCTTGAAAGCAATGGTGTTTTCTGTTTGTCCATTACAACCATCTAAGCCTTTCACATTCGTTATGTTGCTCATGAACCTGGTCAATTGGGATTGAAGAGAACTTGTTGCTGGTATTGGAAAGGACCCAGTGAACGTGCTTCTCAAACTCATCCTTGATGGGATCGGGCAAAAACGTCATGTCTCTGATGTGAAAAGGTATCCATCTCGAGTAATTCAATGATCCAATGCAAAGTAGAGATGTGTCAGCTCCTCCAAGACTTCCACATACAGAGATAACTTATTTTCTCTGTGAGCCCTGTTGAAGATGAGAATGAGAGTTTCGTATCTCATGATCAGGTTCCAGAACATTGAATTCTTCTTCTGCTTGTCACTACTCCAAGCTGCAACACAGTCTTCGTCTTTGGGACCCTATGAGAGCAGGAAAGTCTCCTGCTGGAGGCTGTGCATGGTTATTAGAGTGACCTGGTGGCTATGCCTGGTTCGAGTGAGGTGCGCCACTTTCAGAAAAGACTCAGCTTTTCCAGAGGAGGCCACCTCTACCTCCGTCAGAGCTGCAGTTCAGCTGGATCCGCCCAACAAGTCTCCCAGTGTGTTCCACATCCATAGCTCCGTATGCAAGCAACCCAGCATAATGTCATGCAATGTCTCAGCGTGAGTGACTGGCCATTTCCATTGAATAAATGTTGACAGGGAAAACAGAGGCTGGTCGAAAGTAGTGACTTGGATTTGTCCGGGATTTAGATACGCGATCGCTTGTTTCTGTACATCCATGCCATGCTTGATCATTGCAGGGGTGACACACTTCTCGTAAAAGAGAGGTATGAGTGCACAAGGAGCCGAAGGGCCTTACTTGGTTAGTTGCAAAGACGCATGGTATGCAGCCCAAACGATGTCATCTTCACTGGCGAGTTCCTCCAGAGTCATTTTTACCAAGTGGCAGCGAATGTTCGACCCAACTGTTTTCCTCGGCTCTGGCCTTGTCTAGGTTTGAACTCGCTCACGTTTCACATTGGCACAGCAATGGTGGTGGTTGTCAGAGCTACAGCAAGGCCAGGGACATTCTTGTCAGGGAGAGAGTGTCTTTTCATGCCAACAGGTGGTATCTGTTCTCACCAGTCTTGGTCTTGATTGGAAACTGGAAAATGCTGATTCCAGTCACGTGGAAGAAGGTCAGGGAAGTGGTTGAACTCGGATTATGATCAATGTTGTCTAGGGCTCCAAAATGAATAAGCCTTTCCGAAGACAAGCAGGGGATACCACCCCATCTTCTTCAAAGCGCTCACAGACAGGAATGGAAATTAATTCCTCGAGCTGTATAACTCTGTCGTATGAAATGCAAATACCCATTTGGTACAATTTCTGGATGAGTTTCTTGCTTCTGGTCTGAGCATGGACATTGAAGCCAATGTAGATGGAGAGAGGTGGTTCTCATTCCTTCTTGCTTCGCTTTCCCAGAAGAATTGGATGTTCTTTTCGTTGTGTTGTAGAGAATGCTTTGGCCAATGGTAAGGCAAGCCTGAGATTCACGTCTGTCTTGATTTTTCGTGACGTGAGGCTTGAGGGCAGTGAGTTCTCTTGATATCCTGGCAGGATGCAGCCGATGAACATGTCGCTTTGATGGCCGAAGATATTTTTCCGATTATTTTATCAGCTTTTGTTAGTATAACAGCTTCTTTAGAGAAATCTCTTTTTTAAGAGCTTCCTTTAACATGTTTACAATTTCTTCTTTGAAAATTATAACAATGTTTCTCCCATCAATTCTGTTCCTGCGTCTCTAGGAAGCGTTCCAGCAACGGTTCATTCAGCCTTGTTGACAAGTTTCTTGATGCCCATGTCTTCAAGACATATATACTATGTCAGATAGTTTAAAGAGGAGAGTCTGGGAGTCCAAGGCTTTCTCAAATTAGCTTGTGAGCTCTAAACAAAGCTCTAGATTAATTTACCTTCTCATCTATAAATGCTTGTTCCTGGTTCGACTTCCTGAGACTGCGGTTGCGATTCCTCAGTTTCATTCGGCATTTCAGGTGATACTTTGTTTCCTGTGCAATTATATCTTCTCCTACAATTCTAGCAAGAAGATGGGTATCATGTAGCTCTGTGATCATATTTCGCATACTGGCATCATATCAAATTTTGAAACCTTTCTCACAGAAGAAACACTTTTCAATGTGAAGTGCATGGCGCTTTCTGAGCGTTTTCTCAGCAGGTTCATCTGTGTTATGTTCCCTCTTAATTTTCCTCTTTACTTTTGCCAGCTTCGATTTGGTAACTCTCTGATGACAAGATTTGTGCCAAGATGCACAGTGGGTTGCAAAACTTTTAGCACTTTCGTCATTCTCAAAATATACTTCAGTTGGATCAGTGCATCAATATCCCGGAACTGTTCGACATTTGTCAGAAATGCAGTGTAGGCATCGTCACCACTTGTTACAAGAATGGGCACCGGACATATCAGTGATTCAGATGTTGCTGGCAAAGGACGCAAAGATTCCAAAGGGAACTCAATTTACTCGCGGGGAACTTGTTTATGAGACAGATAAACTGGATCACAAGCACCTCATTTCCATAATACCTAATTCACCACCTGTGAAACTCTTTGTGCATCTGCTATCAAAATATATCATATACTAAAAAGAGGGTTTATTGGAAGGTCTATGACTCACTGTGACTTGTGTTTTACGAAAAAAATCTGAACAAGTCAAGAGGGCTCTCCTTCTAAAATTAATTGTTAGGCCATAAGGCAGGCTCATACAAAAGTTGGTGCTTTGGTCCGCCCAGTAACGATTATCGTGAAAATACCAGCCCCAAATGTTAGGTTTAGACAGAGATTTGCAGAAGCCATGATTAACCATCAAGTTATCCCCCTACCAGAGGACACTGTATTGTCTATGTCTTCCCTAGGATTCACAGTTAAATTACTTCAATTAACACATTAACAGTTGAAATTAACCAATGCCTGGTTAATATGCATTTGTCTGTTTGTTGGCCATCGTTTGTTTTCACGGCAACACTGTGGTTTGAATTAAGCTCTACAATAAATCGCAACATCTGCTGATTTGGAAGCATCCGGAGTAACGTCAACATGAGGCATCGGCACCATGCAATGTCCTAAGCAGTAGTGAGATCGACTAATACGGCAGCACTCTTGAGGTTTGCGTCGAACTCTTCTGTAATAGCCATGGATCGATCACAGGACCGGTACGACTGTAGACAAGGCGCTGCACTACCTTATACGGAATGCACAGAAGTGAAATAGGCCTGTAACTCTTGGGGTCATCGTTTGGATGTTGTATTTGAGGATGGTAATAACATTTGTTCTTCGTCAGCTATTTGGGAGGCGGCATTCTTGTACGTTTTAGTAGCCATTCCTTTGTAAGATTACTAGTATGTATCAGGTTTTGAGGATGGTAATAGCATTTGCTCTTCGTCAGCTATTTGGGAGGCGGCATTCTAATACGTATGCGTTGATACGTTTGACTAGCCGTTCTTTGGTAAGATTACCAATATGTATCAGGAAATTAGGGTGTATGTTGTCCGGGCCTTGGGTTTACCAAGTTTTAGTGTCTTCAGGACGATATTAAGTCCTCACAAGAGAATGGCCTCAACAGGTCGGTTTCGACGTTGTGAGCATTCCTTAGCTCAATTAATTATATTTAATAGTGTTGTAGTCGTATTCGTAGACTCTGAATCATGTGATTGGACACGCTCTTGACAGATATATTTGTTTCATTATATTTTTTTAAATCATTGAAAAATCTGGCAGTGTCTTGTTGATTTGCATGTCTTGTTTAGTTACGGAATGGTCTCGACACGGACTACAATTGTTTTAGTTAACCATGTCCCCTTTCCGTCACTGTGGTGTTTTTCCATTACTCTAGTAATGTTTTATTCTGCATATCGTAAAATATCTTTATTTATTATATTATTATCTTATATTGCCTACTCTGCAGGATTATATCATACATGTTTGCGTGCGTGAGTGCGTGTGTGCGTGTACGCGTGTTTTAAATTATGAAATTAATTATCAGATCGTAAACAATACACTGAGATACATAAATGTAAATCGTGTAAAACAAACGTAATAAATGTATTACATTAGGACAGCTTTTATTTTTTATTTATATAAAAGATATAAAAAATCAACATCTTTAAAGTTATTATCTTTCGCGGATGATACAACTGTTTACCAATCATATCCATATATTGATATTAACATTTCAATTAATAATATAAACCAGGAACTGAGACATTTATATGACTGGCTTTGCGTCAATAAATTGTCTTTAAATATTAAAATGACAAACTTTTGCATATTTAGTCCCCCCAAATAGTAAACACCAGATAGACAATTGTATCACAATAAATAATAAAAATAATTAACAATTTGGTAAACATGACATGGAAGATTCAGGGATTTTTTTAGGAATATATATTGATAAACTTTAACATGGAATAAGCATATTAATATGATCAGCTGTAAAATAGCTAGAGCAATTTTTGCAATTAAGAGTGAAGCATTTTTTACCACACAATGCATTGAAATATCTCTATACCTTACTCCAAAATCATGTAACGTACGGAATACAAGCATGCGGAAATGGAAACTCAATAAGGAAGTTAGACATTTTACAAAAACATGTTATACGAATAGTTAACAAAACAAATTATAGATGTCACACTAGTCCTATTTTTCAATCTGAAAACATATTTAAAACCGCTGGTACATATATATATATATATATATATATATATATATATATATATATATATATATATATATATATATATATATATATATATATATATATATATATATATATATATATATATATATATATATATATATATATATATATATATATATATATATATATATATATATATATATATATATATATATAGATTGCATGTTTCATTATTTTTGAATGATTATCAGCATAACACACTACCCAAATCGTTTAAACATTATACACCCGAAAACAATTTAGGAGAAAACAGCATAATTACTAGACGTCATAATCTATTAAACACAAATATACCCAGAACTAATTTTTCTTTAAGATTACTTAAGTATAATTATAAAAAAACATTGAATAGTATTGCTTATAAGACTCAAAACACCAAATCCAGATCAAATATAAAATTTTTGCTATGCAAGCAACAAAGAGCCAAATATAAAAATGAAGTGCATTGCCTGAATCCCATATGTATAGAATGCAATTCGAATAAAGTATATCAATGTCCGGATCCGGACCATTTTCCGGATAATTTTTCCGGACATTTTCAAATAAACTGTTTTGTATATGTTCCTTATCTGTCACCTCAATGCCATACAATTACCTATTATGTTACTGTATGCGACATAAACGGTGTCCCAGGAAGACAGCAACACTCCATGGGACCACCATGCAACACCACGTTTTTTTACATGTTGTTTTTGCAAACATATGTCAGTTTGTTATCAATGTTGTTGTAGTTGCAAAATAAAATTGTATTTTTTATTTTTATATTGTGTGCGTGAGTGCGAATTTGTGTGCGAGCTAACTGCACTGTAATCTTGTTGAATCGTTCACGTTTTTATCTTTTTTAGCAGCCTTGACAAACATGGCACTTGGAGGGATGGCATCACAGTCATCAACGCACGGACATTACGCAGCTGCGAGGGCCATAGATGGAAATACAAATGGTGATATGTTTAAACAGAGCTGTACCCATACAAAACAGACCGACGATCCTTGGTGGAAGGTTACTTTCAAGTACATGATTTTGGCGCGTGATGTGCTTATAGTAAATCGCGATGAATGTTGTGGTAAGTACTTAACTAATTTTGTAAGCAGTTTTTCATTTTCCAATTGTGAACACCATTACAACAACTATATATACACTATATGAGTTAGTAGTAAAACAAATAAAACAATTTATATATGCAGTCATTGATATGTTTACAGGAATCACACATTTCTTAAGAATATATTCCTTTCCATCAGGTAAACGCCTGAACAATTTCAGCATCATGGTTGGTCCATATCGTGGAAAATATCAAAAGTGTGGATCGTCCAAGAATAGCATGATAAGTGAAAAGAGAAAATCATTCACATGTGCTGATAACGCCAAGGGATCAACACTGAAGATCACAAATCACGGCAAAAATAAAGTTCTTTCACTTTGCGAGGTGTTAGTTTATGGAACAGGTATGTTTTAGTTGTAGTTCTACGTTACAATGTACTTCCATAAATAATGATTTCACTAAGTGTAGATGATGGCTACATTATGATATTTCACGTTGAAAGTCTGGTCACTGTTGTGTTCTTTTTCCAGCATATTACGTCGTGCTGTTTTTGTAATATATTACGTCGTGTTCTTTTTACAATATATTACGTCGTTTTCTTTTTACGATATATTAAGTCGTGTTCTTTTTACAACATATTACGTCGTGTTCTTTTTATTATATCTTTTCTGGTAAATGTTTCGATGGTTTAAAACATTTGGTTGTGTTTTGTTCTATAATGGGGAATTATAAAGAAAAACATTTAACATGCAGAACACCAGTCTGCATATAATTTCACCTCAACAAGAAACAACACAAATATAATTTTATATCATATAAAAATCCAGGCTATTCCTATGCATGTGGTTACGTACAACAGCGTATCACAGCAACACAAACATTTACTCGAAATCGTTTAATTCAATAAAGAAACTACAGTTTAACATGATGTACAGTAGGGGAAGGCAGTGTTAGTTGAGCCACTGGTTTAGTTGAACCACCCATATTTCCCTGGAAACTACAGCAGTGACAATTACATGGTACCACCCAGCGATTGAACATGTTATTAGAATATGATTTATGTACAATAAGAGCCATTTGTCACAACGGCCCAAAATGTGAGTTAAACTTTTTTGACGTTTTTCGAACCTTTTGGTGATCGTGATTAGTTTCTACTGGAGTGTAAATTATCAATGCATATGACCAGACTTTATTATCTGTGAACTTACAAATGGGTTTAACTATGCACAGGGAATTAGGTTATTTACATCACTTCGCGCATTATTGAGAGTTGACTTAAAATTCTTAATTGTTGAAACTGGGCTAGTTGAGCCACCCAATGCCCAAGGTAGGGTTAGGTGAACAACGGGTAAAGAACGAAGATAAGTATTCTTTGCCCAAAAGTACATCAGGGAATTCTTTTGTCCGAGCAAATTGGGATATTGGACAGCGACAAGGTAATATATTTGCAGTTAGTTACGCTGGTTGCTATTGGCCTTTAAGTCTATATTAATTAAGTGTGTCGACTTATTAATTCGCCATGCAAACTTGACAGAGACGTGTTGTACCCATTGGTTAGATGTGTTGGCTGAGTCGTTATGGAATTTTAGTATAAGGCTTACGTAAATTATACAAATAAAGCATTTACCCAACTTACGCTACACTGTGGCTCAACTTACCCCACACCAAGTGTTTGTTGAGCCAGCTTACCAACCCTTTTTGAATCGGCTATACATAATTATCTATTCATACTTGATACATTAACTTGATATAAAATGATCTACTAATAATCATAGTTTATGTGAGAAAAAACAACTTTGTCTTATGAATATGATTGTACACTACATATCAAAAAGAATGAAAAATTACTCAACTAACACTGCCTTCCCCTAGTCAACATAGTACTATCATTTCTACTTTTTATTTCAGATGAACATGTATAATTTTAGAGAAAACGAGAATGACTAGGTTACATGAATAAAACATAATTTAAAAGCCTGTGACCTATATAATTTATTAACCATGTTTTTTTCAATATCATTGTTCATATATTTAATTTATCTCTTGTTGTATTTGATTTGTCACGCAGTACTGAAATTACGCAGTATGTCATTACATGTGCATTCGTGCGAGCGTGCGCGCGTGCATGCGAGCTAACGGCACGATACCATGGTCTTGTAAAATATTTTTTTTTCTTTTTTGGCAGCTTTGGCAAACCTGGCACTTGGAGGGATAGCATCACAGTCAACAACGCACGGACATTACGCAGCTGCGAGGGCCATAGATGGAAATACAAATGGTGATATGTTTAAAAAGAGCTGTACCCATACAAAACAGACCGACGATCCTTGGTGGAAGGTTACTTTCAAGTACATGACTTTGGCGCATGAAGTGCTTATAGTAAATCGTGATGAATGTTGCGGTAAGTACTTAACTAATTTTGTAAGCAGTTTTTCATTTTCAACTTGTGAACACCATTAAAACAGTAGTAGTAAAACAAACAAAACAATTTATATATGCAGTCATTGATATTTTACAGGAATCATACATTTCTTACAAATATATTCCTTTCCATCAGGTAAACGCCTGAACAATTTCAGCATCATGATTGGTCCATATCGTGGAAAATATCAGAAGTGTGGATCGTCCAAGAATAGCATGATAAGTGAAAAGACAAAATCATTCAAATGTGCTGATAACGCCAAGGGATAAACACTGAAGATCACAAATCACGGCAAAAATAAGGTTCTTTCACTTTGCGAGGTGTCCGTATATGGAACAGGTATGTTTTAGTTGTAGTTTTACGTTGGAATGTATTTGCATAAATAATCGTTTCACTAAGTGCAGATGACGGTTACATTATGATATTTCACGTTGAAAGTTTGCTCACTGTTGTGTTCTTTTTTTTAAATATAATGTTATGTGCTTTTACTGATATTTCTTTATGATAAATGTTTCGATGGTCTAAAACAATCCGCTGTGCTTTATTTCTAAAATGGAGTTGCATCTTTCAAAAAACACAAGTGCAGATGACGGCTACCCTGCTATATTTTATGTTAGAAGTTTCAAATGTCATGTTTTATACCATCAGGCATACCACTTAGTATATTCTTATATTTGCGTAAGTAAATACATATGCCGTTTCAAAATATTGCGATAAATACACATGGTTAAGTCCATTTTAGGCATTGCCCAATACAATTTCTAATATAGTGGTATGTAAACATTTCTAATATAGTGGTACACTGTATGTAAACATGTAAGCCAGTTGAGATACACTTGTAGTTTTGCATAAAGAAATTACATAAACAATGAATGATAGTTTGCATTATGGATGCAACACAATATTTAAAGTTTTTATTGGAATGTCTGTAATAACATACATTTCATTGCAACAAAACTGTTACATGTGCCAGGTTATTTCAATGGGTAAACTTCAGCTTTAAGTTATCTGCAGTAGCCAGCATAGTCACATGATAGTGTTATCATTTATACTTAGATATCATGTTGGTACATCCCTTCTGTATATATATATATATATATATATATATATATATATATATATAACATATATTTCGAATGCAACCTGTTGCGCTACTATATGGGAATATGGTAATATGATGGGTGACTCGGGTTGCACCCCACCCCCACACACACACACACATATATATATATATATATATATATATATATATATATATATATTAGAGAGAGAGAGAGAGAGAGAGAGAGAGATAGAGAGAGAGAGAGAGAGAGAGAGAGAGAGAGAGAGAGAGAGAGAGAGAGAGAGAGAGAGAGAGAGAGAGAGAGAGAGAGAGAGAGAGAGAGAGAGAGAGAGAGAGAGAGAGAGAGAGAGAGAGAGAGAGAGAGAGAGAGAGAGAGAGAGAGAGAGAGAGAGAGAGAGAGAGAGAGAGAGAGAGAGAGAGAGATAAACATAACTACATTATTAGTAGTTACTGAATTCTATGAGAAACCTACATCTTAATTTCATATATTATTTTAATAGTCGACATTTCTACGAATATATATGATATTATATTAGTAATTCCCTTTCTGAGCATATAAGAATGGTAATTTAGAAAGAATTACACCGTATATTGAAAACAAATGTAACATAATTATGCAAAAACCAACTGTAATTTGAAGAAAAAAATTGTGTATAAGTTCAAGTCTGCAAGAAAGAAAACTATCATTTGATATTATAGTTTATCCCAGCTTTTCCTATGCAAGTGGCGACATACAACAGCATTTCACAGCAACACACACATTTACTCGTAATTAGTGGCGTATTTGGGGGGAATTGGGTCATGCCCCCTCGGCAATGGAATTTTTTCTAATAACCTATTGCGCCACTACACAGTAGCACGGCAAACTAATGGGTGACTAACCATGTTCATCTACTTATAACCCGCCCTCCTGAGATATGTGTTAACCTTGTTTTTAAACATATTCACGCTGCTAGCAGTTACACAGTCTGTAGACAATTTGTTCCATTCATACTATTGTGCTTCACCACTACTCACGACCTCACTGGTGCTGGACTTGACGACTTCACTGGCGCTGGACTTGATGTTTGGTTGCTACGGATCGTGGCAGATGCTGGAGTGGACTCAACAAACATGGTTGGACAAGGCTACGATGGTGCCGCTGCCACGTCCGGGAAGAAGAATGGCGTTCAGAAACACGCCCGAGACACCACCCCTACTCCTCGTCAAATGTCCTGAATCTTTGTTTGTCATAGGCTGCGTCAGTTCCACCTATCCGGTCGGCAGTCACTCTGATGCACGAATTGGCAGTTTTCTCCCCTGCTGCGAACAAGCGACTGTACAACTTGCAGCAATGCAGTGAACGGAAATGCCCCGAAGCGTCACACGCGCGCCTCAAGAAACACTGGGTAGAAAAGCAGGCTGCACCTCAATTGTTCAAAGAACTGTACCATGCGGTTGTCGCGTCATTGGACAACATTTTGGAATGGTTGGGTGATGCTTCTGGAAAAGCAGCAATGTATCTCCGTTGCATGAATCCCAGTTTACTGTTCTCCTTGGAAGTCCTGCAAACAGTTCTCGAAGTCACGAAGCCTCTGTCTGTCAAACTTCAGGGGGTATCTCAAGACGTTCTGCGATCAACGGAATTAGTGCGAGACTGCGTTGACGTGTTGCAGAACTTTCGCAGCGATGATATGTTTGACTGACTGTTTGTCCAGGCAGAGATGGTTCATGACAGACCAGCCCAAATGCTGCGAATAACAAACAGGCAAATACATAGTCCCAAACATCCTGCAGGCCTTGCGTTGGCTTACTACAGGCGTGTTTTGTGCAATCCTTTCCTGGACACCTGCATTGTACAGCTGCAGGAGAACTTTGCATCTACCAGTGCCAAGGCCCTTCTAATCAACGCACTGATGCCGGCCTTCTGTCTGGAGAGAGACTTCTCTGCAATTGAGGAAGGGGTGACGATGTACTTGCAGTTTCTGCCAGGAAGTAAGATGGCTGCGGAGGTGGAGTTCATGCGTTCGCAAGCATATTGGAGACCAGGTTTCGGCTAGCCGATCTAGCCAGGTGCTCAACGTCCTGATAGTTGTTACACAGCTGGAACATACCCTTTTATCGCGACTTTGCTGCGAATATTTGCTCCCTATCACATCGACTGCAGCATAGCGATCATTCAGTGCACCGATATACCTGAAGAACTACATAAGAACTACGATGAATGAGCAACGCCTCAGTGGACTTGCTCATATGTACATCAATCGTGATATCAAATTAAACCACGACGACATCATTGATGAATTCGCCAAGGGGAATGGTCGACTTAAGTTTAATTAAAATCTGATGTGGTAATCCATCCGCAGTTCCTCCAATGGGATACAACTGGCGGAGTGCATGTATAGGCAACTTCTAGCGCATTTGGCATTGTTAGGATTGAGCTAACTGATCCGACCACGAATTTGACACTGCAAGTAGAAGTTGATTCTTCGATGCTTTGTTTTATATCTGTTTTCATTTCGCGGAAGCTGAAAAGTCAGACCAAATAAAGACATTGGCTTTTCTCACGTGTCCTATAATGTTCAGTCTTACCCGCGTTGGCATAATTTAGGGATGTTAGGTGTTGGATTATTCCCGCCTCGGATCAGACAAATGATAACATTCTTGACCCCCATTCCGACATCGCCACGCCTCGTAATCGTTTAATTCAATGAAGAAACTACAGATGTCCAGTAGTCAACACAGCGTGCTATTATTTCTACTTTGTACACAGATGCATAAGTTTCATAATTTAACCAGTTTGTAGTGAATGACTAGGCTACAAGACCAGTACAAAATAAAAAAAGTGACATATAATGTGTATTATCCATGCTTCTACAATATCATTGTTAATATATTAAACTTATATCTCGTTGTATTTTATTTGTCGCGTAGTACCCATTACGTAGCATGTTATTATATATACGTGCGTGCTGGCGTGCGACTAACGGCACTGTAGTATGGTATTGTGGAACCACTCGCGCTGTTATCTGTTTTGGCAGTCTTGAACCTGGCACTTGGAGGGATCGCATCACAGTCATCAACGCACGGACATTACGCAGCTGCGAGGGCCATAGATGGAAATACAAATGGTGATATGTTTAAACAGAGCTGTACCCATACAAAACAGACCGACGATCCTTGGTGGATGATTACTTTCAAGTATATGATTTTAGCGCATGAAGTGCTTATAGTAAATCGCGATGAATGTTGTGGTAAGTACTTAACTAATTTTGTAACCAGTTTTTCACTTTCCAATTTTGAACACCATTACAACAACTACATTTATTTTATATGAGCTAGTAGTAAAACAAACAAAACAATGTATACATGCAGTCATTGACATGTTTACAAGAATCATATATTTCTTACGAATATATTCCTTTCCATCAGGTAAACGCCTGAACAATTTCAGCATCATGGTTGGTCCATATCTTGGAAAATATCAGAAGTGTGGATCATCAACGAATAACATGATAAGAGAAAAGAAAAAGTCATTCAAATGTACTGATGACGCCAAGGGATCAACACTTAAGATCACAAATCGCGGCAAAAATAAAGTTCTTTCACTTTGCGAGGTGTTTGTATATGGAACAGGTATGTTTTAGTTGTTGTTCTACGTTGAAATGTAATTACATAAATAATTACTTCATTAAGTGCTACTATATTTTTTTCAAATTTGTCACTGTTATGTTCTTTAAACAACATAGTATATTATGTTCCATTTCTCTATATTATGTTATGTTCTTTTTACAACATAGTATATTATATATATTTTTCTGTAATATGTTGTTCTTTTTACGATATAATATATTATGTTCTTTTTCTCTATGTTATGTTTCGTTGTCTCCACTTTACAGATGGTTGTCCGTGCGTGCGAGGGTGTGTGCGTGTGTGTATGCGTGTGCGTGCGAGTATGCGTGTGCGTGTGTGTGTGTGTTCTCAGTACCATGTGAAATACTTTTTACAGTGATCCAGACCTGTGATTCTATACCATGCAAGCACGGTGGCAAGTGTTCCAATCTTGGAATCACATACAAGTGTAGCTGTCGTAATAACTATGTAGGAACAAACTGTGAAAGTTCGCGTGACGGTATTTATTACATTACGTTACACTGCTATACTTCTTTATCTTCCCAGCCGAAGTTTCGTGTGACTAGACAAAACACTAGTATGTATTGTACTTGTTTTATGAGGGACTTCGTAAAGTACTGCACTACCTCCAGGCAAAGGTTTCCGTTTAAATAATGACATGTTGTTCTTTGTAAAAAAAATACTTTTATTTACAGAGCGTTGAGCATGTTTACGTTCAACATAAATCACATAAAATTTATTTTGACACCGCATATCTCTAAAAAAAATAGAATCAGGGGTGTTTAAAAAAAATATTAAAAAACATTCCATTAGTGAATATAATTATTACAATACAAGCATTACATAACACAACACAATAAAAGTAAGCATTATGATGATGATGATGATGATGATGACGACGTGTGTGTGTGTGTGTGTGTGTGTGTGTGTGTGTGTGTGTGTGTGTGTGTGTGTGTGTGTGTGTGTGTGTGTGTGTGTGTGTGTGTGTGTGTGTGTGTGTGTGTGTGTGTGTGTGTGTGTGTGTGTGTGTGTGTGTGTGTGTGTGTGTGTGTGTGTGTGTGTGTGTGTGTGTGTGTGTGTGTGTGTGTGTGTGTGTGTGTGTGTGTGTGTGTGTGTGTGTGTGTGTGTGTGTGTGTGTGTGTGTGTGTGTGTGTGTGTGTGTGTGTGTGTGTGTGTGTGTGTGTGTGTGTGTGTGTGTGTGTGTGTGTGTGTGTTTGTGAAACAACAGGTAGCCAGTGCAGATCTCGCTGTGTTGCCGTCATGCTGTGTTGGTCACGTCTACGTAAACAGAGGACGACACGTGCAGCTGATCACTGGACCATCTCGAGTCGATGCAGCAGAGTTCCGGTAATTCCGTACAGGGCAGCGTTTCCGAAATCGAGTCGCGACGTGACAAGCGCGTGTACAAGCGTCTTGTATTCGCGCTATGCCACATAGTTGGGCGAAGGCAGTCCGGCGGGAACGGCTAACGTGTGCAGCCATCGACATCGTGGAACTGAGCTGTACGCCAAGGTCACGCATGTTGGCTGAAGCGCAGATGTCGATGGGAAGAGGATATGGCTGTGGAACACGGTTGTTCGGTGCTGAGAACAGTATCGCCTACGCGGAAAGGCAACATACAGCTGGGTATCATCTGCGTAGATGTGATAGCGAATTCCGTGCTCCGAGAAGACATCTGAAAGATCTGCCCACTAGAGAGAGAAGGGGAGAGGGCCTAAAACACAGCCCTGTGGAACTCCATGTCGCAGTTGGATGTTGCAAGAAAGATGACCGTCAGCACTGACGGATTGTTTCCGTCAGTGAGATAGGACGCAAGCCAGCAAAGTGCGTCGCATCGCATGACGATTCGGCCTAATTCTCCGAGGAGAAGGTCATGGTCGATAGAATGAAGCGCTGAGTACCAGAACTACGTGCTTACGAGCATCCAGTGAGCGCAATATATCGTCCTGAATACACAATGTGAACGTGACTTTTTTATTAGGTTTTTTAGGTTTAAATTTATCAATATTGTCACAGCTCTATAGTTTGGCTGGGTTAATGCGGTAAGCCAATGCACATGCTCGTTATGCTCGTTCAGTGTGTGTATAGTCGTACAATTACAAATAAATCAACAACAGGGGTATATGTAACATATTTCCATTTTAATTTCCGTTTAATTTCCCGCTTAATAATAAAATTAATAGTATAGTAAATAATCACAAATCGAGTATGCTGAATAGAATTACAATCTACCAACATCCAATATTATTCAACGCTATCAAATCACAGTTTATATAATAATTCAAAGTCTCTTACCATCTTGCTGGCGTAGTTTCTAGCATAAACAGTTCCAGCGAATGTGGCACCAAGCTAGTCACAGTGAATGCAATCAAGCGTGCCCCGGCGAGTGCAGTCAACCGTAGAGCGTTCTTCATAGTCGAGTGTGGTATAGCTCAGAGCGTGCACCGCCGGTGCCAATGGGGGAATCCCAAAGAGGCTTCGACGCGTCAATTTTGCCGGCAATCTTCGCCCCGTCCGGACAACGAATATATAGAGGCAATCGGTGTATTAATGTTCACGGATGCGTAGATGACGCAAGTGAAGAAATAACGTCGAAATAATTGTCTCTTGAATCAAGAATGATGCACCAACAATTATCGTCCTTGCATGTCGAAACTTCCAACACGAGACATGGGTATAATCGCATTACCTTACACGGTGGATGAATTCTGTTCAAACGAACATTGCTTCACATTTCCTTGTCTCGGAGACAATATATCGATTCACAAGGCGATCCACTTCGTGAAAAATGGAACGTCTCAAATGTCTGATGTATTTCATTTGTCTGACCAAAACAACCGGAGTCAGCTGTTTTGTACTTCTTCTACCACCAATAGCAGTCGTCGTCTCATAATGAATCAACCATACATAACTCACGTACACCACGTACACGTTTGGTTGCCTGTACTTCTTGCAAGTTGATTTGTGAAAAGTTACGTAGTACTTGCACCAAAACACCCCAGTATCAAACATTCAAATAAAATACTATCTTACACAAAATCTATATCAAAAACATCCAGACAATACACACATAATGATGGTGTACACCAAAGTGCATCTCGTACAATATTTATAATAGAAAAAAAACACTTTACAAATTTCCTCCAACCCATTGTCGAAGGTAATAACGTAAACATATTTACCTAACCAGTATACTGTCACCACCACAAATCAGTAACTTCCACTATAACTCAAGATATTTGTTCTCCACCATCATTAAAATTTAACACAATGATAAACAATATCATTAAACAACGCGTTTTCCAATGATACCAAACATGGCAACATTTCGTCTATCTGTTAATCCGTTGTAAATAAAAAAAATCCTAAATTTTGATTTGCCATTGGTCGATATTCGGATTCACAATCACCAAGTTCAATCGCTAGGTGACTAAAGTAAACAAGCTAATTATATAAACTCACACGATCTCCGCCCTGTGACAACTATAATAAATGATCGTAGTGGCAGTGTTAATATTATTGGTTTTACCATGTATGTCAAAATAGATAATTTTACATTAGAAGGGTGGACCTTAATGCGCATCAGCTCGCTTTTGTCGATGGCGATCGCCGAAATTTGGAAATATATTTGTCGAGTATAACACACAACTTACCGGCATATGAATAGACAAAACACCAGTGCACTATGTTACTGATTCAACACACGAGTACACGCTCAATATATGTAGGCAATTTTACAACACACCACGCGACACGGGAGTACAATCCTAAGTATTCCTAACGATGCGAACATTTTACATATTGGGTATCTGCACAAAATATTTTCACCGTATATGATGGCAAACATTCGAGGCACGTTTCACTCTGCTCGATGGAAAATGGATTACAACCCCAACCTGTGCTTCGCTCAATCGACACAAGAGGTCGGCCACTACCAGCCACACGAAGAACTCTACAGCCCTGTAGAATCAGCCAACACTTACCGGTGGTCAGCAAAATAGGCCGCACAATACCTGTGATAAAAAAGCGCACCTAATCCACGCTGGAATCTCAGAAAGGCGGATAGGTCTGCGTTCACGGCCACAGTGGAAAAAGCATTCACCAAATCTCCAGTGATTCCTACTGTGAACAACCGGAAACGTGCTCAGCCTCCCATGCACGTCAACATTGCCGCCATCGATGGCAGCTCCGTCACTTAAAACAACCGGAAACGTGCTCAGCCTCCCATGCACGTCAACATTGACACCATCGATGGCAGCTCTGTCACTTAAAACAACCGGAAACGTGCTCAGCCTCCCATGCACGTCAACATTGCCGCCATCGATGGCAGCTACGTCACTTAAAACAACCGGAAACATGCTCAGCCTCCCATGCACGTCAACATTGACACCATCGATGGCAGCTCCGTCACTTAAAACAACCGGAAACATGCTCAGCCTCCCATGCACGTCAACATTGACACCATCGATGGCAGCTCCTTCACTTAAAACAACCGGAAACGTGCTCAGCCTCCCATGCACGTCAACATTGCCGACATCGATGGCAGCTCCGTCACTTAAAACAACCGGAAACATGCTCAGCCTCCCATGCACGTCAACATTGCCGCCATCGATGGCAGCTCCGTCACTTAAAACAACCGGAAACATGCTCAGCCTCCCATGCACGTCAACAGTGACGCCATCGATGGCAGCTCCGCCACACTGAAACTCCCTACCAGTGATATTACGTCCTAATCTGTCAGAGGGTACGAAAAATAAAGGACACTTTCCAGACAGCACATATAATACTAGCATCTCTAGGATTAAATAATAGTGCAAGAGTAGACAACAGCGTCAGGCATCAGGCATCTTACAAATGGCTTTGGAAGAAGATTATGTTGTAAGACTTCGCGCATTACTAAGAAGTTAATCTAAAAAGCTTCATTGTCAAAATTGGGCTATTTGAACCAACTAAGACCCAAGGAAGGGTTTGTTGAGCACCGGTTAAAGAGGAACGACGATTGTTGCTATATTTCAAAATACACATGGAATTCATCTTTCCGAATAAATTGGTACATAACATAGTTACAAGCAGGGTCCGTACGGGGCCTTGAAATCCTTGAAAACCTTGAATTTCACCAACTCAAAATCAAGGCCTTGAAATCCGTGAATTCAGGCATGCAGCCTTGAAAAGCCTTGAATTTTGACAAGGCCAGAAGTAAAGATTAACAGACCACATTATGCTTGATACGGGTAGATATTGACCTTTTGTTCACCGAGCGTAGTTCGAATATTTTTTCGAAATGGGGAAGTCGAGGTTTCAAGACGACTGGCTAAAACATCCTAAGTATAGCAAATGGCTCGCGCGAAATCCGATAAATGTTTTTTTGGCACAATGCCGGATTTGCAAACGTTCGTTTGACGTGAAAGCTATGGGAGAATCTGCCGTTAGAAGCCACAGCGCTGGCAAAAAACACGCTGATAATATGAAACTTCAAAATACGAGCTGTGCGGGAACCTCAATAGTGACATTATTCGGCAATACCAGACCACAGGAATCTACAGGTATGCGTCTATGATACTTTGTGATAATACATGTGTTTTATGATATTACACAGTTATCTTAATTAATAAGCAAAGACAATCGCATGTAACTGTCCACGTTAATGGGCGATATTTCGCTGCGATGCGGTTGTTGACGGACGTTCTGTCGATGGCGCAGGTGAATATGTGGCGCCACCTAGCGAATGCGCCAATACATACTTTACATGAATAGTTCCAGCTGTTTGTTAATGCGCGTCAACGCAGGCTGGTGTCTATGATTGACAAGAAAACATAATTATCAGTTAGGTTCATGTACATAATACGGAAAGGATATGTTGACAAATAATATTTTGTTGGACATGTCATAATTATACTATTTATAGGTGTATACATATGTAATATATATATATATATATATATATATATATATATATATATATATATATATATATATATATATATATATATATATATATGTATACATATGTAATATATATATATAATATATATATATATATATATATATATATATATATATATATATATATATATATATATATATATATATATATATATATATATATATATATATATATATATATAATTGATAATCATGTATATACTGTGTACAATATTATATTCAATGAGATAACAATTTGTCTAGTGTTTGTACTGTGTTGAAGAACGTACACCTTCTGGAAGTGCCACCACGTCAATGCCTGTAACACCTGCATGTCTTCAGTCATCGGTGAACACTGCATCCATCGCAAGTCATGTGACAACCGACGATCACTGGCGTGCAGAAGTGCTGTGGGCAATGAAAGTCGTGTCATCTCACTACTCATACGTTAGCTGCATGGAAACAGACAGACTCTTTCAGCTTATGTTCCCAGATAGCGCCATCGCAAAGTCGTTCAGCTGTGGTGAGAAGAAGAGCGCCTATATCATCTGCCATGGACTAGCTCCGTATTTCAGCCAGCAACTAAAGGACCAGGTGCGGTTGCTTGACAGTTTTGTCATCCTCTTTGATGAGAGCTTCAACCGCTTCACTCAGAACAAACAGATGGACATACACATCAGGTTCTTTGATGATGGTAGAAATGCAGTGCATACCCGATACTTCACCAGTGCCTTTCTTGGCCATGCAACAGCTGCAAACATGGTTGATGTGTTTGTGTGGTACAATGAACCTATCAAACATGATCCAGCTGTCCATGGATGGGCCAAATGTGAATTGGTCCTTCTACCAAAAGCTGATGTTTGAGGTGTACGATGACCGCTCACAGAAACTGATTGACATCGGCAGTTGTGGCCTGCATGTGGTCCACAATGCATTCAGAGCTGGTTTCGGAGCAACTGGATGGGATCTGAAGTCATTTCTCTGTGCACTGCACTGGATTTTCCACGAAACACCCGCCAGGCGAGAAGACTTCACCGCAGTTACGGGAACAACAGTGTTTCCCATGAAGTTCTGTATGCACCGGTGGGTAGAGAATGCGCGAGTGGCATCCCGTGCATTGCTGGTACTTGGTCATGTACGAAAGTACGTCGATACCATCACCAAGTACCCAAAGAAGTACAATGTCCCTGATGGAAAAGCATTCACGACCGTGAAGTCAGGCTGTGCTGACTCACTGATGTCTGCACGCCTGATGTTTTTCGAGTCGGTTGCGAGACAGTTTGACCAGTTTCTGGTCAGATACCAGACGGACAAGCCAATGGTCCCCTTCCTTTGTGGTGACCTTGACGTGATTGTACGAGGATTATGCCAGCGCTTCATGAAGCAGTCAGTCTTAGACGAGGCCACCTCTACAGCACAGCTGGCAAAGCTCAACATTGATGACGTTGATTCACATTTGCCTCACTCCCAAATTGACCCTGGATTCTGCGCAGCGAAGAAGCTGAAAGAGTTGGCAGCTGTCACATCTGTCAAGCAGAAGCTCAGTGAAAGAGAGAGAATGGCATTTAGAATGGAGTGAAAGAAAGGGCTTGTCTGTGCCACACAGACACTCCTAGAGAAATGCCCAATCACATACACCATGACGAGAAACTTGACGTGTCTCGACCCTCGGTTGATGGCTGGCAGGAAGGAAGACTGCATTGCGAAGTTTGGCAGAGTGTTGCACAAGTTGTCGGATCTGCACCAAGTCCGAGATGCGCATTGCGATGCCATCCAGCAGCAGTTCAGAGCCTTTATGAATGAGGTGGTTCCTGCCAACTCCACCACATTCAAGGATTTCAACCCAGACAACGAGAGACTGGATACATTCCTTGCAGTCTACCTCAGATGCACACAGTATGAGAAGCTGTGGATGGTGACAAAGAAACTGCTCATCCTCTCTCATGGGCAAGCCACTGTCGAGCGTGGTTTCTCAATCAACAGTCACGTGGCTGTTGAGAACCTGAAGGAGGAATCCCTTGTCGCAAAGCGCATTGTGCACGATGCAATCACAACAGCTGGTGGTGTATGCCAAATGCCAGTAACCAAATCAATGCTTTCCTATGCACAGGGAGCACGACAAAGGTACATGGCGTACTTGGAGGCTGAGAAGGAGAAAGTTCTGAAACAGAACGTTGAGCAAAACTTCAACTCGAAGCGAAAGCATGAGAGTGAGGAAGCAGAGAAAATGGAGGCCAAGAAGAGGCGGCTCAGCCAGGACATAGCAGCACTGCTGAAGTCAGCTGATGAACTGGCAACCAGTGCTGAGTTGACAGCAGACTTGACACTCCTGGCAAAATCCAATGCCATGCGAAAGAGTGCGACAAACAAATCGCAAGCACTGAAAGACCTGCAGTGATTACTGTAACTGGTGACAGATGTTAAACTGTACGTTGTCCGTCTCTAGAGTGCAGTTTGCAGTATTAAATTGTTTACCTTAAATGGTCTTGAAGTTTTCTTTCCTTAGCCTTGAAATAGCCTTGAATTTGGTTTCTGTCATGGTGTACGGACCCTGTACAAGGAGACATATTATCAATTACTTACACGAGTGGTGCCCGTTGTGTAGATGTGTTGTTTGGGTTGTTATGAAGTATTTGGTAAAAAGGCCTTGGTAATTTATACAAATAAATATTTATTCGCGTATTATTGCGCCCCATTATTTTCACATGTCCGTAAATATGCAGTAATACAGAGCATGGCGTGGCTCCTGTGGAAGCCACCCATGTGCATATGGCGGGACTTGTACAAAGAAAGGAAGTTTTACGTGTAAATGTTAGTCAGGTTTCAATGGTGCGGAAGAGCCGTCTGGAACTACCAGACAAACAGTGCAAACATTAATTCATCAAAGCTTTCATTTCATATTGTCTTTTTTTTGGAGACCGAAGCAGATATACCTTTTCATAGTTATTCACAGAGAAGAGAGCATGTTTTTTGCCTTCCCTTTTCCCTTGCCGCTAGTACACAAAGCAGTAAAACGAACATCATTAATAGTAGAAGTACAACATATGAATAAATGAAGTTTATTTCAACACAAACATCAAAGCAGAACATTACAACTGACTTAATAATGTTATATCATAAAATGTTGAAAAAAGAAGGTAAAGAAGGAAGTGGATTACTTATAATGCTTGTCCTTTTGCAATATATTATAATAAGACATAACCGTAGTCTCTAAAGTAGCATACATGTGTCACAATATCGTTTATGCATATATACATAACTAGCACAATGACAGTGTTTTAATTAGATATTTATTCTAACCTGCCAAAAGCCAAACTGATAAAGACCAACATCATTAAAATTATGTTAAAGTAACGTTACAATAAATTAACTTTCCACCCACCAAGAACTGTTAAACATTTACAACATATATATTTAGTGCGTTGTCTGTATATTTAGTTTTTCGTATGACAATTGTTTTAATAATATCATGTTATGTATCGTAATATCCAAATTCACATGGAAGTACATGCACAAAGAAAGGAAAACGTTTTACGTGTAAATGTCAGTCAGGTTTCAATTGTGCAAAATACGGAGGTACGGAAGCGCCATCTGGTAGTACCAGACAAACAGTGCAAGCATTAATTCAACAAAGCGCTCATTTCATGGTTTTTGTTTTTGAGAGTGACGCAGATATCCATTTTCATAGTTATTCACAAAGAAGAGAGCAGTGGAATAAAAAGGTTTGTCAGGGATGAAGTGTAAACCGCACTGATCAGTCCCAAAGACTGAACATTGCGCTATACAACTACGTGCCTTTACCTTTTCACCATTAACAAAATGTGTACTGTATTGATCAATAGCTCTACAATAATATTTAATTAATACAAGTTCCACCGCGTATTATTGCGCCCCATTGTCTTTGTATTTTCGTTATGTATCGTCTTAGCGATTAAATGTGGACAATATGAATGAATGAATGAAGTGTACAGCAAAACAAACATCAAAGCAGAAAATTACAACTGTATTAGTAATGTCATATTATAAAAAGTTGAAAAAAAATGGCAAGAAGGAAGGGTATTATTTATAATACTTACCTTATTGCAATACTTTATAATAATATTACATAATAATACATAACTGCAGTCCATAAAGTAGCATGCATGTGTCACAATATCGTTTATGCATATATACAAGACTAACATAAATGACAGTGTTTAAACTAGATATTTATGCTAACATACGAACAAACAAATTGACGAAAACCGACATCTTTAAAATGATGTTAATATAATGTTACAATAAATTTACTTTCCCTTACCTTTAAACATTTAGTACATATGTAAATGAAAATGTATAGTGCATTTATCAATGGCTCTACACAAATATTTAATTAAGACAAGTTCCACCGCGTGTTATTGCACCCCATTGTCTACATAGTTTCGTTAAGTATGCAGTAATGCAGAGCATGGTATGGTTATTCTATTACAGATGTCGACCCATGTGGAAGCCAACCATGTGCACATGGTGGAACATGTACAAAGAATGGAAAAGGAAGAGGTTTTACCTGTAAATGTCAATCAGGCTTCGAAGATGCAAAATGCGAAGGTACATAAGGACCGCTTAATACATAGCAGGACAGCATTCCTCTCTAGCATTACTTCGGCATAGTGATTAAAATGTGTGGTATTTTCCTTAAGGTACATTTTGATTGATTACGAAATTATTACTGATTACGAAAATTGCTGATTGCTGAGTTAAGTTATACGTGCAAATGTCAGTCACTATTACATAGTGCAAATTGCGAAGGTACAGAAGTACAGTTTAAAATATCACAGCACAACATTCGCACTCCGTATCGAATATCGTGAAACAACATGTTTTTCTCTATCCTTTGGCCCCTTGTTGCTAGGATACAAAGCAGTACAAACAAGCATCATCAATAGTAAAGGTACAAGATATGAATGAACGAATAAATGAATTAAGTTTATTTCAACAAAAACTTAAACGCAGAAGATAAAATTGAATTAGTAACGTCATATCATAAAATGTTAAACCAAAAAGGACAAGAAGGAAGAGTATTACTTATTATGTTTGCCCTATTGCAATACATTATGATAAGACAAAACTGTACTCCATAACGTAGCACGCATGTGTCACGATATCATTTATGCATACATACATGACGAGAATAATTGCAGTAGATATTTTTGTAACTTACCAAAAACCAAACTCATTAACACCAACATCAATAAATTGATATTAAAGTAATGTTACAATAAATTTACCTTCCCCCACCAACAATTGTTAATCATTTACAACATATATATTTAGTATGTTGTCTGAGTATTTTTTTTTTGTATGATAGCTGTTTTTATAATATCATGTTATGTATCATAAAATCCACATGCACATGGCGGGACATGTACACAGAAAGGAAGACGTTTTACGTGCAAATGTCAGCCAGGTTTCAAGGGTGCAAAATACGGTGGTACAGAATCGCAATCTGGTACTACCAGACAAACAGTGCAAACATTAATTCATCAAAGCGCACATTTAACGGTTTTAATTTTTGAGAGCAACGCAGATATCCATTTTCATAGCTATTCACAGAGAAAAGAGCATTGGAATGAAGAGGTCTGCCAGGGATGAAGTGTAAACCGCGCTGATCAGTCCCAAAGACTGAACATTGCGCTATACAACTACGTGCCTTTACCTTTTCACCATTAACAAAATGTGTACTGTATTGATCAATAGCTCTACAATAATATTTAATTAATACAAGTTCCACAGCGTATTATTGCGCCCCATTGTCTTTTTTCGTTATGTATGCTGTAATGCAGAGCTTGGCGTGGTTATTATATTACAGATGTCGATATATGTGGAAGCCACCCATGTGCACATGGTGGAACATGTGCAAAGAAAGGAAAAGGAAGAAGTTTTACGTGCAAATGTCAATCAGGCTTCCAAGGTGTAAAATGCGAAGGTACATAAGGACATTGTAATACATCGCAGGACAATATTCTTCTTTAGCATTACATCGTCTTAGCGATTAAATGTGGACAATATGAATGAATGAATGAAGTGTACAGCAAAACAAACATCAAAGCAGAAAATTACAACTGTATTAGTAATGTCATATTATAAAAAGTTGAAAAAAAAATGGCAAGAAGGAAGGGTATTATTTATAATACTTACCTTATTGCAATACTTTGTAATAATAATACATAACTGCAGTCTATAAAGTAGCATGCATGTGTCACAATATCGTTTATGCATATATACAAGACTAACATAAATGACAGTGTTTAAACTAGATATTTATGCTAACATACCAACAAACAAATTGACGAAGACCGACATCTTTAAAATGATGTTAATATAATGTTACAATAAATTTACCTTCCCTTACCAATAACCTTTAAACATTTAGTACATATGAAAATGTATAGTGCATTTATCAATGGCTCTGCACAAATATTTAATTAAGACAAGTTCCACCGCGTGTTATTGCACCCCATTGTCTACATAGTTTCGTTAAGTATGCAGTAATGCAGAGCATGGTATGGTTATTCTATTACAGATGTCGACCCTTGTGGAAGCCAACCATGTGCACATGGTGGAACATGTACAAAGAATGGAAAAGGAAGAGGTTTTACGTGTAAATGTCAATCAGGCTTCCAAGGTGCAAAATGCGAAGGTACATAAGGACCGCTTAATACATAGCAGGACAGCATTCCTCTCTAGGATCACTTCGGCTTAGTGATTAAAATGTGTGGTATTTTCCATAAGGTACATTTTTGGTTGATTATGAAATTATTACTGATAACGAAAATTGCTGATTGCTGAGTTAAGTTATACGTGCAAATGTCAGTCACTATTTCATAGTGCAAATTACGATGGTACATAAGTACAGTTTAAAACATCACAGCACAACATTCGCACTCCGTATCGAATATCTTGAAACAACATGTTTTTCTCTATCCTTTGGCCCCTTGTTGCTAGGATACAAAGCAGTACAAACAAGCATCATCAATAGTAAAGGTACAAGATATAAATGAACGAATAAATGAATTAAGTTTATTTCAACAAAAACTTAAACGCAGAAGATAAAATTGAATTAGTAACGTCATATCATAAAATGTTAAAAAGGACAAGAAGGAAGAGTATTACTTATTATGTTTGCCCTATTGCAATACATTATTATAAGACATAACTGTACTCCATAACGTAGCATGCATGTGTCACGATACCATTTATGCATACATACATGACGAGAATAATTGCAGCAGATATTTTTTTAACTTACCAAAAACCAAACTCATTAATACCAACATCAATAAATTGATGTTAAAGTAATGTTACAATAAATTTACCTTCCCCCACCAACAACTGTTAATCATTTACAACATATATATTTAGTATGTTGTCTGAGTATTTTTTTTTGTATGACAGTTGTTTTAATAATATCATGTTATGTATCATAAAATCCACATGCACATGGCGGGACATGTACACAGAAAGGAAGACGTTTTACGTGCAAATGTCAGCCAGGTTTCAAGGGTGCAAAATACGGTGGTACAGAATCGCAATCTGGTACTACCAGACAAACAGTGCACACATTAAGTAATCAAAGCGCTCATTTAATGGTTTTAGTTTTTGAGAGCAACGCAGATATCCATTTTCATAGCTATTCACAGAGAACAGAGTATTAGAATGAAGAGGTCTACCAGGGATGAAGTGTAAACCGCGCTGATCAGTCCCAAAGACTGAACATTGCGCTATACAACTACGTGCCTTTACCTTTTCACCATTAACAAAATGTGTACTGTATTGATCAATAGCTCTACAATAATATTTAATTAATACAAGTTCCACCGCGTATTATTGCGCCCCATTGTCTTTGTATTTTCGTTATGTATGCTGTAATGCAGAGCATGGGAGGTTATTCTATTATAGATGTCGACCCATGTGGAAGCCACCCATGTGCACATGGTGGAACATGTACAAAGAATGGAAAAGGAAGAAGTTTTACGTGCAAATGTCAATCAGGCTTCCAAGGTGTAAAATGCGAAGGTACATAAGGATATTGTAATACATCGCAGGACAATATTCTTCTTTAGCATTACATCGTCTTAGCGATTAAATGTGGACAATATGAATGAATGAGTGAAGTGTACAGCAAAACAAACATCAAAGCGGAAAATTACAACTGTATTAGTAATGTCATATTATAAAAAGTTGAAAAAAAATGGCAAGAAGGAAGGGTATTATTTATAATACTTACCTTATTGCAATACTTTATAATAATAATACATAACTGCAGTCTATAAAGTAGCATGCATGTGTCACAATATCTTTTATGCATATATACAAGACTAACCTAAATGACAGTGTTTAAACTAGATATTTATGCTAACATACCAACAAACAAATTGACGAAGACCGACATCTTTAAAATGATGTTAATATAATGTTACAATAAATTTACTTTCCCTTACCAATAACCTTTAAACATTTAGTACATATGTAAATGAAAATGTATAGTGCATCTATCAATGGCTCTGCACAAATATTTAATTAAGACAAGTTCCACCGCGTGTTATTGCACCCCATTGTCTACATAGTTTCGTTAAGTATGCAGTAATGCAGAGCATGGTATGGTTATTCTATTACAGATGTCGACCCTTGTGGAAGCCAACCATGTGCACATGGTGGAACATGTACAAAGAATGGAAAAGGAAGAGGTTTTACGTGTAAATGTCAATCAGGCTTCCAAGGTGCAAAATGCGAAGGTACATAAGGACCGCTTAATACATAGCAGGACAGCATTCCTCTCTAGCATTACTTCGGCTTAGTGATTAAAATGTGTGGTATTTTCCATAAGGTACATTTTTGGTTGATTACGAAATTATTACTGATTACGAAAATTGCTGATTGCTGAGTTAAGTTATACGTGCAAATGTCAGTCACTATTTCATAGTGCAAATTGCGAAGGTACAGAAGTACAGTTTAAAACATCACAGCACAACATTCGCACTCCGTATCGAATATCGTGAAACAACATGTTTTTCTCTATCCTTTGGCCCCTTGTTGCTAGGATACAAAGCAGTACAAACAAGCATCATCAATAGTAAAGGTACAAGATACGAATGAACGAATAAATGAATTAAGTTTATTTCAACAAAAACTTAAACGCAGAAGATAAAATTGAATTAGTAACGTCATATCATAAAATGTTAAAAAAAGGACAAGAAGGAAGAGTATTACTTATTATGTTTGCCCTATTGCAATACATTATGATAAGACATAACTGTACTCCATAACGTAGCACGCATGTGTCACGATATCATTTATGCATACATACATGACGAGAATAATTGCAGTAGATATTTTTGTAACTTACCAAAAACCAAACTCATTAATACCAACATCAATAAATTGATATTAAAGTAATGTTACGATAAACTTACTTTCCCCCACCAACAACTGTTAATCATTTACAACATATATATTTAGTATATTGTCTGAGTGTTTTTTTTTTGTATGACAGTTGTTTTTATAATATCATGTTATGTATCATAAAATCCACATGCACATGGCGGGACATGTACATAGAAAGGAAGACGTTTTACGTGCAAACGTCAGCCAGGTTTCAAGGGTGCAAAATACGGTGGTACAGAATCGCAATCTGGTACTACCAGACAAACAGTGCACACATTAAGTCATCAAAGCGCTCATTTAATGGTTTTAGTTTTTGAGAGCAACGCAGATATCCATTTTCACAGCTATTCACAGAGAAAAGAGTATTAGAATGAAGAGGTCTGCCAGGGATGAAGTGTAAACCGCGCTGATCAGTCCCAAAGACTGAACATTGCGCTATACAACTACGTGCCTTTACCTTTTTACCATTAACAAAATGTGTACTGTATTGATCAATAGCTCTACAATAATATTTAATTAATACAAGTTGCACCGCGTATTATTGCGCCCCATTGTCTTTGTATTTTCGTTATGTATGCAGTAATGCAGAGCATGGGAGGTTATTCTATTATAGATGTCGACCCATGTGGAAGCCACCCATGTGCACATGGTGGAACATGTACAGAGAAAGGAAAAGGAAGCAGTTTTACGTGCAAATGTCAATCAGGCTTCCAAGGTGCAAAATGCGAAGGTACATAAGGACAGTTTAATACATCGCACGACAGCATTCTTCTTTAGCATTACATCGACTTAGTGACTAAAATGTGGTGGTAGTTTCCTTCAGGTACATATTTTTATTTAAATAAAAATCGAATAATTTTCATTTTACATATCCAAGGTATGTTTAGTTTACCTGGTAGAGTCTTTCATCAACTTGTCACGTTGATTTCATCAGTACCTATGACGCTTGATGACGTCATCGTACACGTGAGGCAGTTCATAATTGCCCTCGTCTCTGTTGATGGGTGTTGTAGTTTTTCTGATCCAGATGGCTTCTTTGATGTGCCGGATTCTTCGGTTGGGTTCCTTGTCTACAATGTTCACTCCCTCCCGGTCTATGATGTGGTTTTCAGTTGTCGCATGGTCTGTAAGGGCGGATTTATTGATGGTAGACATCAATCTTTTTTTCCCACTCCTTGTGTATTTCTCTTTTTTCGTGTTGTCTACATCTTTATCATCTCCTTCACCAGTTCTTGTGAGTTTTCTGTGTGGTGTACTGTTTTTCCAACAAGCGGTTATAGTATGTTGGCCAATTCCCTGGATACTCTGTATGTTATTGTCTGTGTGTTGTCAACAATTGGTCTGAGTGGCACTCTCTCCTTATGGATTTTTGGTGATCCATACATCCGTGGTACTTTTTCTAGCGTGGGATACAAGTACCAATACTGATCTTTGGTGATCTTCCCCTCCTTCTCCAAGGAATTTACCATTCTGATGAGTTCTGCCTTATATTTCTTGGTCGGATCCTTCTTTAACTTCTCATACGTCGCTTCGTCATTTAACATTTCTTTAATTTTTGTTGGTATTCTCTCGTTTCCATGATGACTGTGGCCTTCCCTTGTCCACAGGGAGTATGGTGATGGACTTCTCTTTCTGTAGCCCTTTTAAAGCTGTTCTCTCCTGTTTGGATATATTTTTTTTGGAACGTTTGCCGACTTCAGGACTCCCGCGTTGTCTGCACGAAGTTTGTCTTTTTGTTCTTGTGGTAGGCTCCATGTTGCTTGTTCTGCCGCTACGACGAACTCCTCGGTCGGTATTTTCTCTGGCGTTACTGCGTAATTTAACCCCTTCGCTAATATCTTATTCTGGTTCCCGGACAGTTTGTATTTGGACAGAAGCCATCTGGATCAGAAAAACTACAACACCCATCAACAGAGACGAGGGCAATTATGAACTGCCTCACGTGTACGATGACGTCATCAAGCGTCATAGGTACTGATGAAATCAACGTGACACGCTGATGAAAGCCTCTACCAGGTAAACTAAGCACACCTTCGATATGTAAAATGAAAATTATTTGATTTGAAAATTAACTATCCTGAAGAATGTTCAGTAACATATTTTTATTGATTACGAAATTATTACTGATTTCGAAAATTGCTGATTACTGAGTTAAGTTTTACGTGCACATGTCAGTCAGAATTTCATAGTGCAAAATGCGAAGGTACAGAAGTACAGTTTAAAACATCACAGCACAGCATTCATTGTATCTGTATCGTATATCGTGAAACAATCACGTTTTTATCTATCTTTTGTCCCCTTGTCGCTAGTATACGAAGCAGTAGAAACAAGCATCATCACAACATATGAATGAATGAATGAATGAATGAATGGATGAATGATTGAACGAATGAATGAGCGATGCAGATATCCATTTTCATAGCTATTCACTATTATTTACATTTTTTTAGCATTAACAAACAAAAATGTGTACTGTACTGATCAAAGGCTCTGCAAAAATATATAACTAAGACAAGTACCACCGCGTATTATTGCACCCCATTTTCTACATAGTTTCATTATGTATGCAGTAATGCAGAGCATGGCGTGGTTATTCTATTATAGATATCGACCCATGTGGAAGTCACCCATGTGCACATGGTGGAACATGTACAAAGAATGGAAAAGGAAGAAGTTTTACGTGCAAATGTCAATTAGGGTTCCATGGTGCAAAATGCGAAGGTACATCAAGCAGTTTTATATATCGCAGGACAGCATTCATTCCTATCTAGCGTTACATCGGCTTAGTGATTAAAATGTGGGGGTATTTTCCATAGTGTACATTTTTTTTTCGTTACGAAATTATTACTGATTACAAAAAATTATGAAGTACAGTTTAAAACACCACAGCACAGCATTCGCCACTCCGTATCGTATATCTTGAAACAAGTACGTTTTTTCTATCCTTGTTCCCATCGTCGCTAGTATACAGGGATTTAAAATCAAGTATCATCAATAGTAAAGGTACATATGAACGAATAAACGAATGAATCAATTAAGTTTATTTCAACAAAAACATCAAAGCAGAAGATTAAATTGACTTAATAACGTCATATCATAAAATGTTTAAAAAAGGACAAGAAGGAAGAATATTACTTATTATGTTTGCCCTATTGTATTACATTATGATAAGACATAACTGTACTCTATAAAGTAGCATGCATGTGTCACAATATAACTTATGCATACATACATGACGAAAATAATTGCAGTGCTTTAAGTACATATTTTTGTAAAATACCAAAAACCAAACGAAGACCAACTTCAATAAATTGATGTTAAAGAGATGTTACAATAAATTGACTTTCCAACACCAACAACTGATAATCATTTACATCATATGTATTTAGTATTTTGTCTAAGTATTTGTTTTTTGTATGATAGTTGTTTTCATAATATCATGTTATGTATCATAAAATCCATATGCCCATGGCGGGATATGTACAAAGAACGGAAGACGTGTTACGTGCAAATATCAGCAAAGGTTTAATGGTGAAAATGCACAGGTACGGAAGCGCCATCTTGTAATACCAGACAAACAGTGCAAACATTAATTCATCAAAGCGCTCACAAAATATTTAATTAAGTCAAGTTCCACTGCGTATTATTGCACCCCATTGTGAACATAGTTTCATTATGTATGCAGTAATGCAGAGCATGGCGAGGTTATTCTATTACAGATGTCGACCCATGTGGAAGCCACCCATGTGCACATGGTGGAACATGTACAAAGAATGGAAAAGGAAGAGGTTTTACGTGCAAATGTCAATCAGGCTTCCAAGGTGCAAAATGCAAAGGTACATAAGGACATTTTAATACATTGCAGGACAGCATTCTTCTCTAGTATTAGATCGACTTAATGATTAAATGTGGGTGTATTTTACTTGCAGCACATTTTTGATTGATTACGAACTTATTACTGCTTACGCAAATTGCTGATTACTGAGTTACGTTTTACGTGCACATGTCAGTCAGGCTTTCATATTGCAAAACGCGAAGGTACAGAATTACAGTTTAAAACATCACAGCACAATTTTCGACATTCCTTATCGTATATCGTGAAACAAGCACGTTTTTCTCTTTTCTTTTCCCTTGTCGTAAATACACAAACAGTAAAAACAAGCATCATCAATAGTAAAGGTACAAATACGAATGAATAAATGAATTAATAAATGAAGTTTATTTCAACAAAAACATCAAAGCAGAAAATTATAATGGAGTTAGTAATGTCATATCATAAAATGTTCAAAATAGGACAAAAAGGAAGAGTATTACTTTTATATTTGCCCTATTGTAATACATTATGATAAGACATAGCTGTACTCTATAAAGTAGCATGCACGAGCCACAATATAATTTATGCATATATACATAACAAGAAAAAATACAGTGTTTTAACTAGATACTTATTCTAACCTACCAAAAACCAAACTGATGAAGACCAACATCAATGAAATGATATTAAAGTAAAGTTACAATAAATTTACTTTCCCCCACCAAGAACTGTTAAACATTTATAACATATATATTTAGTGTGTTGTCTGTATATTTAGTTTTTTGTATGATAGTTGTTTTATTAATATCATGTTATGCATCGTAATATCCAAATGCACATGGCGGGACATGTACAAAGAAAGGAAGATGTTTTGCGTGCAAATGCCAGTTAGGCTTAAATGGTGCAATATTCGGAGGTACGGAAGCGCCATCTGGCAGTACCAGACAAACAGTGCAAGCAATAATTTATCAAGGCTCTCATTTCATGTTTTTTGAGGGCGACGCAGATATCCATTTTCATAGCTATTCAAAGAGAAGAGAGCATTGTAATGAAAAGGTCTGCCATTGATGAAGTGTAAACCGCGCTGATCAGTCCCAAAGACTGAACATTGCGCTATACAACTACGTGCCTTTACCTTTTTACCATTAACAAAATGTGTATTGTATTGATCAATAGCTCTACAATAATATTTAATTAATACAAGTTCCACCGCATATTATTGTGCCCCATTGTCTTTGTATTTTCGTCATGTATGCAGTAATGCAGAGCATGGCGAGGTTATTCTATTACAGATGTCGACCCATGTGGAAGCCACCCATGTGCACATGGTGGAACATGTACAAAGAATGGAAAAGGAAGAGGTTTTACGTGCAAATGTCATTCAGGCTTCCAAGGTGCAAAATGCGAAGGTACATCAGGACAGTTTAATTCATCGCAGGACAGCATTCTTCTATAGCATTACATCGGCTTAGTGATTAAATGTGAGCGTATTTTCCTTAGGGTATATTTTTTATTGATTACGAAATGATTACTGATTACGAAAATTGCTGATTACTTACTTAAGTTTTTTGTGCACATGCCAGTCAGGCTTTAATGTTACAAAATGGGAAGGTAGAGAAGTACAGTTTAAAACACCACAGCACAGCATTCGACACTCCGTATCGTATATCGTGAAAAAAATCACGTTTTTCTCTATCTTTTGTCCCCTTGTCGCTAGTATACAAAGCAGTAAAACAAGCATCATCACTAGTAAATGTACAACATATGAATGAATGAATTTATTTCAACACAAACATCAAAGTACAAAATTACAATTGAGATAGTAATGTCATATCATAAAATGTTAAAATAGGGCAAGAAGGAAATGTACTACTTATTATATTTGCCCTGTTGCAATACGTTATGATAAGACATAATTGTACTCTATACCGTAGCATGCATGTGTCACAATATAATTTCTGCATATATACATCACAAGAATAATGACAGTGTTTTAACTAGATATTTATTATAACCTACCAAAAACCAAACTGATAAAGACCAACATCATTAAAATGATGTTAAAGTAATGTTACAATAAATTTACTTTTCCCCACCATGAACTGTTAAACATTTACAACATATATATTTAGTGTGCTGTATATATATATATATATATATATATATATATATATATATATATATATATATATATATATATTATATATTATATATATATATATATATATATATATATATATATATATATATATATATATATTTAGTGTGTATATATATAGTTTTTTGTATGATAGTTGTTTTAATAATATCATGCACTGTATCTTAAAATCCACATGCACATGGCAGAACATGTACACAGAAAGGAAGACATTTTACGTGCAAGTGTCACTCAGGTTTCAAAGGTGCAAAATACGGAGGTACGGAAGTGGCATCTGGTAGTACCAGACAAACAGTGCAAGCATTAATTCACCAAAGCGCTCATTTCATGGTTTTTGTTTTTAAGAGCGACGCAGATATACATTTTCGTAGCTATTCACAAAGAAGAGAGCAGTGGAATAAAAAGGTCTGCCAGGGATGAAGTGTAAACCGCGCTGATCAGTCCCAAAGACTGAACATTGCGCTACACAACTACGGGCATTTACCTTTTTACCATTAACAAAATGTGTACTGTATAGAGAAAACATTGGCATCCCCACACTTCGAGTAAATGACCAACCAATAATTAATGATCGGGATAAAGCAAATGCCCTAAACAACCAATCTACCTCTGTATTTACCCAAGAAAAGCACCCCATCGCCCAAATAGCCCCCTCTACTTACCCCAACATCCGCCTTCTCGAAATTGGCATAGATGGCGTAATAAAGCAGCTGGAAAATCTAAACCAGCACAAAGCTACAGGCCCAGATGAACTCCCAGCCAGAATCCTTAAAGAAACTGCAAAGCAGATAGCTCCCATCATCACCCAAATTTTCCAACAATCATACAACACAGGTAAACTTCCTAATGACTGGCTACAAGCATTAGTAACTCCTATACACAAAAAGAGCCATAAATCTGACCCAGCTAACTACAGACCCATATCACTAACCTGCATCCTCTGTAAAGTATCAATCATCCTAAGCAATATTATGTGGAAACACCTGCACAAGCATAACATCATTCTCCACTTCCAACACGGATTCCAGTCGGGACTGTCTTGTGAATCTCAACTCATTGAGACAGTCCACGACTGGATGACTGCTATGGACAACAAGATCCAAATTGACGCAATCCTGCTTGACTTTGCTAAAGCCTTCGACAAAGTGCCTCACCTACGTCTTCTATCAAAATTGACCTCCTACGGAATCACTGGAAACACTCAAAATTGGATCAAATCTTTTCTATCCAACCGCAAACAGAGAGTCTCAGTTAACGGTGCGCTGTCGGACATCACAGATGTCACATCTGGTGTCCCACATGGTTCAGTTCTAGGACCTGTCCTCTTCTTACTCTACATAAATGACATAAATGGGAACATCAAATCTCCTATACGCCTTTTTGCTGATGATAGTATTATATATCGTAAAATTTCTTCCAAAACCGACTACGAAATTCTCCAATCTGACCTAAGCCAACTCCAAACATAGTCAGACAAATGGCAAATGGAATTTAATGTATCTAAATGCGTCAACCTTCCAATAACAAACAAAAATAAACCCAGCACACACAAGTACTCGCTTTCTGGCCAGCCATTATCCACCGTATCCAGCCACTCATACCTCGGAGTAAAATTGGATTCCAAATTAAACTGGACAAATCACGTCACTGACATAACTTCAAAATCTTCGAAATGTTTAGGCATGATTAAACGAACTCTTGGCCCATGTAAACCCGCAGTTAAGCAAACAGCCTACAACATGCTAATCCGGCCAAAACTTGAGTACTCTTCACCCATATGGAATCCCCACACCTTTTCACAAGTTAAAAGCCTCGAAAGAGTGCAACACTCTGCTGCCATATTTGTTAAAAATGATTACAGACGGAACACAAATTCAGCAGATCTAATTACTGCCCTTGGATGACCAACCCTCGAACGAAGGCGCATTATCAAACAAGCCACTACCTTCTACAAAATTCTAAACAACATTATTGAGATCACCCCCCATCCAGGCCTACTAACTCGCTCTCGAACCCGTGGACAATACATAGCCCCCAAGTGTCGTATACATGCAATGGTCTTTTCATTTTATCCCAGAGCCATTCGCATATGGAATATGATTCCATCAAAAATTACCAACATAAAAAACCCAAAATCATTTCAAGAAGCTATTATGGAACTCCCTTTCACCACACCTCCTCACCTAAACTGCCTTTAAAACACAGTGCTCAGCGTAAACTTATCCAAGGTGTGGGTATGGAGACTGTCTATGCGTGCATGTGGCAAGGCAGCGACAGCATCCATACACACAACCAACCTATTAAAAATGTTCATTAAACATCCTATACATAAAATAAATAAAACTATCAGATAAAAACCATTTCAGCAACATTAATGATACTAGTCTTTTAAGCGAACGTACCACCCACAGCGCATGCGCACAGTCCACCACAAACTCCTGCGTTAGCCCAAGTTTGGGCTGTTTGGAGTAAACTGCTTGAGACTTGAGAATGGCTCTACAATAATATTTAATTAATACAAGTTCCACCCCATATTATCGCGCGCCATTGTTTTTATATTTTCGTTATGTATGCAGTAATGCAGAGCATGGCGAGGTTATTCTATTACAGATGTCGACCCATGTGGAAGCCACCCATGTGCACATGGTAGAACATGTACAGCGAAAGGAAAAGGAAGAAGTTTTACGTGCAAATGTCCAAAAGGGTTCCGTGGTGCAAAATGCGAAGGTACATCAGGACAGTTTTATATATCGCAGGACAGCATTCCTATCTAGCGTTTCATCGGCTTAGTGATTAAAATGTGGGGGTATTTTCCTTAGTGTACATTTTTTATTGATTACGAAATTATTACTGATTAAAAAAATTGATGAAGTACAGTTTAAAACACCACAGCACAGAATTCGCCACTCCGTATCGTATATCGTGAAACAAGTACGTTTTTTTCTATCCTTTTTCCCATCGTCGCTAGTACACAGAGATTTAAAATCAAGTATCATCAATAGTAAATTTACATATGAACGAATAAACGAATGAATGAATTAAGGTTATTTCAACAAAAACATCAAAGCAGAAGATTAAATTGAATTAGTAACGTCATATCATAAAATGTTGAAAAAAAGGACAAGAAGGAAGAGTATTACTTATTATATTTTCCCTATTGCAATACATTATTATAAGACATAACTGTACTCTATAAAGTATCAAGCATGTGTCACAATATCATTTATGCATACATACATGACGAGAATAATTGCAGTGTTTTAAGTAGATATTTTTGTAACTTACCAAAAACCAAACTCATTAATACCAACATCAATACATTTATGTTAAAGAAATGTTACAATAAATTGACTTTCCCCCACCAACAACTGATAATCATTTACAACATATATATTTAGTATGTTGTCTAAGTTTTTGTTTTTTGTATGATAGTTGTTTTCATAATATAATGTTATGTATCATAAAATCCATATGCACATGGCGGGACATGTACAAAGAACGTAAGACGTGTTGCGTGCAAATATCAGCAAAGTTTTAATGGTGAAAATGCACAGGTACGGAAGCGCCATCTTGTACTACCAGATAAACAGTGCAAACATTAATTCATCAAAGCGCTCACAAAATAGTTAATTAAGTCAAGTTCCACTGCGTATTATTGCACCCCATTGTGTACATATTATGTATGCAGTAATGCAGAGCATGGCGAGGTTATTCTATTACAGATGTCGACCCATGTGCAAGCCACCCATGTGCACATGGTAGAACATGTACAGCGAAAGGAAAAGGAAGAAGTTTTACGTGCAAATGTCCAAAAGGGTTCCGTGGTGCAAAATGCGAAGGTACATCAGGACAGTTATATATATCGCAGGACTGCATTCCTATCTAGCGTTTCATCGGCTTAGTGATTAAAATGTGGGGGTATTTTCCTTAGTGTACATTTTTTATTGAGTACGAAATTATTACTGATTAAAAAAATTGATGAAGTACAGTTTAAAACACCACAGCACAGCATTCGCCACTCCGTATCGTATATCGTGAAACAAGTACGTTTTTCTATCCTTTTTCCCATCGTCGCTAGTATACAGAGATTTAAAATCAAGTATCACCAATAGTAACTTTACATATGAACGAATAAACGAATGAATGAATTAAGGTTATTTCAACAAAAACATCAAAGCAGAATATTAAATTGAATTAGTAACGTCATATCATAAAATGTTGAAAAAAAGGACAAGAAGGAAGAGTATTACTTATTATATTTTCCCTATTGCAATACATTATTATAAGACATAACTGTACTCTATAAAGTATCAAGCATGTGTCACAATATCATTTGTGCATACATACATAACGAGAATAATTGCAGTGTTTTAAGTAGATATTTTTGTAAAATACCAAAAACCAAACTCAGTAATACCAACATCAATACATTTATGTTAAAGAAATGTTACAATAAATTGACTTTCCCCAATAACAACTGATAATCATTTACAACATATATATTTAGTATGTTGTCTAAGTATTTGTTTTTTGTATGATAGTTGTTTTCATAATATCATGTTATGTATCATAAAATCCATATGCACATGGCGGGACATGTACAAAGAACGGAAGACGTGTTGAGTGCAAATATCAGCAAAGTTTTAATGGTGAAAATGCACAGGTACGGAAGCGCCATCTTGTACTACCAGATAAACAGTGCAAACATTAATTCATCAAAGCGCTCACAAAATATTTAATTAAGTCAAGTTCCACTGCGTATTATTGCACCCCATTGTGTACATATTATGTATGCAGTAATGCAGAGCATGGCGAGGTTATTCTATTACAGATGTCGACCCATGTGGAAGCCACCCATGTGCACATGCTGGAACATGTATAAAGAATAGAAAATGAAGAGGTTTTACGTGTTTTACCACTGTATGGCATATCCCTAGTGGAGCAGCCTCTGTGTTGTTCCACATTTTAAGCGTGCGTGTAGTAGGCTTTACGTTGTATGCATAACATGGATGCAGTGTGTTTAATGTAGCACCAGTGTCGACCTGGAACGTCACTTTTTTGTGATGACCAACCAGCATACGATATTTCAATTGTCGTTTGACAGCATGTGTACCCACTCATCGTCTGAGTCATATGATGCTGTCACCTGGTGGACGTGTTTACGAATTGTACGTGCTCTCTTGTGCGGTACATTTCTTAACGAAATATTTTTTTTTTTATTTTACGCAGTGAGCGCGTTTTACCCCCAAGCCGGACATTCCGCTTTGTTCATGATGTCCGAACGTCCGCAGAATTTCATTGGCGCCACTTTTAAACAAGTGGCGCCAGTGCGCGGTATTGTGAGGAACATTTTCGTAGTTTCAAAGTGTCTACGTGCAAGTTAGTGGAGTTACCACTTGGTAGTTAACTAGTGTCCACCGTTTTTTATTTCGGCCAATATTGTTTTTTTATATTCTAGAATGGGGGAATATGTCTATCATAATTGATTTAACAACGTGTGTTATACACAAAAGAACGTCTAAATTATGAAATAATTGTTAGTAAACAATGAAATACAACACCCGCAGGGTATATAGTTTCATATAAACATAATTATTTTACATACCAAGAAGATGCATTTTCAAGATTTGATGAAACGAAATGTGCACGTTAAGATATTTTGGGATCTAATATTCATCTTTAGCCACTGAGAGAAATTATAAAATTAATAAAAAGCGGAACGTTTTGCTTAATTCAGAGCATATATTTTATAGCATTAGCTTACCGAGGAGTCAAATCCGGTGTAGACGCAATTACAAGTGAGCAGTAATCATCTTCATGTCATAAAGTTTCGTTCAACCATTAGGAATGTTGAATTGGTCATGGTGGTTCAACAGCTCGAGTACACTCAAGATGGAAATTCCTGTATTTGACATATTTGCGACTAAGAGTTGCAGTCTAACATATATTTAATGACGTCCGGCTAAGACACTTGTGTGGTAAACTTTTTTAATGTGTTATGCTAAATCTGTTATGTCGCTCTTTACCTTAAAAATTCTCCCTTAATTATATGTTTTTGCTAGTCTCATTTAAAAAACAATTGCTAACAATCAAACCGAACTAGTATCCATTACAACATGCTAGCTCATTTGGGTAACTTTTGTATACGTTTTTTTCTGGACATTTTCAGACAAACTATTAAAATACTTAATGTTTAGTCAAAGGTTAATTGAAGTGACAATGGGAACGCTGAAAACCATTGGGGAAATTTCTTAATTTTGTCAAGTGATCGGCGATAGGATGGAAGTCCCGCCCGTGATCGGCACTGACACACACAGTGTTTACAATTTGCGTATTCACTAATTTGAGCCTTACCAGACATAATGACTAAAGTAAATTATTTCGATGATTTGAAAAAAAATACGCATACATATTTTGACATCAATGTGGATTTGCGATAAGCTAAATTAGTTGAGAATGGAATACTAAGCATCGCAACCCATGCACGTATGTCGATATGGAATAACTACATGATTAGTAACAGAACAAACCCTGTCAACATAGCAGGACTCGTATGAGCAAAAGTCATATGAGATATACGTATCTATAATTGCACTGTTTGCAAATAACGAATTATAGCCATGCGTAACTTGTATGTTCTAAAGCAGCATAACAATACAAACTGTTTTATATTGTAAAAGTAAATCTTATATGCTAACATGTCGTCTCGTTTAAGTGCACCTGTTTGTTTGATACATTTAGTTTTTGCATACGCTATTTTATCATAATCGTGAAAGTCACCATTTCTTATCAAGGCGTTGAATCAGTCAATATAAGCATATGTTGAAAAGCGAAAAACCTAGGACATACTATGTACGAGTCTTTGACCACGACACATCAGAGACACTCAATGGATGTTTTGAATGCACTAATTGGGATGTAATTTTCTATGGCTGTTCTGACAAACCAGACGAATTAACTGACACCGTCACATGTTACATTCAGTTATGCAAAGAAGCAATCACACAAACACACACACATAATGTATTTTGTCCAATAACAAGCCATGGATTATCAAATAACTCAGAACTGTACACGAGGATAACCCAGTTAACGAAAATAAAATAAATGGTGTTTCTGAATGGAAAGTATGCAATATTATTGGGTATGTGGCTGTCCGAGTGCTAAGCAAACAGTTTAGTAGTAATATGAAACTTGCAAATTTACAGTACAAGAATGAGATGAACGGAAACTGTTGTCTCGTAGTGTCAGCGATGCCTGGAAAGGACTGAATACGATCATAGTTAGACATCGACAACAACTCTCTCTCGTCTCTGGCAATCCTACTAACTTTACAAATGCTCTGGACAACTAACATAATGGAAACGTACCTCCCGAGCAGCATTGGCAGTTTGGAGAAACTTCGTAACTTAACTGATAGAAGTTGTGCCAATGCTAGAAGAAATAGTGCATTCAGTAGTTAAGTTAAGCAAAGCTGATACCGTAATGAGCGGTAGTACGCTCACCGTACACTAGTTTCGTATTATTCACCGATTGCCGCATCTTTTTATAATAATTAAAATATGGAATCCATATTATTCTGTCAACATAAGGAGGCTGTAATTTTTGCAGAACATGTCCAATGCAAACAAATAGTTGACAATCCCGTCTAGAAACACAAGAATGTTAGTTTTTGTTTGAAACTAATTTACATTAGTAGTTACTCAAATGCACAGTTGTAACGACGTGAAACGTCATAAATAACAATGATGTTGCCGGACCAATTAGAGTGAACACGTCTATCTGTTATCTAAGAACATACTTTTTTGCGTATGCGTGTTTGTGTGCGAACGTGCGTGCGTGCGTGCGTGCGTGCGTGCGTGCGTGCGTGCGTACATGTGTTTCTCTCCTACATGGATGTTCTTAATTATGAGCTTTCTTTCACAAATTGCCTAGCTTATGTGCAGTTAACTAGATGGTCGCGGGGGAGGGTAAGGTACACGCCTTTGTCTTAATATCTTGTACATTTAGTCATCATTATTGGTCTTTCTTTGTAGAGTGCATTGGAGCAATCAAAGAAATTGGAAACAAGACCTATCCCAATGGGACGTTACTACCAGGCTTTAACCTAGAAGAGTGCAAGGAATTTTGCGCGTATTTGGTTGATGTCTGCGCTGGCATAGACTTCATCAATGAACTGTGTTATTTACATGGCCGTAGTGAATATAACCGTAATAAGTTGGTTGAAAAACAAGGACATACTCATTATTACGTCGTGCCGTGCGAAGCGAGTCGTGTGACAGACAAAGAAGGCAAAGAGTTAAAAGATTAGAAAATACATTTTCAAAGATTCTGAACGATTCATTCTATTTTAAATTCAAATTTTGCAGTGCACCCGTTTGCAATGCACTACAATAGTTGCTACTAATTGCAACGATCACGTATGCTATACTGGCAGTAATAAACTTCTGCACATACTTTCATACCTTTAAAGTTGCTTCAGTTTTCAGACGATTTGTAATGTGCTGATATTTCCATTTCTCAATGGTGCTAATAAAATTTATCTTCATAAATTATGAATACGCCATTGTGTTGTAAATACAAAAAAGTATGTTCTTATATAACAGATAGACCTATTCACTCTAATTGGTCGGGCAACGTCATTGTTATTTATGACGTTTCACGTCGTTACAACTGTGCACTTGAGTAACTACTAATGTAAACTAGTTTCAAACAAAAACTAACTTGTGTTTCTAGACGGGATTGTCAACTGTTTGTTTGCATTGGATAAGTTCAGCAAAAACTACATCTTCCTTAAGTTAACAGAATAATATGGATTCCATGTTTTAGTTATTATAAAAAGACGCGGCAATCTGTGAATAATTTGAAACTAGTGTCCGGTGAGCGTACTACCGCTCATTACGGTATCAGTTTTGCTGAACTTAACTACTGAAGTGCGCTATTTCTTTTAGCATTGGCACAACTTCTATCAGCTAAGTTATGAAGCTTCTCCAGACTGCCAATGCTGCTCGGGAGGTACGGCGATTATGTGTGACGTAGTTGCGCGAGTTTCCACAATATTAAGATAGTTTATAGCATTAGTAATGTTGCATGTAGTCTAGCCCTACCAGCCATCCTCGTTTACACTCAAATGCAAGATAAAGGCACTGGCGATGGTGAGTTGTGCCAGTAGTTCCGGTGGGGGAACTGTAGACGATAAAGTGGGGAAAGACACAAGAGATGCTAGGGAGAGCTCACCTCAGCCTGGGAGGAAGCTGAGAGGTGGGAAGGTGACAGGTCATAGGGAGACAGGACGTAAGGAGACGGGAAAGAAAGGAACGGCAGGGAAGACAACCAGAGTGAAGGAGAGTGGAGTAGGGGAGACAGGAGGGAAGGAGAAGGGAGTGGGGGAGACTGGAGGGAAGACAACCGGAGTGAAGGAGAGGGGAGTAGCGGAGACAGGAGGGAAGGAAAAGGGAGTGGGGAGACGGGAGGGAAAACAACCGGAGTGAAGGAGAGGGGAGTAGGGGAGACAGGAGGGAAGGTGAAGGGAGTGGGGGAGACGGAAGGGAAAACAACCGGAGTGAAGGAGAGGGGAGTTGGAGGGACAAGAGCAAAGGAGTGGGACGTGGGGGAGACAGGAGGAAAGGGGTCAGGACAGAATGTGATGGAGGGGATCGAAAGGAAGAGTTATTCTGCAGCAGTGATAGAGGGGATGAGGAAGAGAGCGAGGGTGTTTGTGGGGGATTCGATAGTTAGGAAGACCGACAGAGTCTTAAACAAGGGAGATGATGTGGTGGTCTGCTTGCCTGAAGCCAAAATAGAGGCGATAACTGAGAGGGTAAAAAACATCGTAGGCTCGGGTAAGGGTGGATCTGTTTTAGTACATGTAGGGACAAATAACGTAGAGAGGGAGGGTACAACTGCCATAGTTAGAAAATATAGGCAGTTGGTCAGAACACTAAAACAGACGCGGGTTGAGCAGGTAATACTGTCAGGGATTTTACCTGTAATGGGCAGGAGGGGTCACAAATATCGAAATTGGAGGGGGATGGCAATTAACATGTTAGTCCAGAGGCTGTGCAGGGAAGAGGAAGTTGGATTTGTGGATTTATGGGGAAGTTTTGTTGGCAGGGCAGATATGTACATGAAGGATGGGCTTCATTTAAGTGGAAAGGGGGCAGCAGTATTCGCGGACAAACTTTCAGCAGCAGTAGATAGCGACTTGGGTACAATGACAAATATTTTTGGAAGTAAACATTCTTTAAACTAGAAGTGCAGGGGGGGTTACCTAGAGGTGTCTCAAGCAGGACAAGAGGCCACTAGCACAGATAAACCAATATTAAATCATCCGAAAAACATCTCTGAAAAAGGTTATAGATGCGTATGTTTAAATGCAAGGAGCATAGTAAATAAGAAAAACGAATTAAACATTATGGTAGAAGATATTGACCCTCACATAATTGGTATAACTGAATCATGGGCCAACATAGATATAACAGATGCTGAAGTAGGACTGACAGTACACGTAATGTTTAGGAAAGATCGAATAGGAAGAAGGGGCGGGGGAGTTATTTTATATTCTTATGAAATAAAACTAGAAAGGGAAGCAGATTGCGATGAAGCTGTTTGGTGCAAAATTGTTTCAGGAAATTCAAAATTAATTATTGGATTAGTTTACCGAAGTCCAAACATAAACGAAGAGGACAACACAAAAATAAAAAACGCTATAAAGGAAGTTAGTAAAGGGGAATGTATCATAATGGGAGATTTTAACCATGGACACATACAATGGAATTCTCTAGAGAGCACAGGGATTGAGGATCATCAATTTCTATTTTTAATCCAGGATAGCTTTCTTACACAGCACATACTAGAACCAACCAGGGGAGAAAATGTATTAGATATAGTTTTGTCATCACAAAAAGAATTAGTGGACAATGTAAAAATATTTGAACCATTGGGTAATAGTGACCATAATCAAATACATTTTGACATCAATGTAAAATCAGAAGGTCAAAATAAGAAAACGTACAAGAGAAACTTCCACAAAGGTAACTACAAAGATATGAGAAAATACTTAGCACAGCTAGATTGGAATAACATGCTGATGAATAAGACCGCAATTGAATGTTGGAATATTCTAAAATATGAAATTGAGAGTATCATCGATAAATTTGTTCCCTTCCGAAAACAAGGAAAACGGTGTAGAAAGAAACACTTGTCAAAAGAGGCGATTAGAAAAATAATGCTAAAACAAACTATGTGGAGGGTTTATAGGCGTACCAGAAAGGAAGAAGACTATGCAAAATACAAAGAGGGACTTAATGCAGCTACAACTGAAATCAGACAATCTAAAAGAAGCTATGAGCAAAAACTGGCATGTAACATAAAAAATGACAGCAAGAGTTTTTATGCATATGTCAGGAGTAAACAAAACGTACAAGACAAGGTTGGACCTCTAGAAGACAGTGCTGGAAATATAATATCACAGGGGTTTTTAATGGCGAAAGACCTAAATGGTTACTTCAGTTCAGTGTTTACCAAAGAAGATATTAGTTCATTACCAGTTGCTGATGCTAAATTTCAGGGGACTAAATCTGAATATTTAGGACCGTTAGTTGTAACTCCAGAATTGGTAGCTAAGAAAATAAAGGCAATGAAGGATAACAAATCACCGGGAGTGGATGGGATTCCTCCAAAATTACTAATGGAAACAGTAGATCAAATCAGTATACCACTTGCAAGAGTATTCAACTTGTCATTAAAAGAGGGAATTGTTCCGTTTGAATGGAAAGAAGCAAACATCATACCATTATTTAAAAAGGGTTCGAGAAATAAGTCAGAGAATTACAGACCAGTGAGTTTAACGTCAGTGATTTGTAAATTATTAGAAAGGTTAATTAAAGACCATATGGTGGACTTCCTCGTTAAGCATAAATTATTAAATTCATCTCAACATGGATTCCTTAAAGCGAGGTCATGCTTAACAAATATGTTATGTTTTTTGGGAAGAAATCACTAAATGGATAGAAGTGGGATCGCCAGTAGATATTATCTACTTAGATTTTCAGAAAGCTTTTGACAAAGTGCCACATCAAAGATTGCTACTTAAATTAAAATCCCATGGTATCGGGGATTGCAAAACTGACTGGATAGAACAATGGCTGACTGACAGAAGACAACGAGTTGTAGTAGATGGAGAAGTTTCAAGTTGGAAATCGGTTTTGAGTGGGGTACCTCAAGGATCAGTATTAGGACCTATATTATTCTTAATTTATATCATTGACTTGGACGACAGTATAACAAGTAACGTACTGAAATTTGCGGATGACACAAAACTGTTTAGAAAGGTTAATACTGATGGTGATAAACAACATTTACAAAACGATCTAGACAGATTATTGAAATGGTCTGAGAAATGGCAGATGCTGTTCAATTTTGGGAAATGTAAATGCCTACATACAGAACATGGGAACTTGAATGTAAACTATAAAATGGGAGATACTGTTCTGGGTACTACTGTAAAAGAAAAGGACTTAGGAGTTACAATAAGCGCTGATATGAAAGTTTCAGAGCAATGTGGTATTGCAGCTTCAAAGGGTAATCAAATTCTTGGATTGATTAGAAGAAACATAACATACAAGGGAAAAAAGTTAATTATACCTCTTTATAAAGCAATAGTTAGACCTCATTTAGAATACTGTATACAAGCATGGAGACCATATCGTAAGAAGTATATAGATACGCTTGAACGCAAACAAAGGAGAGCAACTAAAATGATTCCAGAGCTTAGAGACCTTAGTTATGAAGAACGCCTGAAAGAATGTGGTTTAACAACTCTAGAGACAAGGAGGTTAAGAGGAGATCAGATTGAAGTTTTTAAGATATTGAATGGGTATGAAAATATTGATAGAAATATGTTTTTTCTCACTCAAGAAGGATAGCAGAACTAGAGGACATGAGGTAAAATTAGTAAAGGATCAATGTAGATTGGACATCAGGAAGCACTCGTTCTCACAGAGGACAAAAATGAATGGAACAAACTGTCTACAGATTGTGTAACTCCTAGCAGCGTGAATATGTTTAAAAACAAGGTTGACACATATATCAGGAGGGCGGGTTATAAGTACGCGAACATTGTTGGACTCTCGATAAGCCAATGGCTTCCTTGTCCACTTGCCATCTGGGCCTTTGGCTTGGATGGCAAATCTTGTTAAATCTTGTTAAATCTCTTGTTAAATCTGTAAACATGCAAACCATTGAGCTTGTCGGAAGAGTTATTTTCCAATAAATGCTTGCGAATAAGAAACGCTTCCATTATGTTAGTTGTTCAGAGTATTTGTAAAGTTAGTAGGATTGCCAGAGACCAGAGACAGTTGTTATCGATGTCTAACTATGATCGTATTCAGTCCTTTCCAGGCATCGCTGACACTACGTTTCCGTTCATCTCATTCTTGTACTGTAAATTTGCAAGTTTAATTTTACTCCTGAACTGTTTGCATAACACTCGGACAGGTGATGCTTATGACACACACATATAAATTGAACTTAATTTCAGACGCATACACAATAATATTGCATACTTTCCATTCAAAAACACCATTTATGTTATTTTCATTAACTGGGTTATCCTCGTGTACATTTCTGAGTTATTTGATAATCCATGGCTTGTTATTTGACAAAATACATTATGTGTGTGCTTGTGTGATTGCTTCTTCGCAGAACTGAATGTAAGATGTGACGGGGTCAGTTAATTCGTCTGGACTGTCAGTACAGCCATAGACAAACACATCCCAATTAGTGCATTCAAAACATCCATTGAGTATCTCTGATGTGCCGTGGTCAAAGACTCGTACATAGTATGTCCTAGGTTTTTCGCGTTTCAACATATGCTTATATTGACGGATTCAACGCCTTGATAAAAAATGGTGTCGTTCACGAATATGATAAAATTGCGTATGCGAAAACTAAATGTATAAAACAAACAGGTGTACTTAAACGAGAAGACATGTTAGCATATAAGATTTACTTTTTAAATATAAAACAGTTTGTATAGTTATGCTGCTTTAGAACATAAAAATGACGCATGGCTATAATTCGTTATTTGCAAACAGTGCAATTATAGATACGTATATCGCATTTGAATTTTGCTCATACGAGTCCTGCTCTGTTGACAGGGTTTGTTCTGTTTCTAATCATGTAGTTATTCCATATCGACATGCATGGGTTGCAATGCTTAAAATTCCATTCTCAACTGATTTAGCTTATCGCAAATCCACATTGATGTCAAAATATGTATGCGTATTTTTTTTCAAATCATCGAAATAATTTACTTTAGTCATTATATCTGGTAAGGCTCAAATTAGTGAATACGCAAATTGTAAACACTGTGTGTGTCAGTGCCGATCACGGGCGGGACTTCCATCCTATCGCCGATCACATGACAAAATTAAGAAATTTCCCCAATGGTTTTCAGCGTTCCCATTGTCACTTCAATTAACCTTTGACTAAACATTAAGTATTTTAATAGTTTGTCTGAAAATGTCCAGAAAAAAACGTATACAAAAGTTACCCAAATGAGCTAGCATGTTGTAATGGATACTAGTTCGGTTTGATTTTTAGCAACATTTATTTGAAATGAGACTAACAAAAACATATAACTAAGGAAGGATCTTTAAGGTAAACAGCGACACAACGGAATTATCATAACACATTCAAAAAGTTTACCACACAAGTGTCTTAGACGGACGTCATTAAATATATGTTAGGCTGCAACTGTTAGTCGCAAATATGTCAAATACAGATATTTCCATCTTGAGTGTACTCGAGCTGTTGAACCACCATGACCAATTCAACATTCCTAATGGTTGAACGAAACTTTATGACATGAAGATGATTACTGCTCACTTGTAATTGCGTCTACATCGGATTTGACTCCTCGGTAAGCTAATGCTATAAAATATACGCTTTGAATTAAGCAAAAAGTTCTACTTTTTATGAGTTTTGTAATTTCTCTCATTGGCTAAAGGTGAATATTAGATCCCAAAATGTCTTAACGTGCACATTTCGGTTCATCAAATCTTGTAAATGTATCTTCTTAGTTTGTAAAATAATTATGTTTATGCGAAACTATGTACCGTGCGGGTGTTGTATTTCACGGTTTACTAACAATTATTTTTATAGTTTAAACGTTCTTTTGTGTATAAAACACATTGTTAAATCAATTATGATAGACATATGCCCCCATTCTAGAATATAAAAAACAATATTGGCCGAAATAATAAAAATATGCGCCTGAACCTTTTAGGTTTGTTTACATTCTGAACTAAATTATTTTGTTGTACATTAATAAATATAACTTACAGACATTACAATACATTGAATGGCGCTCTTTTTACCATCGGGTTTATTGCTGGGAAATATTGGGTCGTGAACTCATATTCACGGTAAATACGAGCGCATTGGAACGTGTTGCGTTACAATGTTATTACTCCTCGCTAGATGACGCCACGCTAGTTGTTTGTTTACGATTGGGTCGGCTCGTAAAGCTTCTGTTCACACTACACTCCAAATTGTTATTCTTGAGTTTTACTTCGTCAATACATACGTAAGACACGTAATATGGTGGCTAGCGGGGTTCATAGAAAGTATAGATAGTTCTGTGTGATATCTGCTCTCTACAGAGACTTCATTTGACGAACTTTGCTGGTGACCCAGTTCGACTTCAAGCAACTCCCGTGGCAGTGTCGGACGCCATGTGGTTGACACTGTGAACACGACACCTCGACGTCGAGCCCGACATACTATCCACAAACGGCGGACACTAGCTAAGTACCAAGTGGCAACTCCACTAACTTGCAGACACTTTGAAACTACGAAAATGTTCCTCACAATACCGCGCACTGGCGCCACTTGTTTAAAAGTGGCGCCAAAGTAAATTCTGCGGACGTTCGCACATCATGAAAAAAGCGGAATGTCCGGCTTGGGGGCAACACGTGGTCAGATTCACAGCAAGACGCGTTTGAAATTGTCAGACAAATGCTAATCAACGCACCTGTACTTGTATTCTATGACCCTACAAAGAAATTGAGATTCCAAAACGGTGGAAACGAATGTGGGCTTGGATCAGCAATCTTCCAAGAAGACAAACATGTGGCCTATGTGAGCAGTACGTTAACAAAGACTTAGAAACAGTATGCGCAAATAGAAAAAGAAATGCTTCGGATTGGAGAAGTTTCATCACGCCGTGTCAGTGTTGACACCGATCACAAACCAGTAGTCGTTATTGTAACGAAACGTCTGCAAGCACGTCTATTGCGAACACAAAAGTACACCTATATGCTAACATATAAGAGTGGAAAGTCGATTCTAGTCACAGATGCTCTATCTCGCTCACCTCTACCAGACACACCGTGCTCGGAACCGGTGTCTGTGAACAATCTCTCCTTCCTACCCATGAAAAGATATCGACGTGGTGAGATCGCGATTAAACGAGTTGAAAGTCTGTCTTGTTTGAAGAACACCATCGTAAAAGGATGGCCGCCAAATAAAGACGCAGTGCCAAACTCAATGACTCTTTACTTCTGCTATCGTGACGAACAAACCGTCCAAGATGGAATAATTCTGCGCGGTGAAAGAGTCGTCATACCGGCGGCTACGCGACCATACATCAAAGAGAAACTACACGCAGGTCACAGGGAATTAACTCGTATCTACGCAGAGCTAGAGAATGGGTATTCTGGCCTGGCGTGTCGAGCGAAATTTGACAATACATGGATTCATGCGAAATATGCGCCACTCACAGTGACAAACAAGTTGCTGAACAGCTGTTCATGCACGAAGTCCCTGGTCGTCCTTAGCAAAAGGTTGACATAGGTCTACTGTCATTTGAGGGAAGAAACTATCTGATCACAGTGGGCTACTACAGTAACTTCTTCGAAATTGACTTTCTGAAGGAAACGTTATCTGAAGATGTTATCACGAAATAGAAACATCACTTCGCAAGGCATGGTGTGCCGGATACTGTAATCAGTGACGGAGGACCTCAATACACTTCTCACAAATTCAACATGTTCGGCGAAAAGTGGGGATTTAGTCATGAAATGTCAAGTCCTGGTAACAGCAAAGCGAATGATGCTGCAGAAGCTGCCGTCAAGATAGCGAAGCGACTGCTAAGAAAATGCAGAACTGCACATGAAACCCATACCTTCGTATACTCAACCTGAGAAACACACCAACAGAAGGTCTCAGAACCAGTCCAGCACAACGACTCTTGGGACGCAGAACGAAGACTCTTGTTCCCACAACATCTTACGTTCTAAAACCATCAAGTGGCTACCCCATAGATGAAAGAGAACGAATGGAAGACAAACAAGCAGGAGTCGGTGAACGGTGTAGCAACAGGCGAGTGCTGGGTCCACTGTACCCAGGCAGTCTTGTAAGAATTCAGCCAATCCAGGCTGGGAGACGGGAGTGGGAACAAACAACTGTGACTAAGCGGCTTGTGAGACGGTCCTACGAAGTGACAACGGACGATGGACGTAAATATCGCCGAAACCGACAGTTTCTGCGAGAATCCCCGAGACCCAAAAAAATAAATGTTCAACGGTCTCCACTTCAACCATCACAGCCACGCACAGTTCCAGACGAGACAGTCACCATTACTCCAACGAAGAGCCCTGACAAAGCTCAATCACCATTACACGACTCTCCTCGTCGCCGAAACACCCATACATGACGAAAACCGGAAGGGTGGTGAAACGTGTTAGATAGCTGAACTTGTAAAACATGTTAGAAAGTTGTGAAACGTACATATCTCACAGAAAACGAGGATTTTAAGATCTTCGTGTGGACATTCAATTTGGTGACATTTAAACAAATGAAGCACACTTATACAGACGTATTATATTTGACTAATGCTTGTCACTATGTTCATTTAATTTGCGTATATATAATTTATACAACATACTATACTACAGTATATGTAATGTGTGTGCCTCTCCATAAGGGAAGGGTGTTGCGTTATGATGTTATTACTCTTCGCTAGATGACGCCACGCTAGTTGTTTGTATCAGATTGGGTCGGCTAGTAAAACCTCTGTTCACGCTACCCTTCAAGTTATCATTCTTTAGTTATACTTCGTCAATACCAACGTAAGACACATAACAGAACACAGCTTTCCGATTACCGAAAGACGAGAACACGTTCCGCAAAAGACGCCATAGGTAACTTAATAAGACAAGTGGCATATCACTGGGGCATCACAAAATATTTGCCATTGACATTTAATCATGGACACACATGGTTCCGATACTCGATCAAGCAATGTCGTCCGTTAAAAGGGGGTACGGAAAGGGCGGATTTGGATAGCCATGTTCCCTTTTCAGTTATGTATTATTTGTTATCCAATCATTAATTCCTGTCACAGTGTAAGGTGCATTTTAGACACGTAATATATTGATACATTTTACAAGAGGGGAATAGTGTGTTGACTTTGGCATACTTATGCTGACATGTATAGTGGCATTATACTAACTCGTAGACATTAAAAAGAATACATCCTCACTTTGGAAGTGGTTCTTGATCCAACCAATAACCAGACACTACTGGATGGAGGTAAATAAATTGTGTAACAATATAATTCTGGAAATTATCAAATACTTCGAAACATTTTTACTATCAATAAACCAAGTGCTTCCTTGTCCATTTGTCATCTTGAACTTTCGTTTGAATGGCAATATTGCTAAATTAAATTCTACGCATTATTGTAAATTGTAGCAGTGATTACATTCCATCAGTGTTTTTGCAGTCACGTTGCCGGTTATTGTTGTTGCTCATAATACAATTCCTAAAATACATCATGACGTAAATAACTAGTTGGTCTGTACCTCGAGCGTTCAAACCCGCATTTAATATTGCATCCTAGTATAACACGGCACGTATTGAACGCGTGTGTAATGAAATTTAATATTGCAGCCAAATGCAAATCATTTGTAGATACAAATCTTATTGCAACCATGCAGAGCGAGATTCATACAGGGAACCATCACCTGGATCAGAATGCCAACCATCTCTTGGCCCAGCAGCTCAGACTTGTGTTTAACAAAGTAGTGTTTCATTTTATGTTATTGCTGTTGTTATTTACGCACTAGCTATTGAGCTACGAGTGGTGCATAGGGGATTTGCAATGTTACATAATGACGTACGACACCGACACGAGTGTTTTAAGTCCTATTTTAACCGTTCTTCTCCACATTGTCCCTGTTCACATACCTAGACCTACCAGCTCCCTCGTCGAGAGACACAAGAGGCAGTCAAAGTGTTCCACTTGGACCGACTAGCAGCTAGCATCCTCGTGCCGCTTCATCTCCTGTTGACCACCTGTGGGTCACGGTCAACGGTTCGGCATCAGTTCATTTTCGGTCGTTTTCTTCTTTTCTGATCGGCTGGTGTCCACGACAGTGTTTGGTTGGTGGAAGTGTCGTGACATGTCAGATCGGGTATCCACTTCAGTGTTTGGTTGGTGGGAGTGTCGTGACATGGTCAGCTCGGGTGTCCACGAGAGTTTTTGGTTGGTGGGAGTGTCATGACGTGGTCAGGTAGTGCGTCTTTTGCAGATCATCTGGAAAATGTCCGGACGGCTCTCTGACATCTTCGCCTGACAAGTACTCAGCTAACACAAAACGTTTACAGGACGTTCGCTGAAAGTCCCCTCTTGGTTATGGTAAAGTAACTTTTTGGTACGTTATGGTATTTCTTACAGTTGAATGTAATCCACGGAAAATAAAAATGTATAACAAATCATTAGAAAATAAAAGAAGCGCTGTTTATTTAATTAGTATTTGGCATTAAGCATGAAAGTAATTGTTTAATGTTCTGAGAAAGTTATCTAAACATCCGTGGATAGCAAAGTTCCATTTCGGCTATAAAAATCAATAACTATGTATTATTATTTTATGTGCATTGCTTCACGTCCGAACAGCAAGGTTGGTAGAACGTCTCAGTTGTAAAAGCTGAATTTTGATTTCAGGGTAAATTTCTTGCTGTTCGTGCTTGTTCCCAACTGATTGAAGGCTTCATTACACTAGAGTTTAGCTGGTTGATACAATAAAACAGGTGGGTGTTTGATGCATCCATGTCAACGCATTTTAGTCTTATTGGCACTGATGGCGAGTCTAAACCCTTCCACATGCTGACCGACTCTACGGGAGTTTTAATACAGCTGTATCCACGAGTAAATGGTAGCTCCGAAGAGATGTGTGCACTTATCCAGAGAAGTTGAGTTGGTGTTGGAATGAACAGGCCTACCTGCTGTGTGTAAGAACATATAATATTGGCATTTACACAATAGTACCGTATTTATGGTTGATGAAGATACGTTTTATTACAACAACTGAGAAATATCAACACATATTACGACAATATGTTGTGAAGGGTAGTACAGCCATCGTAGCCGATATGCGCTCAGGGTAATGCCTAGCAACCATAATGATACACTGCAAACGACTGCATTGCGAAAGTGCTAAATTTAAAGCAAGTTTCTGCTTCCCTCAATAAAGCAGAAACTTGAAAATTTAGTTGCTAATCCATATGTTCTTCACCTTCTTTCTCTAACACACGAATCGCTTAGCACGGCACGATGTAATAGTGAATATGTCCTAGTTTGTCAACCAACTTATTACGGTTGCATTCGTTTTTGTAATGCAAATAACAAGTGTCATTGACGTAGTCTATGCCAGCGCAGACCGCAGATATGTCCATGCACTGTTGTTTGCACTCTTCTAGGTTCACAGTGTTGCTTAGTGGGTCCCCGCCGGGACAACGCTTGTTTCCAATTTGTTTGAATACCCCAAGGCACTCTACAAAGAAAAGCAAAAAATAATGCCTACTTCAATAAGATACTCAGACAATGGCACACCTCATAATCCTCTCCCCCTCTCTCTCTATACATGTGTGTGTGCGTGTGCGTGTGTGTGTGTGTGTGTATAATTGACAAATTCCCAATCAACTCTCAATTGAGTGTCCATTTAACAGTTGATACTTGATATTACTGGATAGTTCTCAACCATGTCAACCAGGTGTTTCCAGATGGCCTGCAGTCACTATTCCACCCGCTAGCCTGGGAGAGATCGTGTTCAGGCGTGTGTGAATGGGAGGAAAACAACACAGAACACATATACACTGTAACAAGTTGGATGGGCTGACCATTGGAGGGCCTAGTCAATAGAATATCCTCTGCTAGGGTGATAAGTTGATGGCTAATCATGATTCTGCAAATATATATTTAAAGCAACCTTGTGGGGCTGGCAAGCAGATCTATGGGACCATTAGACATATGTATATATAATGTTTGTCGTGTGTGCATGTAACCGTTAATGGTGAAATGTAGAGAAATGTGACATAACTTAAGTTTGGTATTTTTTACAGTGCCAACTTAAACCAAAAGTATGGCAGTTCTAGTGATGCATAAAAAATAGTGAAAACATATTCAAATACTAGTGTGTAAAGGGGAAACCTAATGATTTAGTATAAAATGCTGCATAAATAACAACATAGAAATGCATAGAAATTATTCATGTGGTTGCCAGGTTTTGCTAATTTGGTTGTTGAGTATAGGTGAAAACCCCACATCTCTAAATCGTCAACCACAACTTTCAATCCTTTTTAAAAAAATTTGTTTTGCAATTATTTTATAACAAGTATGTGCAACTTTTAAAATGTTATCAAATGCCCCATGAAGAAATCTCTTGGCATGTAAATATTGTATAAACAAATCTTTTCCAACAAAGTTACACATCGCATTTCTTTTGTGATTGAGTTTTGTGATTTTAGAATAGTTTTAAATGTGTAAACATTTCTACCAACACATTAGACACAATTATAATTGTTAAATTAATGTCATTGGATAATTTGGGACGTTAGTTTAATTCCGTTGACATGAGAAATGTGTGAGGTTAATTTAATTTTGTTTAAATTGAGAATTTCTGCGTTAATTGTAATTTGTGTGTGCGGACGTGTTCGAGAGTTGCGTCCCTGTCTTCCTTCTCAACATTTCTGAACTTTTCTCTCTCTAATATGTGGCTCTACGCAGCAAGACGTGATAGCATGAACATAAAGGGGTTTGACTGGATCTCTAGTTAGCCCATTTCAATTATGGTTCTATCATTAGGCGCATTATATTTTTGTCGCTCTTAGGCGGATATGTTCCCCACTTACGTTCACAGGTATCACCGCTGTAGCCCATCTGGCAGAAACACTCCCAGTAGACGACATAATGCAGCGTTGCGTTGTATGTGCCATCCACAACGCACTCTCCTCCATTCTGGCATGGGTTGGGTGTGCACTGTGATTTGTCAACTGTTGCAATAAGAAGACGAACAAATGTTGTGGAAAACTAAAGTAATGCACCTATGTGGAATATATGTGTATATATGTTTATTTGTGTATGTCAATTTGCATACTTGTCAGCTGCGACTGTTATGGTGTAACCGAACTAGTCAGAAGTGATATGAAGGCACTAGTGGGCAACGTGTTTATTGGACAATGTAATAGTTCTTCATCTTACTACCAAACATATTGTATTAATGTTGGTATTTCTTACCGATAGATAACGTGCCACATCAAAGATTATTACTTAAATTAAAGCCCATGGCATGGGTAATGACGTATTCAACTGTATAGAAAATTGGCTTACACACAGAAGACAGTGTGTAACAGTAGATGGTGAGATTTCAAGCTAGAAACCTGTTTTGAGTGAGGTACCACAGGGATCAGTATTATGCCCTATAATGTTTTTAATGCATATTAATGATTTGAGGTGACGTATCTTGCAAAGTAGTGAACTTTGCAGATGACAAAATTGTATTCAGAAGGGTTATACTTTATACAGATAAATAACGTTTACAGGATGATCTAGATAAATTAGTTAAATGGTCAAAAAATTGTAATGTTATTCAATTTTGGAAAGCATAAATGCGTACACATAAGACATGGAAACATGGACGAAGAATATAAAATGGGGGGATGCTGTACTAAGTAGAACAACACAAAAAAAAGATCTAGGAGTAACATTTAATGCTGACATGAAAGTTTCAGAGCAGTGTGGCATTGCTGCTTCAAAAGGAAATCACTTTTTAGGTCTAATTGGGAGAATTAGCATATATAAGGAGAAACAGCTAATTGTACCCCGGCACAAAACAATAGCTAGGCTGCATTTGGAATAATGTATACAAGCTTGGAGGCCATATCCTATGAAGGACATAAACAAACTAGAAAGAATACAACAAAGAGCAACTAACATGATTCCAGAATTGAGCGACCTTAGTTAGAATGTAGTACTAAGATGAGACCAAATAGAAGTGTTTAAAATAGTGAACGGTTATGAGTATGTTGATACGGATATGTTCTTCAAACTTAACGAAGGCAGTAGAACCAGAGGACACAAAGCAGCATTAGTTAAGGAACAGTGTAGGTTGGACATGAGAAAGTACTCTTTCTCACAGAGGGTGATGAATGAATGGAACAAACTGTCAAATTATTGTGTTAATGCTAGTAGTGTGAATGTGTTTAAAATTAGAATTGACCGATATCTGATAAGGGCGGGCTATGCATGTATGGTAAAATCGTTGGACTCATGATAAGCCAATGGCTTCCTTGTCCACTTGCCCCATCATCTCATGCTTTCAGTTAAATACAAAATACATCCGACTTATTGAAAACTAATAGGTCACTTATTTTATGAATGCCAGTTGCAAAATGCTGAAGATTGAAACGTGCAGTTAATCATAATAATGTTTTCCCTTTGAATCAAAATACCATAGGAACAAAACATGCATTTCTTAAAATGATCATGAATTCATTTAGGTTAGAAAAATATTCTAAAGATGCAAAAATATCAAATAGTTACTGGAACAAATACACATTAAAACAGTTTTACAACGTATAGTGATTAAATATGATTTGTATCTACATCATGCACGTATGCCACATGTTACGCATGCACACCACACGCCACACCACACAGGCAAACGCACAAGTACACACACACACACACACACACACACACACACACACACACACACACACACACACACACACACACACACACACACACACACACACACACACACACACACACACACACACACACACACACACACACACACACACACACACACACACACACACACACACACACACACACACACACACACACACACACACACACACACACACACACACACACACACACACACACACACACACACACACACACACACACACACACACACACACACACACACACACACACACACACACACACACACACACACACACACACACACACACACACACACACACACACACACACACACACACACACACACACACACACACACACACACACACACACACACACACACACACACACACACACACACACACACACACACACACACACACACACACACACACACACACACACACACACACACACACACACACACCACACACACACACACACACACACACACACACACACACACACACACACACACACACACACACACACACACACACACACACACACACACACACACACACACACACACACACACACACACACACAAACACACAAACACACACACACACACACACACACACAAACACACACACAAACAATCAGATGATGAAACAATTATTTGCGTTATTTGTTCTTACTCTTGGTAGGGGGTACGAGAAAGCATCGTATATCATATGTGGTAACTCTTGCGTTTGGAAGCTGTTGGTTTACTAATTATAATTTATTATACTAAAATAACTAAATCGTTAGCAACATTTCAGGCCATGTTTTCCCAATGTCACTGTCTGCATGATTATGTCATTGTGCCAAAAACGGACAATGCAGACTACATTATATGTAGTTAAATATTTACGAGAGTCTCCAGCAAAGATGCATAGTAAGATAGTTTACCAATATACCAGATAAATATATACGATATATGGTTTACAGACAAGATACATTGCATCTAAACCAGTATGTGTATACGTCTGTTACATATACACGTATGTACTGTCAACAACATTCTTATGTAAACTACGCCATGAATAAAATAGTTAGATGTAACTAAGCGCAAGTCTGCTATGGCATGTATGTTGCTATTTATAAATAAATATATGCGCACATGTGTAGATGGGAATACTGATATTTTACAATCCGGGCCGGTATCAAATTATTTCAACTCAACTCTCAACTAACGTTATGAACATTGTGATTCGTTAACTTATGTTTTGATAACTATAATGTAACGTTGCTCTAATTGCTTGTCATACAATGAGCATAATGTCTACGTAACGTAGCACTATTCTTGCGAACAACCGTATGAAGAAAAGATTATTAGAAGCTGACATATTTAGATACGATCCAAGAAGAGAATACGATAAACTGTCGGAAGTATCGTGCCGCAGATTCATGAAGATACATACTGGGATGTTGCTGTCATATACGTGCAATGCCATATTACTCTTTAAATGTTTAGATTCAAAAAGACCGGTGCAAAATACGTACATTGACAAAGATTGCCAGCTCTCTCCTCGGCACACGTACACTCGTACCTCGCAATGTACGGAATACACGTTCCACCTCCTTGGCATGGAGAATGTTTGCACGGATCTTGAAACAGTGAACAATGTGAATTTAAATATTATCATGACATATCATGGTGCTGCTCGCATGTATGCATTGCATGTATGCACCTGTTTCTCTGCTATGATAAATATACGTGCGCCGTGTCATATGGACGCTTAATGAAAGGTGTGTGCGTGCGTGCGTGCGTGCGTTCGTATGTGTGTGTGCGTATGCAGACGCGCGCGCTCATGCCTGTGTGTGAGCGTGTGTGCGTGGGTGCGGGCGGGCGGGTGCGTGAAGCATATTCTAAACTCTACAAAACAGTCCAATCAACAGTGTACCAGAGCATTCGAAGCAGTCGGGCGATTTGTACTGGCACAGTCTAGTTTCTTTGTTGAAACCCCAAAAGGGTTTATCTGGGCATGATTTCTCTGTCATTTTCCCACCATTGCATATAGCATATTTGCGGCAATTTTCACACAAGATGTATGTTCCGTCTTCTGCGGCACTGCATTCCGATATACAGTCTGGACGGTCAGTGAGTTGACACATGTTATCTTCACCTAAAACAACCCAGACAATTCAGTCGTACAACTCAGTTATACACATCAAACAAAGTGTTACATTGTATGGTATTCAATCAACGCGCGGCTTGGCTCACAAAAGGAACTGCGTAGAATATTGCAGCACTCCTCTGTTCGTGAAGAGATGTGTCTAGTTCAGCGGCGAAATCTTCAAGGCATTCGGCGATGGGTCGCCGGAGGTCCGCCTGCAGCGAGCTTGGATCGTACGGTGGCCGCGGTGGGAAGTCGTTCGCGGGACTTCAGTGTTTTTTCTATAAACACACCTTAGTGAAGTGAACTGACCGACCCGCCCGTCTGTTCGATGTTTCAATCCGCGGTGCACGCGCCATATGCTAGTGTTCACGCCTTCGGTGGCTTACAGTCTTACAACCCGATTCGTATCAGTCAAGTTACGTCGGGTCGGGTCGGGTCGGGTCGGGTCGGGTCGGGTCGGGTCGGGTCGGGTCGGGTCGGGTCGGGTCGGGTCGGGTCGGGTCGGGTCGGGTCGGGTCGGGTCGGGTCGGGTCGGGTCGGGTCGGGTCGGGTCGGGTCGGGTCGGGTCGGGTCGGGTCGGGTCGGGTCGGGTCGGGTCGGGTCGGGTCGGGTCGGGTCGGGTCGGGTCGGGTCGGGTCGGGTCGGGTCGTAAGTTACCTGGCAGTGCTAGAAAGTTGTGACCGACTCCTGTTGAGTTGCCTGGAGTCGCAACGTATATGCACACACGTCGTTCGTCGCAATCAGTTGATAAGCCAGACATTCCGGCGATTGTCTTGCCTCGCACATGAAACAATAGCTGATTTGTTGTAAGGCGTGTTCGAACGCGTACGAAAGTGTTCAAACGCCCGACCAACCGATGTTTGCTTTCTGACGCTAGCTTTGCTAGCAATTCTCATTCTCACAGCGCCAGTAGCATGCAAACCTACATCATGGAAGAGATACGTGGTTGATGTGATGGACGTAACGAGGGAGGGATGTAAACAACACCTGACAGATCATCTCAATAACATAAACATTATGGAAGAGATACGTGGTTGAAGTGATGGACGTAACGAGGAAGGGATGTAAACAACACCTGACAGATCATCTCAATAACATAAACATTATGGAAGAGATACGTGGTTGAAGTGATGGACGTAACGAGGGAGGGATGTAAACAATACCTGACAGATCATCTCAATAACATAAACATTATGGAAGAGATACGTGGTTGATGTGATGGACGTAACGAGGAAGGGATGTAAACAATACCTGACAGATCATCTCAATAACATAAACATTATGGAAGAGATACGTGGTTGATGTGATGGACGTAACGAGGAAGGGATGTAAACAATACCTGACAGATCATCTCAATAACATAAACATTATGGAAGAGATACGTGGTTGATGTGATGGACGTAACGAGGAAGGGATGTAAACAATACCTGACAGATCATCTCAATAACATAAACAATACAGGCAGCATAACATTCACATACGAAAAACAGAGCGATAAGTCCCACCTTTCCTGGATACACATATTATAAGACAGGAGGATGAAACAGTGAAACTGGTTGATGCTGGATAACTTGCTTTATATTACTGCAGTGCAGGTTATAATACTAACATAACCTTAAGTGGGACTAAGATAGGTGTCAAAACTTTGCAGATTTTCCTATACAAATATTTGACGCATGTCTTCGTGAAATATGGCCTATATAACAGCCATGGTAACCACACTAAATTAATATTACGTAATGAATTGTTTGACTACAAAAAAGGATGTGCATTTTGACAAAAGTGTAACCTTCATGTGAATATGCCCGATTAGAATAAAACCGCTGCTTCATAACCGGAATTTATTATCCGCTAGGTGGTAAAGATTGGGGCTTCTTCCACCAGGTTCGCATTCGGGTTGAGTTGAGTTGCGTCGGGTCCTGAAGTGTATGCACCACAGTTGGATCAGTCGGCTGAGATAACGATAGGACCAGAGGCATTCCGACCCTCTGCAACTAGTTGAGATGCGTCGAGTCGCAATGTCTATGCCGGGTTAGATAGCTCAAGGTCTATCTAGTACATGGAATAAGATAGATATGTAATGTCACATTTTGCAAGTGAAAATTATACATCTATATTTGTCTTCAAACCAACACAAACAATTCACCACTAAAGGCCATACAACGAACTATGACCCTCACACATTTAAATGTTCGTGTGAAGACAATTTGATCAGTGGCCTATCTAGGATCTTATAAGGGGGGAGGCCAGGGGGCAAGCATAGTCACCCTTGTAGCGGCGCAACGGAAAAATACGGTAAAAAATAAGCCAAACGGGGATCATGACCCAATGCCCCCCTCCTTCTAAATACGCCACTGAATATGGTACTCGTTGGAACTTACTTTCGCACAAGTCTCCTTTGTGGTACCCATCGCATTCGCAATGTGCGCTCCAAGAACCGTTGCCTTTGTTCGGGTGTCCCGTCGACACGCACTTGCTTGATTTATGACATGGAATGAAAAAGCAAGGATCGAATGCTGAAACCAGAAGCATGCATATTATTGTTCATCACTAAAGGGTCACACGTGTATGCACGTAAGCACCACACACAGCGGGAACACATGGGTACTAATGGGTGCCATTTCCTGCGGAAAATATACATAGATAAGTTAACGCATTCAACATACTTCAGTTAACCCACCGACATCCACTGGTGCTTACTTTCACATTTCTGTCCTCGGAAATTCTTAGGGCACAAGCAAGTGGAACTGGTCTCTGTTGCAACGCAGGTGCCACTGTTCAGGCATGGATTGGTGTAACATGGCTCAAATTCTGGAGAAAAAAAACAACATACTATCACCATCATCATTTGCCTAATGCAAGAACGTTAATATACTAATTTTAAAATATGTCAGCTATTACAAATATGAAAATGCAACATCATCAAATGAAACCATACCAGAATAATGTGTTAGTGATTGTAATTTTTTACAACATAACACATTGCGTTAACAAATAACTAATTAGGACATACAACAAATAACTAATTAGGAAATACGAATGTTTCACATACATTTATATTATACATACATACATACCCTCACACGTGTCACCACGAAAATTCTGCGCACAGAAGCAGTAAAAGCTGTCTCCATCAGAATAACAACTACCACCGTTCTTACATGGGTTTGGTGAACACCCAGCAGCTACAGCAGGAATCATAGTCGTTAAAAATCATTATATTTAGAAACAAAGATGCCCTTCACCTGGGCAGCACATTAACTACAGTTGCACATGCATGTTGAGAACAATTTAAACTCATACTGAACGAAAGGTATCTCTACCCAAAGCAAACAGGCACCTAATATGAAGTGTATTTTGAGTGTATGACGTGTGAGAAGATAAATGTTTTACTGGTGGATATAGAAGTCCTGGGTAAATCCGAAGGATAGTTAAGCTTAAGCAGTTACTTTCTCCGTTAGTGAGAAATGGAAAAGTAGGTTGTGTCAGTGAATCAGATGTTAAGACAGTGACGAGGGAGATCTCACCTCAGCCTGAAGGCCGAAAGGAGGAAAAATGAAATCAGGGAATGAAACCTGTTTGAGGGTGACAAGGCAGGAGATATGAGGAAATGAAAAAGGAGCGATCGTGACAGAGGAAGGTGACAGAAGCGAAGGATACATCAGGGAAGGAGACAGGGTGGATAGGTATAGAAGACCAGGAGACAGGGACGAGAGGTGACATGCGAGAAAGAGAGGGACAACATGCTGCCAAATGGCAAGACTGCAGGAGAGAATGTGACAGACGGAAACCTACGAAAGAACTACCCTGATGTAGTGATTACTGATGGAGAGTGCTTCGTGCTGTTCGCGGGGGACTCTGTAGTTAAAAAGACTGACAAAGACTGATATTAAGGATGGCAAAGTTGTAGTTTTACCAGGGGCAAGAACAGAGCCTGTCAGAGAAAGGGTTATAAAGTGCCTGGTTATTGCTATGGACGGTACATTGTGATGCATGTAGGCACAAATAAGGCAGACAGTGGGGTACAACCGCCACAATTCAGAAATACCACATTTTTGCCAGGACGCTAAAGCAGGCACGAATAACGGATTTTACCAGTAATGGGCAGGCAGGGGTCAGGGATATCGAAACGGAAAGATTTAACAAGATTTAACAAGATTTGCCATCCAAGCCAAAGGCCCAGATGGCAAGTGGACAAGGAAGCCATTGGCTTATCGAGAGTCCAACAATGTTCACCTACTTATAACCCGCCCTTCTGATATATGTGTCAACCTTGTTTTTAAACATATTCACGCTGCTAGCAGTTACACAATCTGTAGACAGTTTGTTCCATTCATTTACTGTCCTCTGTGAGAACGAGTGCTTCCTGATGTCCAATCTACATTGATCCTTTACTAATTTTACCTCATGTCCTCTAGTTCTGCTATCCTTCTTGAGTGAGAAAAACATATTTCTATCAATATTTTCATACCCATTCAATATCTTAAAAACTTCAATCTGATCTCCTCTTAACCTCCTTGTCTCTAGAGTTGTTAAACCACATTCTTTCAGGCGTTCTTCATAACTAAGGTCTCTAAGTTCTGGAATCATTTTAGTTGCTCTCCTTTGTATGCGTTCAAGCGTATCTATATCCTTCTTACGATATGGTCTCCATGCTTGTATACAGTATTCTAAATGAGGTCTAACTATTGCTTTATAAAGAGGTATAATTAACTTTTTTCCCTTGTATGTTATGTTTCTTCTAATCAATCCAAGAATTTGATTACCCTTTGAAGCTGCAATACCACACTGCTCTGAAACTTTCATATCAGCGCTTATTGTAACTCCTAAGTCCTTTTCTTTTACAGTAGTACCAAGAACAGTAGCTCCCATTTTATAGTTTACATTCAAGTTCCCATGTCCTGTATGTAGGCATTTACATTTCCCAAAATTGAACAGCATCTGCCATTTCTCAGACCATTTCACTAATCTGTCTAGATCGTTTTGTAAATGTTGTTTATCACCATCAGTATTAACCTTTCTAAACAGTTTTGTTGCGTCCGCAAATTTCAGTACGTTACTTGTTATACTGTCGTCCAAGTCATTGATATAAATTAAGAATAATATAGGTCCTAATACTGATCCTTGAGGTACCCCACTCAAAACCGATTTCCAATTTGAAACTTCGCCATCTACTACAACTCGTTGTCTTCTGTCAGTCAGCCATTGTTCTATCCAGTCAGTTATGCTATCCCCGATACCATGGGCTTTTAATTTAAGTAGTAATCTTTGATGTGGCACTTTGTCAAAAGCTTTCTGAAAATCTAAGTAGATAATATCTACTGGCGATCCCTCGTCTATCCACTTAGTGATTTCTTCCAAAAAACATAACACATTTGTTAAGCATGACCTCGCTTTAAGGAATCCATGTTGAGATGAATTTAATAATTTATGCTTAACGAGGAAGTCCACCATATGGTCTTTAATTAACCTTTCTAATAATTTACAAATCACTGACGTTAAACTCACTGGTCTGTAATTCTCTGACTTATTTCTCGAACCCTTTTTAAATAATGGTATGATGTTTGCTTCTTTCCATTCAAACGGAACAACTCCCTCTTTTAATGACAAGTTGAATACTCTTGCAAGTGGTATACTGATTTGATCTACTGTTTCCATTAGTAATTTTGGAGGAATCCCATCCACTCCCGGTGATTTGTTATCCTTCATTGCCTTTATTTTCCTAGCTACCAATTCTGGAGTTACAACTAACGGTCCTAAATAGTCAGATTTAGTCCCCTGAAATTTAGCATCAGCAACTGGTAATGAACTAATATCTTCTTTTGTAAACACTGAACTGAAGTAACCATTTAGGTCTTCCGCCATTAAAAACCCCTGTGATATTATATTTCCAGCACTGTCTTCTAGAGGTCCAACCTTGTCTTGTACGTTTTGTTTACTCCTGACATATGCATAAAAACTCTTGCTGTCAGTTTTTATGTTACATGCCAGTTTTTGCTCATAGCTTCTTTTAGATTGTCTGATTTCAGTTGTAGCTGCATTAAGTGCCTCTTTGTATTTTGCATAGTCTTCTTCCTTTCTGGTACGCCTATAAACCCTCCACATAGTTTGTTTTAGCATTATTTTTCTAATTGCCTCTTTTGACACGTGTTTCTTTCTACACCGTTTTCCTTGTTTTCGGAAGGGAACAAATTTATCAATGATACTCTCAATTTCATATTTTAGAATATTCCAACATTCAATTGCAGTCTTATTCATCAGCATGCTATTCCAATCTAGCTGTGCTAAGTATTTTCTCATATCTTTGTAGTTACCTTTGTAGAAGTTTCTCTTGTACGTTTTCTTATTTTTACTTTCTGATTTTACATTGATGTCAAAATGTATTTGATTATGGTCACTATTACCCAATGGTTCAAATATTTTTACATTGTCCACTAATTCTTTTTGTGATGACAAAACTATATCTAATACATTTTCTCCCTGGTTGGTTCTAGTACGTGCTGAGTAAGAAAGCTATCCTGGATTAAACATAGAAATTGTTGATCCTCAATCCCTGTGCTCTCTAGAGAATTCCATTGTATGTGTCCATGGTTAAAATCTCCCATTATGATACATTCCCCTTTACTAACTTCCTTTATAGCGTTTTTTATTGTTGTGTTGTCCTCTTCGTTTATGTTTGGACTTCGGTAAACTAATCCAACAGTTAATTTTGAATTTCCTGAAACAATTTTGCACCAAACAGCTTCATCGCAATCTGCTTCCCTTTCTAGTTTCATTTCATAAGCCTGAATAGATTCTTTAACATATAAAATAACTCCCCCGCCCCTTCTTCCTATTCGATCTTTCCTAAACATTACGTATCCTGTCAGTCCTAATTCAGCATCTGTTATATCTATGTTGGCCCATGATTCAGTTATACCAATTATGTGAGGGTCAATATCTTCTACCATAATGTTTAATTCGTTTTTCTTATTTACTATGCTCCTTGCATTTAAACATACGCATCTATAACCTTTTTCAGAGATGTTTTTCGGATGATTTGATATTGGTTTATCTGTGCTAGTGGTCTCTTGTTCTGCTTGAGACACCTCTAGGTAACCCCCCTGCACTTCTAGTTTAAAGAATGTTTACTTCCAAAAATATTTGTCATTGTACCCAAGTCGCTATCTACTGCTGCTGAAAGTTTGTCCGCGAATACTGCCGCCCCCTTTCCACTTAAATGAAGCCCATCCTTCATGTACATATCACCCTCCCAACAAAACTTTCCCATAAATCCACAAATCCAACTTCCTCTTCCTACACAGCCTCTGGACTAACATGTTAATTGCCATCCCCCGACAATTTCGATATTTATGACCCTCCTGCCCATCACAGGTAAAATCCCTGACAGTATTACCTGCTCAACCCGCGTCTGTTTTAGTGTTCTGACCAACTGCCTATATTTCCTAACTATGGCAGTTGTACCCTCCCCCTCTCTACGTTATTTGTCCCTACATGTACTAAAACAGATCCACCCTTACCCGAGCCTACGATGTTTTTTACCCTCTCAGTTATCGCCTCTATTTTGGCTCCAGGCAAGCAGACCACCACATCATCTCCCTTGTTTAAGACTCTGTCGGTCTTCCTAACTATCGAATCCCCACAAACACCCTCGCTCTCTTCCTCACCCCTCTATCACTGCTGCAGAATAACTCTTCCTTTCGATCCCCTCCATCACATTCTGTCCTGACCCCTTCCCTTCCGTCTCCCCCACTCCCTTCTCCTTCCCTCCTGTCTCCCCTACTCCCCTCTCCTTCACTCCGGTTGTTTTCCCTCCCGTCTCCCCCACACCCTTCTCCTTCCCTCCTGTCTCCGCTACTCCCCTCTCCTTCACCCCGGTTGTCTTCCCTCCCGTCTCCCCCACTCCCTTCTCCTTCCCTCCTGTCTCCCCTACTCCCCTCTCCTTCACCCCGGTTGTCTTCCCTCCCGTTCCTTTCCTTCCCGTCTCCTTACGTCCTGTCTCCCTATGACCTGTCACCTTCCCTCCTCTCAGCTTCCTCCCAGGCTGAGGTGAGCTCTCCCTAGCATCTCTTGTGTCTTTCCCCACTTTATCGTCTACTGTTCCCTCACCGGAACTACTGGCACAACTCCCCTGATCCCTTCCCACCATTGCCACAACGAGCAGTCTCAGCTCTTTCAACTCCACCTCTATTTCCTTCATCCTTGCGCATCCCCTACACTCAAAATTAAAACTATCTGCCTGGACGATAGGGGCGATATATTTTTGCAGAAAAGATCAAACTACACGAACCAGTACGTAGCTTTGATATTAATCAAACACGTGTTAGCATCAAAGTAAAATCAGAAAGTAGAATAAAAAAATACAAGAGAAACGTCCAGAAGGTAAATGTAAAGATATGAGAAAATACTTAGCATACACAGGGTGGAAAACGTACTAAAAATAACAAAGCAGTAAAACGTTGGAACTTAAAAAAATTAAATTGGGGGTATCGATGATAATCCGGAATGCCGGAAATGACGAAGACTACAAAAATTACAAAGAAATATCCAACTTAAACAAAAAGTTCGCGATTAGACTGAATAACTAGAAGACAGTGCTGGAAACATAATATCAGGAGTTTTAAAGACCTAAACAGGTACTACAGTTCAATGTTTACCAGAGAGGATAGTAGTTCATTAACACTACCAGATGCTAAATTTCAAAAGGATAAACCAGACTACTTAGAGCAGATAATGGTAGCAAAAAAAAGGCAATGAAGGATGACAAATCACCTGGAATGGATGGAATTCCGCAAACATTACAATAGGGAAAAAATAGCATACCACTTGCAAAAGTGTTCAAATTGTCATTGAAAAGGGAAGCGGTTCATTTTGAATGCAAAGACGCAAACATCGTACCTTTAGGTTCGAGAAATATGTCAACGAATTACAGACCAGAGTTTTTTAACATAAGTGATTTGTAAATTATTAGAAAGATTAAGTAAAGTTCACCTGGTAGTCTTCCTTGTTAAGCCTAAATGAGTAAATCCACCACAATGCGGCTTCCTAAATGCGAGGTCATACTTATCAAACAGTTAGTGTTTTTTTTTAATCACTAATTATGTAACTGAGGCATTACTTACAAGTGGATATTATCATCGTAGATTTTCACAAAGCGTTCGACAAAGGACCACATAAAAAATACTTATATAAAAAAAACCGTGGTATCGGGGATGGCGTAATTAAATGGATATACAAAAATGGCTGACTGGTATAAGGCAATATGTTGTTGATGGGGAGACTTTAAATTGGAAATCAGTTTTGAGTGGGGCATCACAAGCATCAATATACTATAAGAATAGTATCAACTATAATATTCTTAATAAATGTATACAAATGACTTGGACGATAATATAAGAAAAATTATACTAAAATTTGCGGATGAGAGAAAGGTGTTTAGAAGATTAAAACTGTTGGAGATAAACAATATTAACAAGACGAAGTAGACAGATTAGTTAATTGTTCTAACAAGTATAAATTAAAAATATATACAGTTGAATATACTGTTCAAGGTACTAAAATAAGAAAGAATGACATACGAGTGCTGATGTTTCAGAGCAGTGCGGGATTGCAGCTTCAAAAACTAAGGGAGGCTAAGGGGAGCTCCTACTTGTAAGATAAGCGAGGCTAAGGGGAGATCCAACTTGTAAGATAAGGGAGGCAAAGAGGAGCTCCAACTTATAAGATAAGGGAGGCTAAGAGGAGACCCAACTTGTAAGATAAGGGAGGCTAAGAGGAGATCCAACTTGTAAGAAAAGGGAGACTAAGAGGAGATCCAACTTGTAAGATAAGGGAGGCAAAGAGGAGCTCCAACTTGTAAGATAAGGGAGGCTAAGAGGAGACCCAACTTGTAAGATAAGGGAGGCTAAGAGGAGATCCAACTTGTAAGAAAAGGGAGGCTAAGAGGAGATCCAACTTGTAAGATAAGGGAGGCAAAGAGGAGCTCCAACTTGTAAGATAAGGGAGGCTAAGAGGAGCTCCAACTTGTAAGATATTGAATGGATATAAAAATATTGATTGAAATATACGTTCTTGGTTAAAAAGAAGGATAGAGTAATTATAGGACACGAAGTTAGGTTAGTGAAGGAAGAGTGTAGATTATATATAAGAAAGTACTCGTTCTCACGGAGGACAATGGATGGATCAAATTATCAACAGACTGTATAAATGCCAGCACCGTGTTTATTTTTTATTGACAAATATCTCAGAAAGGCAGGTTATATATGGATGACGATTTCCTTACTCGACCTGGTTGCTTTGACGGATTTTTATACACTATCAACATGGGAGACAAGAAAAGAATTCAGCATTGTCAATAATTCAGTCAATAAGAGAAAAAGTGTGTTTCGCGCTATACGATATCGACTCAAATTAAACGTTTTCCATTCGTTTTAAATGTCCCGCCATGTTCATATGGGTGGCTTCCGCAAGGGTCGACATCTATACGATCTAATAACCAAACTGTGCTTTCTATTACTGCATGATTTGTAATATATGAAGACAATGGGTGCAATACACCAAAGCAAGTATGAAAAAGCGAGCAATACTTAATTAATGCTTGCAGTGCTTGCCTGCTATCTCCAGATGGCGCATGCGCAGACGTGTTATTCATGTAGCCAAGAAATCATCCTAAACGAAAATACCCCCTCGTTTTGATCCCTAAGTTGACGTAATGCTATTGATGAATGCTGCGCTGTGATATTGTAAATTGTACTTCCGTACCTTCGCATTTTGCACCATGGAAGCCTGGCTGACATTTGCACATAAAATGTCTTCCATTCGTTGTACATGTCCCGCCATGTGCACATGGATGGCTTCCACATGGGTCGACTTCTGTAATAGAATTATCATGCAATATTACGCGTTAGTACTTATTTTATATAACAAAATAGTTGCAGTGCCATTGATCGATACAGTACACATTTCTGTTTGTTAACAGCTTTTGCAAATGGATGTCTTGTGATCTCCAAAAAATAAAATTGCATGCCTGTTAGCTCCAGGTGGCGCATGCGAAGACGTCGTCCTACTTTGTTTCTGAAAACGAGGTTTAACAGCTACAAATACGGCAAGTTTATTCATACAAAAAATTACCCTCAACGAAAATATCATCTCATTTTTATCCCGAAGCTGATGTAATACTTGTGAGGAATGATGCGCTTCCATGTTTGAAACCGTCCTTATGTACCTTCGCATTTTGCACCATTAAAGCCTGATTGACATTTGCACGTAAAACGTCTTCCTTTCTTTGTACATGTCCCGCCATGAGCACATGGGGGGCTTCCACATGGGTCGACGTCTGTAATAGAAGAACCACGCCGCCATGATCTTTATTACTACATATTTATGAAAATATGAAGAAAACGGGGTGCAATAATACGCGATTTCACTTGTCTTAGTTATATACTTCTTGCAGTGCCATTGATTGATACAGTACACATTTGATACTAGTTTTGATATATGTTTCGCTCTCTATTAAAACAAACATGAAATGAGATCATTGACGCAGTAAAGCTCCATTAAAACAAACATGAAATTAGATCATTGACGCAGTAAAGCTCCATTAAAACAAACATGAAATGAGATCATTGACGCAGTATAGCTCCATTAAAACAAACATGAAACAAGATCATTGACGCAGTAAAGCTCCATTAAAACAAACATGAAATGAGATCATTGACGCAGTAAAGCTCGTACCGCTTTCCTGTTACCTGACGATGGCGCATGTGTAGAAGTCGTTGTACCTGTTATCTGAAAACGAGGTTACCACGTACGAAATGGCAACTTTTTCGAAAGAGACTGAGTTAATGTATAACAGATATTGTAAGAAGTTCACCAATGTAATCAATGAAATCGTCGTGGAGCGGTTTATCTGCATGCTCTGTGGACAATTTCAAAGAAGGTTGCAGTGCTTAAACACCTGTTGTGGTTTCTTGGCATGCACTAAGACAACCACACCATTCGTCTTCCTAACATTAGCAAATTCTTCTCGAATCTGATGCTTTTCATCTACGCATAGCATATCTAGGCGTATTAGTTATTTGTTTGATACATCACAAGCCTTGTCTGTGCATATGGAAATGTTTTACTATGTATTTTATATATGTATGTATGTATGCATGTATGCATTTCTGTATGTGTAGGCATGTATATATATAATTTTATATATATATATATATATATATATACATATATATATATATAGCTATATATATATATACCTATATATATGTATATATACATATATATATATATATATATATATATATATATATATATATATATATATATATATATATATATATATATATATATATATATAATATATATATATATATATATATATATATATATATATATATATATATATATATATATATATATATATATATATATATATATATATATATATATATATATATATATATATATATATATATATATATATATATATATATATATATATATATATATATAATGTGTGTGCATGTGTGCGACATTCTGGTACGTCCAAGAAATACCTACATTCGCACGTCGATCCTTCGTAATTAAAGGGACAAGTGCATTGAAAACCTCGTCCATTCTTATTGCAAGTGGCTTTGTTCTTGCATGGATTCGACTTGCACGCGTTGAAGGCTGCAACTCAGACACATATACCACTCATTTATACACTGTGTGAGTGTTTGTGTGTGGGGTGGGTGGGGTGGGTGTGTGCGTGTACATGGGCACATGTGTGCGTGCGTGCGTGCGTGCTTGCTTGCGTATAGGTATTGTAAAAATGTAGTCAAATAATACCTAAAGTCGCATCTCTTCCCTTCGTAATTAGAGCGGCAAGTGCACGAATAATCTACTCCAGCCCCATTGCAGGTAGCCCCATTCTTGCACGGGTTCGGCTTGCACGGATTGTACGCTGTAACACACATACAACCATGTCTACCCACACACAGGCGCACGCACGCATGCACGTGTGTGCATGCTATATATATATATATGTAAAAAAAAAATTAATGCAGATATGTTCAATCTTCATGTGGTGTATTTGCAAAGTTACAGGCCTTATAGATAGATATCGCAGATGCCGCTCCACAAGTCCAAATGTTACGTGGGGTTAGAATTTTTTGTCATGTCATATTCCAAGAAAATCTGTGTAGCGGTCGAACTTCCGAAAAGCAAACTGGGAGACATTCCAACGGGTGACCGAAGACTCCACCCCACGACTACCCGCTCTCGCCACCGCAGTCATAAATGGCGCCTACACGGCATTCTGCGAAAATGCTCATCAACCATGTATACTACGTGGATGTAGCAAGAACTAAATCCCGTGCTGGGATGATGAATGCGTACCTCCCGTTAAGAAAGCCAACATGGCAGCAACTCTCACAAAACATGGCTGCAACTCTCACAAAACATGGCTGCAACTCTCACATAACCAACCAACCAAGCAGAGTAATAGCCACACTCGAAGCGACCGGACGAACAACTACTTAACATACATCTCAAGTCGCTGGATGCGCGTGTCACAGCGCATTCGTTTGTCACAGCGCTACATTACGCTAATAAAGTGAATACGTTACGCTTTCGCGGTCCGTTGAGGTGCAGCCCTATCTTCGATTTCCTTGGCGTCTGTCGACAACATTTCACCAATGCCGGAAGCAGCAGCAGATAGACCACCAAAGAGTAGCTGGCGCACATTGCTTTACGTGGCATGTCTTGTCCGATCGTTTCCGTTACTTCTTCGTGGCATCCTCTTCGTTCGTTTTCATTACTTTCGCTCAACTCACTGTTCTACTCTTGGTTCTACTCGTAAAAGTGCGTCATATACACGCATCGGTGACGTCATTGTTCGTTCGCGCGATTCGCAAACTTCACGGAAGCGCGAAGTATACAGTTGCGCACAAGGAAATGTACTGTAAATTAGATTAATGAAGAAGTAGCAGCTGTTAGTTTTCTGTTGATGTAACAAGTCGTAAACAACAACCGCCGATAGGGCCATAAACATGGTAAACGTTACGCGTTGAATTATATCTCAATGCGTTGATATATCAACCAGGACTCGGGGAAATTAACGCGTTGAATTAACAACCAATGATGACTCGAAGAAATTAACGCATTAATATATAAACCAAGTTATATCTCAACGCGTTGTGATATCAACCAATGCAAACTCGAGGAAAGTAACGCGTTGAATTATCAACCAATGAGGACTCATTTATGGTGAACCAAAGAATGTTTATCTTAGTTACGCACTGTGAACAAAAAGGCGGTAATTTACAGTAGTTATACGCTGGCAACATCCTGTTCAACGTGTATTACGAAATTCCTCCTCGCCGCATCAAACGAGCACAAGAGCGACTACAGAGTATGGGCTTAGTTTACTAACGATTACAATCTGCTGCGGACAATTTTTCGTTTCTTGCATACCAAACTGTCAACGCGAACCTAGACGAAGCACAGCTCAGATATCGATTTCAAGTAAAGTTATACAATTTTCAATGCATTCCGTTGTGCACATTGGTTTAAACAATATTATACAAGCAGGGAATACTACAAAATAAGTGCTTACACAAATATGTTAATAGTTACTAGGGGGCATTAATTATTAAATTGTACGATATTTAGATATAATGATTATTCACACAAAACTTACACCATTCAAATGACATTACGTAGATATAGCAGCAAATGACAGCTGTGTGTGTATTAGTTTGCACGATTATCGCCTTTTTGTGCATAATGCGTAACTAAGATTAACATTCATTGATTCTCCATCTGATGCGTAGCTAAACGAGTTCTCATTGGCTGATAATGCGACTCGTTAATTTCTTCGAGATTTCATTGGTTGAGATACAACTCAACGCGTTAATTTCTTGGAGTCCTCATTGGTTGATATCTCAACGCGTTATGACCATATCGGCCTGCCAAATTGCCTAGCCAACCACTCGACCCTACCACTGTAAATGTTTTATTTATAATCAAGTTTTGATAGTTGTGAGTGGCACCACTGTTGGGAAGTGTGGGTGAAATCGCTATAGGGCACGCTAGTCTCGTTTGCCACAATGTTGATTTTATACTAATGGTTTATTCTATAATGATAATGCTATTACACAACGCTAACATCAGACCACAAAAATTGGCTGATCTGACGTTTGAATAACACGATTTCGCGTGCGTTGGCATAGATACGCGTTCATTTTGGCGCACAGTAACATAATCGCGCGAATCGGTTTGGTATAATAATTTTTATAAATGTTCATTTATTCCTATTACGTCAGTTACTCCTGGATTATACCACGACATGTAATCTTACCTGACGATCATTGTTCTATATTATGATGAAAATAAATTCGTATTGCCCTAGCTTCTGAAACATCAGAAGAAATGTTTTAACGAAAAATCGCGTCATTGAAATATCTGGAAATAGATAATCGAAATGTTTCGTTACTTACACGAAATATTTGGTCGCTGAAATATTTGGTAGTTTTTGACCTATGACCTGTGCTGTGTTGAAATGCACGAGAGGAAACAAATAAACCAAAATTAATATTTCAGTAGGCGATATATCCACTAGGCTACATAAACAAAACGTTTGGTCTGAATTATTTGACTGTTATATGTTGCTAGTTGAATGTAAAGCTTGCTTTTGATACTAATTTATTATATAATTACCATATGTATACATGAATGCATTAAATTGTATTAATAAAAAAAATACATACGACTATTTTCACATCTTAAAATGTTTTTTACATACTACATATATATATATATATATATATATATATATATATATATATATATATATATATATATATATATATATATATATATATATATATATATATATATATATATATATATATATATATATTATGATTTTTCATGAGATCATGAGCTATAAAATAACTATCCTTTTAGGACAATAAAGTGAATTGATTAATTTTTTATGCATGAATAGTTGGGGATAATTTCATTGCAATTAGCCTACATTTAAGAATATGGGAATGACTGTTATTTCCTGTTGTATAGTTCGTGGTCATTATAAGTTGATAACTGTAATTATGCACATGATTGTGCAAAGTTAAGTTCAATTAAACGTTGTATGTTGCATGCATCAGATAATTAATTTACTAAGGATATAATTAGTGTTTAATTACTATACTGGGTGAAATCTATAGATCCACCGTGCTTGTTAATTTTTTAGTTGTCCTTGTATTTTTGATTGACTGGATCAAATTTGTAAAACATGCTAATGGGTATTGTATGGTATTGGCATTCAGCTTTATGGTGTTGTGTACTGCATATTTTATACACAGAAATTGTGTTGCCGCATAGTTGTATATTAAAAATGCCATGGCAGCTGCATATTCAGTTCAGAGTGAGTAGACCAACAGGCTTAGGATCCTAAATACTGACAATGCCCCATTTATATCACACAGTAATGCATTGGGAGAGAATATGTGTATGTATGAGTCATGAATGAATGGGTACAATTTATTAAAATAGCTTTCATAAATATAATAGTAATAATTATATTATTATGCCCAATGATACATGTTTAGCATTGATCATATTTATCCTAGATTGTGAGTGCATTATTTGAGTAGAAGTAAACGTCAAATCAATTGTCACACAGTTTATTCATGCACACCAGTGCAACAATTTGAAGTCTTACATAACATTACTTATAAGACGACTCAATCAAAGAGTGGATCTGCTAAGTCAACACAATCGGCTGCGAATACAAATGACAACAAATTAACATGACGAGGCTTAGTGCAATCGATAGTGTCACATCCGGCTAACCAACGATTGCATTGGCGTGTTCTTCTTTCAGGCCAAGGGCTTGAAATGTTTGACCAAACAGAAATGGTTCAACAACAAGTACAATGCGCTGCAATGGAATGAATAACACATATAATGTAAAGCACTATGAACAATATTGGATGTGGCGCTGAACAAAATAAATGTTATTATTATTATGATGAGAAATCCTGCACAGCCTAATACAGAAGAAACATACAATTAACACATAAAATGTTCACCGACTGCACTATTTCCCATTTGCATTATTTAAATTGACCCAGTAGTCTTCAAGGAATACTGTTAGAATAACACCTCTATTATAAGTGTGTTGCTTTGTGAATTTGTTACTTGAAGTTAGCAATGTGTCAATGACATGCAGATTTTTTAATCCGTTCGTGGACCTTCATTATTCTGAATATGAAATTCAAATAGGCTATTCACATAGTAGAGAGTTTGAAGTAAAATAATGTCAGATTTGACGAGCCATTATATTGAGAAGCACTTTTAAAAGACTGCAGTGGTGTTACATCTAGTGAGCATATATCATTAGATTATTCCTACTTACACCTTAAAAGCTTCATAATCCAGGTGTTCGTAACACATGCTGTACAGAGTTTAAAAAAGTAGCGACTGCCATATCTTGTACATAAATGTATCCGCGTATAATTAGATAAATTACCCTTATTCTTGTAACTTACAGAGATGACAATCTCCTCAAATTGTCTGGCACCAGGGTTTCGGTGGAGTACAACCTTGTTATGATTGTTGTCTCACATGCCCTCTTTGCCTGTATGAGCAGTGTTTCCACAACCTAAAACGTGAAATGTGTCAGCAATAAATTATTTAATAAATACCATCTATAAGCAATGCATCATAACTGAAAGGTTATTAAAAAGAAAGGAAGGTATAGATAGAACAAATAAAGCACAACGATTTGCATTGTAACGAAACTTGTGTTCCAAACCTAGCTTCAAAATAGTGTTTTCCATTGAAGTTAGAAGGAAACTGAAATAAAAACTTTACAATTTGACCATTTGTCAACCTCACTTTTGTTCTGACCCTTCAAAGTGCATGATGTCCAAGGCAAGCCCATAGACACTGATAGATTGGATAAGGTATCTAATGCATACACGACCTGCTATTTACTTTAGTGATGTTTTCACAACTTTTTTAATTTGTTAATTTATTTTTAATAAACAGAAAAAATATAAGGGAAAATCTACCATATATTTCAAGAGCAAATGTTTCACTATAACATACCTCAATAGCATTGTTTAGTATCTTACCCCAGGACATGCAGAGCAAGGGCAGCATAGTCGGTCAATAGTCTAAGGCGTTGTCCCCTCAGTGCTGCACAATGTCATGCATGTCGTGCTGGAACGCGGCCTGCCCTAAAAACAGATCAAATATCATTTGTAGAGATACGTAGCACTTAGTTTGATGTATAAATATAAATGTGACTGCAATTCCTACAATGTATACGTAAAAGCAATTTGACAACACTACTTTTGTTTTAACGAATGATCATTATTTTTGTGTAAGATCTTAAGGCTCCTGCCTGCACTCCTTATAATTATAGGAGTTATAGTGTACATTTAGTAAAAATTGTGTCTTGCCTCTCAAGCCGTGAATTATAGTCAGGCTAACGAAAATTTGACCCTGGATTGCTCCCACTAAGAGCGATGAAAATCAAGCATGACTTTAAGTAACAGTTACAACAAAAATAATGCATATTAAACTTGAACACTTTATGGAAAATATCTCCCTATGCATACAATAAGAAAATATTACTTAAACATTTTTTCTCGGACCTCCAAAAATCCATTTCTACACTTTTTTGGACATTGGTCCTATAGGTGCTACATGGTGATGGCTTGTTTTGAAATTTAGAGCCTGAAGATTTTAATTATAATATATATTATAATAGCTAACTTACTTGGGTTCTTGGAATGTGAACATGTCATGAAGGTCGCTGAGCACAATGTCCCTCACCTGTAAACACACATAAAAATTTAACATCTTATAATTTCAAACCCTGCAAAATTCCATTAATCTGTTACTGCTGTATTATAGAGTGACATTGGCAGACATGTATTTTAATAGTCACATTTCTACATTTGGACATGAAAATGAGGGATATGCAAATGAATTAGGGATGATAGAATATATAATTTGCATGATAGATGTCCATACTAATATTGATGGAAAGTTCATCAAAATCCATAAAATATTAGCTAAGTTATGAAGTGTTTGATTTTGCCATTTTATGGTTACCATTATTGTCTTAAGTATTGCTACCTTATCAGCAAACTGTCTCTTTGTGCATGTTGTAATGAGAGCGTAGGCCTCTTGTACATGTGGAGCAACTTTGTCAAGATTCCACTCCACCAAGTCATCGTCCAGTGAAAGGAAATCTGAAAAAAAAATCATGGGATTTGTACATGTAAAAGAACAGGTGACAATATTGAAAACAAATAGCTTTAAAGAAATCATTTGCACACTGCATTAGATAATTCACTACAAACGCTGGGCTCTAAATTAATGATACCAGTTGTCAGAAAATGTCTTTTTTATTATAACTGCCTGCGGACAAGTAGATTATTTAATGTATTTCTAGCCCTTGACAAGCGTAGACTTACAGTAAACCTCACATAAGTCGGAATCAAAGGGACCAAGCGATTTAATCCGAGTTAGGTGAAGATCCTACTTAGAAATAGATTTTGTATGGGAAACAAATACATTACAAGTCGGAATTCTGTCCAAGCTGAGTGAAGATACGACTTAGAAGAATCCGACGTATGCAAGGTTGACTGTATTTATAGTTATAAAGAAGAATGTTGGATAGTACTTACCTATCTGTCAAAAATACACTACAAAAATCTGTGGTCTTAAACTAAACATGCAACAGAATGAATGTTAAAGTGACCCGTCACAACAAAAGGTTAGATGAACATAGGCTTAAGTCTAATTTGCAACAACAAACAACAAAGCAACAATTTGTCTGCAAACAAAAACTATAGGTGCTGCATCAACTCGTCATCAGGTTTATTGGTGCAAAAAAGATCACTTTCAGCAAAGTGTGTTATCGCGGCATGTCAAAAGCCCGATATTTATTCCTGTTGTTGAATTGGACAAAAATGCACCAAAACAAAAAACAAATTAATTAAGCACCTTTAATTAGGATACGTACCTAAGCACATGTGATCTGTTTGTTTGGAAATCGCCTGCATAATGATGCACAAAGACATTTTAGTCATAATGACAAGAAAAATAATTTCTCACTATTGTGTTATGAAAAAAATAAAACATCAAACTACAAAACAGACATTTACCTTAACATAGCACTTTTTCTGGGAGAAGTCAATCCTCCTTTTCACAATCGTGACTCCGATGTGCACACGTGTCTGCAGACCTATCCAAACAAAGTGAAAAATTTGCTGAGCATGTATAACATCAGAGAATGTGGTTTTTATTATATTTTGGTGAAAATATTACAGCCTATCCTACCAAAAGATTAAGCATAAATTGTCAACAATTTCCTACATGAAAACATTTAAACTATACCAGTATCTTTCAATATATTTTAATCACATTGAATATATAAGTACACATGTATAATTATCATATGCATATATTTTACATCTACTGTTTATGCCAAGGGAAATTAAAGATCCCACTCGCGTTATATAAATGCGTACTCTTCAATGTCATGGCAATTATTAAGTTACACATTAAGTCTAACCTCATGCTGCTTGAGAAGTGTGTCATGACACCACGTTCAATGCAGGTTCGCAAGTGTCCACGCGTTGCAGCCTGATCGTAACCGCCACTGGGGAATTCCTCATAACACACAGATGTCGCTGCTGCAATGGCGTAGAGCCCACAATCAATGACCCCATTCTGTCGCTGACTGGTGTCAACAACACACCTGAGTGTGTTGTTAACAGCAGTGATGCAATCTGCATTTTGCAGTACATGTTGACACTTCTGTTGAGCGAATCATAAACGATGACATCTGCATCCACGTGGGGTGGTGGAGTGGCGACAGTCACCCAGTGCAGTTCTCCATCATGCAGTACCGGCACAAACGGTCCAGGGCACGGACCAAAGTCAGAATCCATCCGCCATTACATACATAAAGAGTCCCAAGGAAAAAATTCATTGTGCAGATAGGGTTTATTTGTGAGAGCAGAAATTGTGTGTATGAGTGAGTAGAAGTGATGTTTTTGTGCACAGTAGCATCTAAGCTTTGAAATGATGCCATTTGTCAGTAGGTATAGCAGTTGCGTAATGACACAGTGGCTGTTAGGCAGGATGTACTCATATTTGAGAAATCGGGGAATTTCATGGCAGAAATGCACGGGCCTCATGCTTTGAAGCAATTTGTGCGAAAAGGAGGTACGTCATTTTCACGAATTTCGCACACCAGGTGTCTTAGTGGGTCTGTCATTTTCTGTGAATTTAAAAAAAAAATTGTAGGATAAATTTTCAATGTAGGCGCAAGAATGTTATAATGGTCGTCTATGGGAAAAGTGACTGTGGTCCGTTCCCAATATGAAATTTCGACTGGCTTGTTACCAAGGCAACGCATCGTGGTAAAACAAGCATGGATGACATTTTTTGTGAGAAAATATAGGTGGAGAATCAATTAAGTTTAACACTGTCTTGTCAAGAAATGACAGTTGCATTTTATGGACTGGGTGTTTTAAAGCATATTGTATAGGCTAGCTAGCCCAGTATGGTGTCATATGTGTGAAATTTCCAGCTGGGAAATGGAAGACAGTTCTTGTACATAGATTAATCAGTATATGCTACACCATAATTTATCAAAGATTCCTAGACATCTAAGTTGTAGCCATATTTGCAATGTCAGCTTGTGTGTTAATCCACAGCATATGATACTGGAGCCACTGCATGTAAACAACAATAGAAGACAGTGTGTGAGAGAGCAGCATTGTTTTGGTCATGGTCATTACCCTCAGTGTATTTAGAAATTGTGCAGTTGAACAGGTGAGAGACAAATCAAAGAATTAATTAAGCCAGTCTTATCATTACTCACCAGTTTGTGTGTTTTTGCATGCTCAGCTGCTTGCCTGTCTGTCTGTGTGTCCATGCTTCGTTGTGCTCGCAGGGCTATGAGGTAATCCTCTCTTGAACTCCCCTCACATACATGTGGGGGGAGTGTGTGGCACGCTTCCACCTTTACTAATAGAAGCTTTGCTTGTCTCCAATTTCCACAGTAGAGAGTTCCCCGCTCCATAATTCAGCCTGTCAATGGCTGCACAGGCACATCCCTTGACATTGCGACTGAAGTTCACATTTTTTGGTAGAGAAGCACTCAACCCTCTGTTCAGGCCATCATTTCAGTTTGTGTTAAGACACAGTTTTGTTAACGCTTGTGCATTTCCCCCTTATCTTAGTTGCAGAATCTTTCTTGGCGTAATCCTGTCTCTACTGGTCATGTTGAGATAGTGGAAAGTACCTGTCTGCAGGTACATTGATTTTTTCCACCAGTTTCCTTTCCCACCTGAGCAGGCTATAGAGGAGTACATGCATATCTTGCAGTCACCTCCATAGCAATCCATTGTCAATGTTGCTGTGCAGTTATCATGCCCTGGACAGGTGACATAAAATCCTCTCCTTCAAAGTGAAGCCCCCAAGGTGCACAATTTATTCTGTATGTGTAGAACCACAATATCCTGGCACAGTGTGCCCCTTCTGAAAGCCACATCTCCTCTCATTTTTGGCTATTTGGAACTTCGCCACACCTTCACTTTTCTTCTCCATGCTGATATCTGTATCATAGTCAAAAACTTTTCCTATCTGACTGATCTGGGAGCAATCTGTCCAACTGACATTTAAGCAATGGCCATAATTTTAGTGGGTTAGACCACTTATCTTTCATGCTGCACAGCTATTGGCTTAGAAATTACCCCAATGTAAATTCTGAATAGAATTTACAACCCCCTGTAGTTGAAATCTGAGCAAAAAGTAGGCTTATCGTCACTGTAGTTGCAACAAAAGACACTCAAAAGCCCCAAACAGGCAGCATTCCATTATATTTCGTTGACAGGCAGTTGGCACCTTCAGTGACTTGAAATTGGGTCATCCGTGTCAGCAATGCCAAATGTTCACATGAAAACTTGTCAGATATATAGCTTGTTTTCACACATACCATAATTCGTTGTAGTTTGAACGCTCAATATTACCTATCAATGTTGTGAAATACACAGAAATGCCTGCTTTTTGCCCAAAAACAGTGCATATTAAAAAAATATATATATATATTTTAATAAAAAATTAGTTGACAATTTTAGTGTTGTATTGATGAAAATACCCCATATTTTGTGAAACACTTGTAAGATTTTCTATATCTCTGGCACAGCAAGCAGTGTGGGCTTTATGACTAAAGTGCATATGTGCAACTCAGCCCACTCAAAATTCTTCCCCTCACATACGGGGGCATGTCTCGGTGACATATCAATTAATGTGTTGCATTGCGATGTGGATTTCCTTCTGTGATTTATCGCGATAAAGATTTTTCTTCGATTTGGTATAACTTTCGTGACAGTTTGTGATATGTCGGAAATTAATTAGGGCACGGACCACAGTCAGAATCCATCCGCCATTACATACATAAAGAGTCCCAAGGAAAAAATTCATTGTGCAGATAGGGTTTATTTGTGAGAGCAGAAATTGTGTGTATGAGTGAGTAGAAGTGATGTTTTTGTGCACAGTAGCATCTAAGCTTTGAAATGATGCCATTTGTCAGTAGGTATAGCAGTTGCGTAATGACACAGTGGCTGTTAGGCAGGATGTACTCATATTTGAGAAATCGGGGAATTTCATGGCAGAAATGCACGGGCCTCATGCTTTGAAGCAATTTGTGCGAAAAGGAGGTATGTCATTTTCACAAATTTCGCACACCAGGTGTCTTAGTGGGTCTGTCATTTTCTGTGAATTTAAAAAAAAAATTGTAGGATAAATTTTCAATGTAGGCGCAAGAATGTTATAATGGTCGTCTATGGGAAAAGTGACTGTGGTCCGTGCCCTCCACTCGCAACAGCGAACTGCAGAACGGCACCGAGAACTGGGTTTTGCAAGCCGGCCATTCTGGGAAATTGCTTCTTCAGCAATTGTAGTTCTACCCATACGTGGTCGTCTGTCAGCATACTGAACTCATCTAAAACGTAGTCCACACGCTGATGTTTTGACGAACCCACAACCTTAGCGTTTTCGATGTGTGGCCGCTTGGTTGGCACTGGCAGCAGTGAGGCAGTCATCGTTGGGCAGGCGGTAGTCGAAACGAGTGCAGCAGCTGGGCAGGTGGTAGTTGTCACGATTGCAGCAGCTGGGCGGGTGGTGGTCGTCACGATTGCAGCAGCTGGGCGGGTGGTAGTTGATACGAGTGCAGCAGCTGGGTGGGTGGTAGTTGTCACGATTGCAGCAGCTGGGCGGGTGGTAGTCGTCACGATTGCAGCAGCTGGGCGGGTGGTAGTCGTCACAATTGCAGCAGCTGGGCGGGTGGTAGTCGTCACGATTGCAGCAGCTGGGCGGGTGGTAGTCGTCTCGATTGCAGCAGCTGGGCGGGTGGTAGTCATCACGATTGCAGCAGCTGGGCGGGTGGTAGTTGAAACGAGTGCAGCAGCTGGGCAGGCAGTACTCATTAATTATTAAGTTAATGATTAGGTGAAGTTAATCACCTCATGCCTGTTATTTGATACAATGGGAAGAAATATGCAGCAACCAACCAAGAGGAAAACAATTAAAAAAACATTACTAAAAATACATATAAAAACAGATAAGTTTACTATACCTTCATGAAACGTGCGTTCTAAATATGGCTTGAGCTGGCCAAAGTTCACTTTGCGCTTCAACAGCACCCCGTCCTTCTCTAAGACCGTCTGATGGTTCGGTCCGACGTTCTTAACCGCGTATGGACCGAGCCAGTTGGCCTCCAGCTTACCAACTGCATCAGACAAGCATAATGTGATGTAGTTCATTAAAATGAGACAACTGACATGCATCCACTTGGTTTTGTATTCATTGCATTAGTGTCCAACTTTATAACTCGTTGATCATATATGCAGATGGCAAACATTATTGACAAAATATTAAAGTTTCTTACAGCTATTATAATTAGCTACCAATATTTTGCAATAATAAAGCTGCACCAAAGTCTCATGAAATTCAAGTTTACACATTACACACGCAGCAAACTGGTGGGTGTAGAAACTTATGTAGGTTTGTTGCGGTTCTTACAATGTCTTAGCAGAGGTGTGCACCACTCAGGGTTAGCTGAAATGTATTTGAAACTGCGTCGTACATGGTATGATGACTTCATTAACGTGTTCCAAACCTGGATATCTGGACGCCAACACTAGCGTCTTAATCAATCATGATTAGTGAGTTAGGCATCTACTATTGCATTCCTTTCAACTTGCCGTACATCTAGATATCACTATGTGTAAATAATCTCAATAATCAGTATTTAATCCAGCATCAATTAAAGACCTTTTTGCACAATGTGCCTGGCATCTTTATCTCGGTCCAACTGGTCTACCTTTACGTTTTACCCGGCTCCGCCTTTTAGGTTGCCCCAATGTGTTACCGTAATACAAAGATGGCCGCGCCCATGGTAACATGTCGAAAGTGCAAGTACCTTCTACATTTTGCCCACGAACATTTGGACTTTCGGCTGGCAGTAAGCAAATACATGTGTCCATACTATTTGTTGCATTACTGTCTGTGGAAATTGTTTCTCCCTAAAAGTAACCATAAACCAAGTAATTCGACATGAATTGCTATGCTAACCAATTATCGCCCGTTGGCGTGGTTCGTGTCATTACTTAGTTTGCTTACTTGTTACTATTAGTTTTAGGCACCTTATACTATGCAATGCGCATTATTTTTCCATATGTATCTTATGCTGAAACCATCATCGCAACTAGAGTCCAGGACCATACTATCAACACTGCTGGCAGACTGGATGGCGACTCTATGACTATGGCTAGGCCTAGCCCTAGGACTAGGTTTAACTATGCTAGCCGCATCCCCCCCCTCGGACATAATCTGGCCCCATAATTTCCCCACCTAAATAGGAACTAGGACAAAATCCAGGCGATCTTTTACTTTCTGACCTAACGATCACCTGTACTGTAGCACCCAAACTTCTCTTCATATATCTACTATACATTCAAATCAAACATCATACAGTTATATATTTCTGCATTTTAATTGTGCGTGCGTGCTTCGTTGCTTCAATGAAGCACGCACGATTAAAATACAGAAATGCATAACTGTAGGATGTTTGATTTCAATCATAGCAGCACCGTCGCATGGACTTTTGGTGAAACTGAAAGACACCTTGTCATATGTATCGATTTTACCGTAGCCTTGGTGCTATGTGTAATTGCTGTAGGAGATGGCGATATTTTGGTTTAATTTTTATCGTTTTGAGAAAATAAATGTTTTTTTTACCACGTGACATGTGTATATGTATAGTAGATATATGAGGAGAAATTTGGGTGCTCTAGGTGGTCATTTTCATTGTTAGGTCAGAAAGTAAAAGATCGCCTTAAAAGATTAGTACATCACTTGCAAAATTGTTTAACTTGTCACTAGAAGAAGGAATAGTTTAAGAGCAATGTGGGATTGCTGCTTCAAAAGGAAATCAAATTCTAGGGCTAATTAGGAGAACTATCGCGTATAAGGAGAAACAGCTATTTGTACCCCTGTACAAAGCAATAGTTAGACCACATTGGAATATTGTATTCAAGCATGGAGGCCATATCATAAAAAAGACATAGACAAGCTAGAAAGAATACAACGAAGAGCAACTAAAATGATTCCAGAATTAAGAGACCTTAGTTACGAAAGCTGCTTATTACAATATGGTTTGACAACACTAGAGACCAGGAAACTAAGAGGAGACAAAATAGAAGTGTTTAAAATAGTGAAAGTTTATGAGGATGTTGATAAGAATATGTTCTTCAAACTTAAAGAAGGCAGTAGAACCAGAGGACACAAAGCAGCATTAGTTAAGGAGCAGTATAGGTTGGACATGAGAAAGTACTCTTTCTCACAGAGGGTGATAAATGAATGGAACAAACTGCCAAATGATTGTGTTAATGCTAGTAGTGTGAATATGTTTAAAAATAGAATTGACAGATATCTGATAAGGGCAGGCTACACATAGATGAGAAAATTGTTTGACTCATGATAAGCCAATCTGGAACTTGTTGTTTGGGATAGCAATCTTGTTAAATCTTGTTAAATAATATAGGTTGACTTAAAACAGCAACATATATGTCACTTAAAAAATATCAGAACTGTCAGCAGTCTATTACCAGTGCTAACATTTATATGCTGAAAAGTACAATCGCTTTAAATCTTTAGCAACTTTGTCCTGTTTAACTGTAAACTCAGAAATATGACTATTAAACAACTTTAGAAGTACTTTAGCAAAATAACCACTTAAAATCATCAAACGAACACTCTAAAACAGACTTCAGGCTTATACAGAGTAGATAACATGGAGCTGAAATTGGGCTCATTGGATTGATATAGTGTCCACAGCTGCTTGTGGTTCCGTTGGCCATATATAATTATTAGAAGGTATACTGTGGCTGGCAATGTTCTTTTGGTCATTGTTTGTTGAGAGGATGAATTAGCACCTGTCCAGGGCTCAGTGTACTCTAGCCAAATTGGAAATTGGGAGCACACTATCATAGAGCAGATGGTCTCACTTGAGTAAACATGTTGAATTGGTAACAGCTGGTACAAGCATTTGCTTAAGGTGGATTTTATCTCAGGGCTTCTGACTTGAAAAAATGCTGCCTCTTGAAAAATGAATGTGTAAAACTTCATCAGTTGATACCAAGTTTAAAAAAATAAATAAATGATTTTGTTAGAGTGATTTAAATCAAACAGCTCTGATTTCTTGTCATGTTTTTATAGTGTTAATGTTTTTATAGTGTTGCTCTCTTTATCCCTGTAATATGGGGTGAGGCTAGCATAGATACTGGTCTCTTATATGGAACTAAAACATGTTTTACTGTCCAACTTGTTATGTGTTGCCTTATAATTCTTCAATTGAGCCACTGTTCAACCACAGTTAAGATTAAGAAACGAAATGTCAAAGCAATAAACAGTTCATGTAGCCAAAATCAACACTATTGACCATTTAACTGAGTTACCCTCTTAGCTACATACTGTCTGTCTAGGTGGCTTCAGAAGCCAGGCCAGTAAATTAGGGTTGAAAAAATCATGATTTTTTTTAAATAAAAAAATTTTATTTTTTATTTAAATCAGATTTTTTTTATTTATTTGATTTTTTTAAATCTGGTATACACAATGTCATAAAATATTTGACTATCAGGCTATTTGGTGTCAATACAGTTACGCAAGTGTGCCCACTTTGTGCTTTTGTATTAAAAAACACACAAAACTTTGTTGATCTCGATGCTTGAAAACAATTATTTCTGCTAAATTCATATAAATCAGCGATTAAAAAAACCGGAAGTAAACTCCATAAGTAAAACCCCCAGTAACTAAGTATTGTGTGGTTTGATGCAGTAGTTGAAGAGCTTGTGGACTTTACCCTGAATGGCACTTACATGAGCTCATTTTAAAAATTTGCATTTTACTTGAAAATAACTAGTAGTAGCAGCAGCAGCAGCAGCAGCAACAGCAGCAGCAGCAGTAGTAGTAGTATTACTAGTAGTAGTAGTAGTAGTAGTAGTAATTTTTATTTAATTAACACTTGTATTGTCTGTTTTAAAATGTTGTTTTATATATTAATATAATTACTTAATGTATGACTACTTTTATTTATGCAATTTAATGCTCCATTATTTTTAATTGTATTTAATGTTTAAAAAAATAATATGTACTTATATTGTTCTGTTCAGAGCCTCTGTGGCTGCAATAAACTTTTTATTATTAAATGTGCTTGCAGCCCCCCTCTCCCCCTCCCCCCATCCAGTCGGATTGTCATAATGTATGTGACATGCATTGCACAAATGAGCTAGCATGTCATAGTAGATACTAAATAGGTTTGATTTTTGGCAATATTATTCTAAAATGAGACAGTAAAAATGGAATCGAGGAAGAACCTGGAAGTTGCCTTTCAGAGTTTGCCCGATATGCCACGTACATTGTATATGTCTTTGAACAATCCTTTTTTGTTTGCTTCTCCCCACACAGGAGCTGAGGTCTGTTGCGGGACTGTTCAATATTCCAGTGACTGTGCCCGCAGACTGTGACCAACAGGCAAGTGTGCACACGCTTAACCACTGCTAAGTGCTGTGATGTAGAAACCAGCACACATGCACAAATTGGCCAAACATTTTCTGAAATGCTCAACTTCATCATGGCTGAATAATTACAAGGTATAGGTGCTCAATCATACTTGGAGCATTGCTCCGGCAGGCCTGGGGTAATAGTGATGTGTAATAGTAATAGTAATGATTGTTCAACAATTGTTCAAGTAATAGTAATACAGGGTGTAGATGGAACAAACTGCAATGTAATAGAAATAGTAATAGAAAGCAAAGTAATAGTAATTGAGCTATTACTTTGCTATTACAGTTGAACATTTCAATCACACCAATATTCAATTTCATTGAAAAAAATCAGACCAAAAATTGTGCATTTTTACATAATGGGACTTGGACAAGCATCATGTTCAGTCTTTCACATGCAGTTTTATTTATTTATTTCTCAACAGTGGTAATAAAATGGTTTAGTATCCGAATCATGACAGTGTCTCATTCTGAACTGTAGCACTATTGGCAGGAACCACTGTGATAGTGTGATTGCTGCATGGCTAATTTGTCATTTGAAGCCATCTATCTTTTCACACAAACCTATTGATTCATTCGCTGAAGCAGGATAAGGGTTCCAGGCTTCCAGCACTAAGCAGACTGTGTATAGCATCTGAATCAATCGATCAATCATTCCCATCTCCCAACCCTAGCTGCCAGCCTTCCATGCTGGGTAATGTTTGAACAAAATCCAGGGGCTTATACCAACTATTCTGAGTTTTTCTCAGTTAGTAGATAGCTTGCACACTATTGACCAAATGTGTGAAAAACATCCTGTCATTGAGCCAATAATTAACTGTCCACCAAACAGTAGCTGAGCAGAATGGGAAACAGGCTGAGTTATGTGACAGTGCCACTGCTTTTCTGTTTCATTCCAATGAATATATGATGAAACTTCTACATCTGACTGGAATTGCATGAGGTTAATTTAGTTGGGAAATTTATGAATTAATTGTAACTTAATTAATTATACACCCATCAGTTAATTTTAATCTATGTAAGTGATTAAGTATGTTGAATGTTTAATCAAAAGAATAGTTGCGATGGAAAATGTAATAGTAATAATATATTACATTGCCTTCAGCTTGTAATAGTAATAGAAAGGAAACTAAGTAGTAGTAATCTATTACATTGCAATGTAATAGACCACAGGCCTGCGCTCCGAGGGACCAGGGTTCAAGTTGTGTCATGATGCCAGTCAAATCTTGGGCAATTTTGTTATGTCCCATTGCATAAGTTCATTGAGTTGGTGCAGGACATTTGGTCACAGGACATTGTGCATCATGCAGTGGCACTGTGGTTAGAACATTGGACTCTCTGTCAACTCAAGAGAACTCAGTTTCGGATACTCTTTCTGCTGTTTCGAAACTTGGGCAATTTCGTTCCTCAGCTATATCAAAGAATACCTGGCTACAGACAGTGAAACTGTGGGGTGAAGTGTAAAAGTTTGCTTGATCTTAAACAACCAGTTATTGCGCAATAGAGGAACTGTCCATTGACCTCTAGTTGCAACACCAACATGATACGAATGCATGAAAAAGAATCACATTTTGACAATATTATTTGTGCTTGCAATGATGTGTTTTACAGAATTGAATTGAAGCATTCTGTTTTGACTCATTGATCTTGTTAATCTCGTTTAGAATCCATTCATTGTTATTGATCTGCCAAATGAAGAAGCTGCTAAGAAGATTGCCAGCAGAACTATTCTAGTCAAGTAAGTGATCAGTCATCAGTTGTTTTACATACAATTTCTTACACATACATTAAAGTGCCTATCACACAGCAGTTTTCACTATTTTTGCTCATATTCCAAGTGTAGGATCTAAAATTAATTCCTGCTAATTTTTTTAATATTATTAAATGTGCGAATAGTTATATTTAAAAAAAGTTTGCAGTTACTGCCAGAGTTTCTTTGATTGATTGAATGAGAATAAAACTGGAAAGCTGGGGTCAGGAATTAGTTACGTACAATTGTTGACAATGCTATGTGTGTTTTCTTCGTTTGTTCCAAGTTATGTAAACTGTAAACTGGCACTACGTACACAAAGATGGCAGAGGATAGTTTACATAACTATCAAGTTATCCCATCTAGATGATGGGTAATTTTTGCTAGTAACTATAACAACAACTTGAAGTAAACTGGCAGAAAGAAGTGACAGAATATTTCACTGAATCTAATATGAATTACAGATCCCTGTTTGAGTTGTGGGCAAGAGGGACCACCTACGAAGAATTGTTTTCGGACCTACGGAACTTGCCAAAGAATCATACGGTAACTGCAAGTCTGTAAATATGATACCTATGACACTGATAATGTAAGCGCATCTACTCATGTAGAGTGTTAGGAAACATTATACAATTTCGCCGTTATCTGCAGACTTAATTTTTTACACTGCCTTAGCATCCTAGTTTATCCGTCCATCTATTGACAACTTTTGGATTCTGTATCAATTTCGTTCGAGATTGCCCAACCCTTCCGTTTTTGTGCACGTGTGAGCACAGATTTCCGTGAATGTAAGCACCATAGAAGTTTTCATATTATTCCATTGTTAATATTATTATTGTTATATTTGAGCAACAATCAATTATCCACATAGATGATGTCCCGATTTTGACTTTGCATTTAATCCATTTCTGCTGTAATTTTAATAACTTCTCCCTGAACTTCAGACATTGTAGCAGAACATAACATGCTGATAATCCTTCAGTGCATCCAGTGTATTTCTATATATTTATGTAAGGATGACATTCATGTCAATTTGTCATACGAAGCATTAAGTTCTGTCCAACCAGTTTCGTTTACTTTGTTTGACCTCCTATGTCCAGGAGCCATACAGACATGGATCATTCTGCATTCGTTTAACCAGCTTCAACAAGCAACTGTCAATGGTTGAGAAGATCAAAAGAATTGAGGTAGGAAACTAATATTTATTTATTTATTTCTAATGCTTGTCTCATCACTGCTCGTGTGCTTGTCATGTCTCATCACTGCTCGTGTGCTTATCTTGTCTCATCACTGCTCGTGTGCTTGTCTTGTCTCATCACTGCTCGTGTGCTTGTCTTGTCTCACCACTGCTTGTGTGCTTGTCTTGTCTCATCACTGCTCGTGTGCTTGTCTTGTCTCACCACTGCTTGTGTGCTTGTCTTGTCTCACCACTGCTTGTGTGCTTGTCTTGTCTCATCACTGCTTGTGTGCTTGTCTTGTCTCATCACTGCTCGTGTGCTTGTCTTGTCTCACCACTGCTCGTGTGCTTGTCTTGTCTCACCACTGCTCGTGTGCTTGTCTTGTCTCATCACTGCTTGTGTGCTTGTCTTGTCTCACCACTGCTTGTGTGCTTGTCTTGTCTCATCACTGCTCGTGTGCTTGTCTTGTCTCACCACTGCTTGTGTGCTTGTCTTGTCTCACCACTGCTTGTGTGCTTGTCTTATCTCATCACTTCTCGTGTGCTTGTCTTGTCTCACCACTGCTTGTGTGCTTGTCTTGTCTCATCACTGCTTGTGTGCTTGTCTTGTCTCATCACTGCTCGTGTGCTTGTCTTGTCTCACCACTGCTCGTGTGCTTGTCTTGTCTCACCACTGCTCGTGTGCTTGTCTTGTCTCATCACTGCTTGTGTGCTTGTCTTGTCTCACCACTGCTTGTGTGCTTGTCTTGTCTCATCACTGCTCGTGTGCTTGTCTGGTCTCATAACGATTCATGTGCATGTCTTGGCTCATAATGGTTCATGTGCTTGTCTTGTCTCATCACTGCTTGTGTGCTTGTCTGGTCTCACCACTGCTCGTGTGCTTGTCTTGTCTCATAACGATTCATGTGCATGTCTTGGCGCATAATGGTTCATGTGCTTGTCTCATACACCACTGTTCATATGCTTGTCTCATTGACCACTGTTCATGTGCTTATCTCATTGATCACTGTTCATGTGCTTGTTTCATTCACCACTGTTCATGTGCTTGTCTCATTCACCACTGTTCATGTGCTTGTCTCATTCACCACTGTTCATATGCTTGTCTCATTCACCACTGTTCATGAGCTTGTCTCATTCACCACTGTTCATGTGCTTGTCTCATTCACCACTGTTCATGTGCTTGTCTCATTCACCACTGTTCATGTGCTTGTCTCATTCACCACTGTTCATGTGCTTGTCTCATTCACCACTGTTCATGTGCTTGTCTCATTCACCACTGTTCATGTGCTTGTCTCATTCACCACTGTTCATGTGCTTGTCTCATTCACCACTGTTCATGTGCTTGTCTCATTCACCACTGTTCATGTGCTTGTCTCATTCACCACTGTTCATGAGCTTGTCTCATTTACCACTGTTCATGTGCTTGTCTCGTTCACCACTGTTCATGTGCTTGTCTCATTTACCACTGTTCATGTGCTTGTCTCATTCACCACTGTTCATGAGCTTGTCTCATTTACCACTGTTCATGTGCTTGTCTCATTCACCACTGTTCATGAGCTTGTCTCATTTACCACTGTTCATGTGCTTGTCTCATTCACCACTGTTCATGTGCTTGTCTGCAGACGTTGTTGGATGGCAATGTGTCGTTCGATGGCAAGATGAACCTGAAGCATCCTGACAACAGCTTCCACATCCTGGAGTATTATGGAGCAAATCAAGTGGAGCCATCGGAGCACCCGCTCACCATCTATTTCGGCAGATGGGTAAGTTAGTCGGTCAGTTGTTTATTTAACTTTGGCATTTTGTTCACGCAGTTAATGGGTGCTACACCAGAATTCTTACACACTGGGGCCAGCACGTCACAAAGAGCGATCTGTGTGGGGAGTTGCCGAAGGTAGGTAAGGTAAGGTAAAGTCATCCCCCAGGCATTACGCCTTAGGAAGCCATGAAGGCCAGTGCTTAAACCTGGTTTCTGTAGTGTGAAGCAACTTAGAGTGCAGTTATACTGACTCTCCTGGATGGGACACTAGTCCATCGCAGGTACCTTCCAAACAGTGTTTGTACTCATTTGCAGCTGAGTAGACTGAGGCAAAGTAGGGTAAACGAAATTGCCTAAGCTTCGAAAACGAACCGTGCCCAGTGTGGGTGTTGAACTCACAACCCTCGAATCACCTTAACCACTAGACCAGTTATCTGAGAGTTGCCGAAACTCTCAGATAAAGTCATGGAGCAAAGGATGCAATTCGCAAGCCTCTGCTACAGGAGCGAGACTGAGCCAGTGTTTTGATTGGTACACTGGGTACCAAAGCATGAAGTGGGGACACCAGGGACGTCTGCACTCACTTGTATTGACATCCTGAAACCTGACATAGGCTTGGGAAAAGACGAAATTATGACCGCAGTGGAAGATAGAAATATATCGATTGTTATTTGACGAACTCACTCTACATATGTTAGTGAAGCCAGACAGGCATATTTATTTTGACCATAATAATTAATACAAATTACAAACATAATAATTAATAAAAAAGAGAGCCAAGAATGATCAGCCGTCGATATCCACATGTTGTCCAATGAGGCTAACTGCATCCATAGGAGTTAAGTCTGTTTGTATTTGTAGTGTTTCCACCAGGCAAACATGGTAGTCACAACAAGTGTTGACTTTACTGTCGAGATATTTGTAGTGTTTCCACCAGGCAAACATGGTGGTCACAACAAGTGTTGACTTTACTGTCGAGATATTTGTAGTGTTTCCACCAGGCAAACATGGTGGTCACAACAAGTGTTGACTTTACTGTCGAGATATTTGTAGTGTTTCCACCAGGCAAACATGGTGGTCACAACAAGTGTTGACTTTACTGTCGAGATATTTGTAGTGTTTCCACCAGGCAAACATGGTGGTCACAACAAGTGTTGACTTTACTGTCGAGATATTTGTAGTGTTTCCACCAGGCAAACATGGTGGTCACAACAAGTGTTGACTTTACTGTCGAGATATTTGTAGCGTTTCCACCAGGCAAACATGGTGGTCACAACAAGTGTTGACTTTACTGTCGAGATATTTGTAGTGTTTCCACCAGGCAAACATGGTGGTCACAACAAGTGTTGACTTTACTGTCGAGATATTTGTAGTGTTTCCACCAGGCAAACATGGTGGTCACAATAAGTGTTGACTTTACTGTCGAGATATTTGTAGTGTTTCCACCAGGCAAACATGGTGGTCACAACAAGTGTTGACTTTACTGTCGAGATATTTGTAGTGTTTCCACCAGGCAAACATGGTGGTCACAACAAGTGTTGACTTTACTGTCGAGATATTTGTAGCGTTTCCACCAGGCCAACATGGTGGTCACAACAAGTGTTGACTTTACTGTCGAGATATTTGTAGTGTTTCCACCAGGCAAACATGGTGGTCACAACAAGTGTTGACTTTACTGTCGAGATATTTGTAGTGTTTCCACCAGGCAAACATGGTGGTCACAACAAGTGTTGACTTTACTGTCGAGATATTTGTTGTGTTTCCACCAGGCATACATGGTGGTCACAACAAGTGTTGACTTTACTGTCGAGATATTTGTAGTGTTTCCACCAGGCAAACATGGTGGTCACAACAAGTGTTGACTTTACTGTCGAGATATTTGTAGTGTTTCCACCAGGCAAACATGGTGGTCACAACAAGTGTTGACTTTACTGTCGAGATATTTGTAGTGTTTCCACCAGGCAAACATGGTGGTCACAACAAGTGTTGACTTTACTGTCGAGATATTTGTAGTGTTTCCACCAGGCAAACATGGTGGTCACAACAAGTGTTGACTTTACTGTCGAGATATTTGTAGCGTTTCCACCAGGCAAACATGGTGGTCACAACAAGTGTTGACTTTACTGTCGAGATATTTGTAGTGTTTCCACCAGGCAAACATGGTGGTCACAACAAGTGTTGACTTTACTGTCGAGTTATTTGTAGTGTTTCCACCAGGCCAACATGGTGGTCACAACAAGTGTTGACTTTACTGTCGAGATATTTGTAGTGTTTCCACCAGGCCAACATGGTGGTCACAACAAGTGTTGACTTTACTGTCGAGATATTTGTAGTGTTTCCACCAGGCAAACATGGTGGTCACAACAAGTGTTGACTTTACTGTCAAGTTATTTGTAGTGTTTCCACCAGGCCAACATGGTAGTCACAACAAGTGTTGACTTTACTGTCGAGTTATTTGCTACAGTAATCATACTATTGCTGTTTTTGGTACTTCTTGCCAACAACAAAACATTGATAAGATTGTTATCACCAAGGTTTCAATCAAATGCACATAACTGGCTGAACATAACTGCAATGGCACCGTTTTTTAAATTGTCATATGCTAACGCAAACATGCCATACCTAAACCCTAATGCTGAAATTGTAAGAGATACTTAGTATCTTCATATACAAATACAATTTGTACAAATCACCGGTGATTAATCTGATACAGTTGGTCGCTTTGGTAGTTAAATAATCTAATGAAATTGCTGTCCCATCTGGGAAAAAATCCACATGTGAACCTTTCATCTAAGCAACTGGCTGACATACATTCACCGGTTACTCCTGCGAGACAGCCCAGACAGCTTCAATCCTCTTGTTCTGATCTACATTTTGTTAATAGTATTGAAAGAAACATTGGACCTGGGACTTTCTTGATTGCTGCGCCAACTCTTTGGAATTCTCTTAGTTTTAAATCAGTAGGAAACATCATCAAATGTTGCTCTCATCTGAAGACTTACCTGTGCTTTCTCTCCTTAGCTCCTTTGTATGTTCATCCATCTGTTGATGATGTTACCAGTATATATAGATTTTGCTACTGCATAACCCTTTCGTCTTGATGCATCCCTGAGGTCGTGTTTTCGAGGATTTAGAAGCAATATAAGTTTTTGTGTTATTTTTTTATTATCACTTGTTTATCCACTATTTTCTTGAAGTGTGTGAGGTCATGATTTTTAATAGAGCATTAATTAATATTTCATACATATCTATTATTTTAAACCAGATACAGTGAGTAAATACACCCATTCCAAATTATGCAAATGTGAATTTGCCGTATTGAAAATACAAATATATATTATTTAACACACACCCTGACAAGATGCAAACTGACAACGTAATTTCAATTGCAAACAAATATGATTTATTTTGTGAAGATGTTTGTTTCTGTTGTAGATTGCCGACGGCCAGAGAGAGAACATTAACACATACCATTTACAGAATCGAAAGTTCATTGGTACGTCACCAAATGACACCACTAGTGTTAAACAGTTTCCTTATTGTCTAGAGAAGTGTGTGGTGTACGCTTATAAGAACAGATTCCTTGACACTTTTCCATGGCCCAATTTTTTTCAAGCGTACTGTACGCTTGTTAGGTAGAATACGATATATATATATATATATATATATATCTCGCAGCTATACAATATATATATATACACAGATATATATATATATATATATTTATTGTATAGCTGCATCAGGCTGCGTTGATATGTATGTTGAAATCATCATGTTTCTTTTGTTGTTCTGTGTGTGCGTGCGTGCGTGCGTGCGCGCGTGCGTGCGCGCACGCGCGCATTCAAACAGAATGCATTCCAAGCAATTTAGTCTGTTATGTGTGGAGACCCGATAAATCATACAACTGGATGGTGGTAGTTCTGATGAAGCTGTGATTCTCTGTCTCAGGCAACACCAGCATGGATGCCACCCTTGGTTTCATTATGGCTAACATGGGGCAAGTGAAACCAAACTCTCTCGTCTTTGATCCCTTTGTAGGCACAGGTATGTGAATTCCACACTGCGTGATCAATGGTTCCGGCAGTCACAGCTATTTGTATTTGTGGTGGTGTTTCCCTGTATCCCTATAGAGACAGTATTGCTCTTAAACATATTTCAAAAGTTCAATTTGTGTAAAATTGTTTGGCATAGTTACTCGGTCTCCTTGTTTCTCTCATTCACTGCACTCTTCTAAAATCTCTGCATTGGTTTCCTGTCTGATACTGCTTTACTTTTAAGATGTGTACTGTTACTTATCAAGCACTTTCATCCTAGCAACCGGCATATTTGCATTCAAACCAAGAGTCGCAGACGGATCTACTCTGACAAGGTTCCGACAATTCCTTTAACCATCTCATCTGAAGATATGATTGAACAAATTAACCAAAAACACAGAGTCTTGTAACACTGCATTCATCATGTTATATGCAGCTTCAAAGGGTAATACATTTCTTGGGTTAACTAGGAGAAACATAATATACAGGGTTAGGCCTCATTTAGAATATTGTATGTATGGTGTGTGACCATGTCATAAGAAGGATATAGATATGAATCCAAATTAGATGTATCAAATCAAGATATTCTTACAAAAGCAAAATTGAAGACAATCAGCACCAAGGTCAAGTTAAGCAGATGGAAATGGGTAGGACATATCCTACGAATGGACAAGAACAGCCAATGTGAGACAGCGTTGACCTGGACGCCCGAATGTAGAAGAAAGGTTGGTCAACCAAAGACAACGTGGCGATCAGCTGTTGAAAATTAAAAATGCATACTGGGGTGGAACTGCCGTAATAGGCCAGATGCATAGCAGCTGACATAGCGAGTTGGAGAAGATGCATTTTGGCCTTATGGGCCACTGAGCCTGAAGATGATATGTGATGTGGTTGTGCGGATATAGATACACTTGAACGAATACAGAGGAGAGCAGCTAAAATGATTCCACAACTGAGAGACCTTAGTTATGAAGAACGCCTAAAAGAATGTTGTTTAACAACTCTAGAGACAAGGTGGATAAGAGGAGATCAAATTTAATTGTTTTAAGATATTGAATGGGTATGAGAATATTGATAGAATTATTTTTTCTTGATTAAAAAAGATAGTAGAACTAGAGGACATGAGGTAACGTTAGTAAAGGATCAATGTAGATTGGATATCAGGAAGTTCTCATTTTTGTAGATGACAATAAATGAATGGAACAAACTATCGTCAGATTGTGTAACTGCTAGCAACATGAATATGTTTAAAAACAAGGTTGACATGTGTTCAACTCTTAATAAGCCAATGGCTTCTTTGTCCACTTGCCTTCTGGACCTTTGCCTTGGATTGCAATCTTGTTAAAACTTGTTAAAATCTGTCACTCATCCATTCTATCGTAGGACTGTCATATCACTCTTTGATGATGCATTTACATTTTGCAGACATTGGGTGCATGTTCTGATATAGTATAGCATCCAGTCCTTAGAGAATTGCACTTCACCCCCCTCGTAGACCTGTACATTGAAAATCTTCAAATGCATATATTTTGAAAATTATTTTAAAGCGCATTTACACACACAGGGAGTCTGCTGATTGCTGGGGCCCACCACGGGGCCTATGTGACGGGAACTGATATCGACTACAAGCTTCTCCACAGTCGGGGTGAGCAGGAACATCTGCCCAAGTAGGCATAATTCTGCTTCCTGGGTCAGACTACTGTTTCATCCTATTCTTTTCTGTCTGGTCTAGCTGTGCTGGTAGTCAGGGTATATCCTAGTCTAGGTGTACTGGTAGTCAGAGTATGTCTTAGTCTAGGTCTACTGGGAGTCAGGGTATATACTAGTCTTGGTGTACTGGTAGTCAGAGTATGTCTTAGTCTAGGTGTACTGGTAGTCAAGGTGTGTCCTAGTCTAGGTGTACTGGAAGTCAGAGTGTGCCCTAGTCTTGGTGTACTGACAAACTAAGAGTAGGCATTAAAGTAAATATGTCCATTGAGTAGGTCTTACAAATTGTATATTCTACAAATTGTATATACTAGTATTAAGACTAATAAAACCGCTCTGAGTCTCATAGGTAGACTAGGTAGATTTACAATGTGTTTATTGTCAAGTTCCATATGTATATATTACCTGTCAGAATGCCCTATTTTAAATATAATACAGACGTATTGGCCAGAGTTGCATGCTGGGTACCAGGTCAGTGGTTCCAGTTAGTTGACCGTAAATTTCCCTGGACAGGTCGGTCAAGTCGAACAGGACAGAAATGGCGACGGCCAGACGAGAATATCTATGAGAATCTGAGACAGTACAACCTTGCGCATCGCTTCCTTGACTGTCTCGTGGCAGACGCATCCCAGCATTCCCTCTGGCGGCAGCAGCCACTCTTCGATGCCATCATCACTGATCGTATGTATGGATGTCGGAGAAGGTTAAAAGTAAAATATTTGAAATGGCTGCCTCAGAAAACCGATAAGTTTTATGCTTTCATCATTTTGAAATTTCAATGTTAGTGACATTGTACCATGCAACTCAAGATCAAGAATGCAACATCTGAAGTGGATATGGGTCTAATCTGATTCTATGTAAAACTATCCTTAAATGGTACAATTTTCATGCTTTTGTCCGGCTCGTTACGATTCATAAAAAAATGGTCTTAACAAAACAGACTATAACATTGAGGTCTTTATATGTCATGGCTTAATATTCCTACTACCAGTTCTCGAGAAAGAACATAGAAAATTACATATAATTTATTAATTTTATGAATATAGCATGCCCTGGTAACAGTATACTTAAAGTGTTAGAAAAAGTTAAAATCTTATCTTGCCCTCCTCTACCCCGTAGCCATGGATAGTCGTTGGGGCTTCATGCAGCTCAGTGAGATAGCGAAGATACTGCCGCAGTATAAACACTTAAAAACACATAATTTTAGAGTACCTTTTTTATAATATGCTGATGTAAACATTTTAAATGCATTTATTATTACTTTATTATTACAAATATACATTTAATATTATTTATGGTAGCGCTATTTGGACTACGTTTTAGAATATTTATTATTGACATCATTTTTCATGTAATTAATATATATTTTAATATATTTATTTTTAATATAATTAATAATATTTCAGTAAGTTATGATTGTATGTATATAGCAATCTTGACTGATTGTACGCTATATAAATACTTTTTATTATTATTATTAAATAATATAGCAGTGTAATTTCGAGTACTTGAATCATTTCAGTTAAGTCTCAGCTGAGTGGTGCACACCTGTTAATCCATAAGACCCGCAAACTAACCCGTATGATTTTCTACATCCACCAGTTTGCTGCATGTGTAATCTGTAAACTGGAATATATTGAACGAATTTCGTGAGACTTTGGTGTAGCTTTTCCATTGGTAAACTAATTATGTTAAGTGTAAAAAAGGATATATTTTGACAACAGTATGTGTTTGTCATCCACGTAGATGATCAAGAACTTATCGAGTGGCGTTTTTCTCTGCATCAGCTCGGACACTAATGGATATAAGACCAAGTGAACCTTCTTCAACATGTAGTGTAAATGTCTTGTGTCAATTGCAGCTCCCTATGGGATCAGAGAAGCTACGAACCGTGTGGGAACGACAAAGGAAGGTGTGAAGATTGCAGAGGAACAGTACGTACTTTCTAGGATGCACACTCGAAATGTCTGTCGCAATTTCAGCATTTTACAGCTGCTCAACGAATGCTTTTTTGTGAATATATTGTCAATTATTCTATGGTCTACATGCAGACATGCATATGTACATTATTCATTCGCTTATTACTATGTGGTTTGACAGTCGCTTATTACAATGTGGTTTGACAGTCGCTTATTACAATGTGGTTTGACAGTCGCTTATTACAATGTGGTTTGACAACACTAAATACCAGGAGACTAAGAGGAGACCAAATAGAAGTGTTTAAAATAGTGAATGGTTATGAGGATGTTGATAGGAATATGTTCTTCAAACTTAAAGAAGGCAGTAGAACCAGAGGAAACAAAGCAGCACTAGTTAAGCAACAGTGTAGGTTGGACATGAGAAAGTACTCTTTCTCACAGAGGGTGATAAATGAATGGAACAAACTGCCAAATGATTGTGTTAATGCTAGTAGTGTGAATATGTTTAAAAATAGAATTGACAGATATCTGATAAGGGTGGGCTACACATAGATGATAAAATTGTTGGACTCTCGATAAGCCAATGGCTTCCTTGTCCACTTGCCATCTGGAACTTGTTGTTTGGGATGGCAATCTTGTTAAATCTTGTTAAATCTATTCAGTCAAACCTGCATGCTCATAAAAAATAAATGCCTGCACTCGAAATCACTTTTACTTGTAACGAATTAGTTTTATTTAAAGTACCACAACTTTTCATTTTATTTACTTCGCACTTTATTTTCATTACATTAGTAGCAAAACCGCTGTTGCTGGTGGCACTCCACCATCAATGACATTTCATAAACTGTGCATAGTCGCCAGGCCAAAAGCTATTAATATCATCCGATCGCATGCCAGTTCGCGATCATATTCACAATTGTTTTATATATACGTCAGTGAACGAAGTCTATAGGTTAGGTCAAAGGCATAGATTAGGTCAAATCCGTTGACATGAAATGTCACTCCGAGCACACAACGCTTGAACGCCATCTCAAACCCTGATGCAGATGTTTCCATTGCACCATATAAAATATTAGTCAGTAAGTTTCCAATACGTGTTATAAATATTAAAATTTGCAATTTCGACAATGTATTGATAATCCCCATACACTGACACAATTCTGATATTTGTGAACGAACACGTATTGTGGATTAAGAACTTCACAGATTTTCGCCCGTTGTCAGCGATGGCCTTACCAGCTTGCATCAGCATTTAATACCATTTTTCTTTCACAAATTCATATTGAGATATTAATCATAATTACCTCTCAAGAAACTTGCAGTTTGTTCTGGATATTTCAACTGCATCTCGCAGTCTTCTTCAGCAGACTGAAGTTACGGATGTGTCACATGACCAATGTCATGTGACACAAGCTGGAGTAGGACTGGTGGGAGCTCCTCTCCGACGTCTCGGTTCAGCGTAGGTTTCTTTCTGTGGATGTTAATCGCCTCCTTTATTTTTCCCCTGTGCCAGTTCTCCTCGTGGTCTAGAATATTGACGTCCTTCATAGAGCACTGATGACCTGTGTTCAGTTTGTGTTCACTTATAGCTGATAGGGGTTGGCGACAAGATAGATGTTCTTTGATTCATGTGCCAAGTGTTCTGGCTGTTTCTCCTATATAGTGTTGGTCACATTCTGGGCATTGTATGTCATATACTACCCCACACTTTGCTGTTCTGTCTTTTGGGTGTACCAACAGTGACCTCAGGGTGTTGATAGGTTTGTGGTAAACCGGGATGTTATAGGACTTGAAAATCCTTGCTACTTGTTCTGATAGTTTACTAATGTAGGGCAGACCTATGGCATGTTGTCTTCTGCTGGTTTCTGTGGTGGTGTTCTCCTTCATTCTCATTGGTTGCGTGGTGTTAAACATCCAAGTTTTGTAACCGTTTGTTTTCAGCACTTTCTTGATGTGGTCCACCTCTGTGTTCTTGTCTGCTTCTTCCGTTATCAGGTTTTCTGCCCTTCGGAGGAGTGTCCTGACCACTGAGCGTTTGTGTTGTAGGTGGTGATTAGAATCCCAGTTCAAATATTTGTCCGTGTGGGTTGCTTTCCGATATACTCTGACCTTGGTTGATCCATCATCATTCAGGCATACACACGTGTCTAGAAAGGCTAACGTATTGTCCTGTTCTGGTTCTACCGTGAACTTAATGTTCTCGTCCATTGAATTCAGATGGTGTGTGAAATGTTCTACTTCGCTCTCTTGTAATACTGTGGATGTGTCATCTACATACCTCAACCAGATGTCTGGTGGATGAGGTGCTTCTCTGATGGCTCTTTCCTCAAAATGTTCCATGTATAGGTTTGCCACTATCGGAGAGACCGGTGAACCCATGGCTGCTCCCTTCTTCTGTTTGTAGAATACTCCATCATAAATGAAATATGTGGTGTTCAGACAGATTTATAACAGTGTGATGATCTGATTTACTGATAGTTAACATCTGTCTTTCAGTGTTGTATCCTGGTTTAGTCGGTCCTTTATCACTGATACCGCCTCTGTCACAGGGATACTCGTGAACAGGGCTGTCACATCAAAAGACATCATTTTCCTCCCTGGTGGAACTTCCAACTCTTTGATCTTCTTTACAAACTGCATGCTGTTTTTCACAAAATGTTCTGTTTTTCCAACTAGTGGGCTCAAAATGCTGGCTAGGAACTTTGTCGTCTTGTATGTGATGCTACCTATACTTGATACTATAGGTCTTAATGGTACATTGTTCTTGTGGACCTTAGGCAATCCATAGAATTTTGGGACTGTTTCTGATGTAGGGTAGATCCTGTAGTGTAGGGCATCTGAGATCGTCTTGGTTCTTTTCCACTCTTTCATGGTGTTGACTAGTTTACTTTTGTAAACTTTGGTGGGGTCCCTTTCCAATTTCTTGTAGGTGGTGTCGTCTACTAATAGTCCAGCAATCTTTGCGTCGTAATCTGTGGCCTTCATAATCACAGTTTCTCTACCCTTGTCTGCTGGTAGAATCTTGATCGTCTTGTCGCTACGTAAAGTTTGAAGTGCTTTCCTCTCTTCCAGTGATATGTTAGATCTCATCTCTTTTTCTTGGCTTTGTGTTTCATCACGGCTTTAGCTACCTCACATCTCAACCCATCCACAGAAACCAGCAGAAGACAACATGCCATAGGTCTGCCCTACATTAGTAAACTATCAGAACAAGTAGCAAGGATTTTCAAGTCCTATAACATCCCGGTTTACCACAAACCTATCAACACCCTGAGGTCACTGTTGGTACACCCAAAAGACAGAACAGCAAAGGCAGCAAAGTGTGGGGTAGTATATGACATACAATGCCCAGAATGTGACCAACACTATATAGGAGAAACAGCCAGAACACTTGGCACAAGAATCAAAGAACATCTATCTTGTCGCCAACCCCTATCAACTATAAGTGAACACAAACTGAACACAGGTCATCAGTGCTCTATGAAGGACGTCAATATTCTAGACCACGAGGAGAACTGGCACAGGAGAAAAATAAAGGAGGCGATTAACATCCACAGAAAGAAACCTATGCTGAACCGAGACATCGGCCAGGAGCTCCCACCAGTCCTACTCCAGCTTCTGTCACATGACATTGGTCATGTGACACATCCGTAACTTCAGTCTGCTGAAGAAGACTGCGAGATGCAGTCGAAATATCCAGAACAAACTGCAAGTTTCTTGAAAGGTAATTGTGATTAATATTAATAACCAAGAAACCGGATCATCTATCCATTCAAGGATCATATTGAGATGTTTAATAAATTCATAGTAATGATTTTGTTGTTATTTCTGAGTGTTGTACTTTTACTTCTACTTTTACTTCAAGTACTTTTGAAAAGTAGTTTTACTTTTTACTCAAGTACTTTTTTACAAAGTACTTTTACTTTTACTCAAGTAGTTTTTAGGTGAATTACTTCTACTAAGTACAAAATTAAAGTAATTCAGTCAACCCTGCCACCCACCCCACCCCACATGCACGCATACACACAAACACACCCACCCACACACCCCACACACATATCTGCATGAATATCGAAATAAATGCCTGCACCCGAAAGCACACATGCTCACCTACGAACACCTATGTCACTTGTTTGTGCTGTAGCAAGGCAGACCACGTCCCGAGCAAGGTAAACTACCACCTTTCGGACATCCTCAAGGACCTGCTTAACTTTGCAGCCAAGTATCTCACACTGCACGGCCACCTCACGTTCTGGCTGCCCATCTACAGACCAGAGTAAGTTGCTCTACAAGTCTCTTTGAATGCAGGAATGCAGTTGTGTGGGCATCTGTGCTACTTAACACATGATATTGAGATTGGATCAGCTTTGTAGCATTCTACACCTGTTTACTTAACTTGTTTAAGTCCATTGTGTATTAATGTATCTACTGTATTTTGCCATAAACTCTCTTATGTAATTATTTAATTTTAGGCGGAACTATATTTATCTGTACATATTTGTTTTGAACTCATGATCCTTAGTGAGATAAATGTATATTTTATAAGGTTTATCATGAATTAAAAATTTAAATGCGATCATACCAGTTACAAACTAACAGTGCAGGACATCCGTTTAAAGAAAGTCAGTATTCTTATGAAATATATAAGATACAAGGTTTTTCTGAAGTGGATTTAACAAAACTATATTCATATGATGCAACAGTTTTCTGATATATGTATATTACAAATATGAAAGGAATTAGTCATCTACTAGATGTGTTTGTTGTAGTTTGAATATGGGTCACAAAATAATACTGATCATCTTATTGTCATCACAATTGTATTCTTCAGCTATGTAGAAGAGCACATTCCTAGACATTCGTGCCTCCATCTGGTTGCAAACAGTGAGCAGATCCTCAACTCGAAGATATCACGTCGTCTCGTGACCATGGAGAAGGTCAAGGAGTTTGATGTAAGCGTGAGTGACCTTAGTTATGAAAGATGCCTAAAAGAATGTGGTTTGACAACACTGGAGACAAGAAGATTAAGAGGAGGCCAAATTTAAGTTTTTATGGTATTGAATGATTATGAAAATATTGATGGAAGTATCTTTTTCTCACTTAAAGAAGATAGAGGACACAAAGTAACGTTAGTGCAGGAGCAGTATAGACTAGATATCAAGACTTACTCATTCCCACAGAGAACGACAAATGAATGGAACACATTGTCCACTGATTGTGTAAATGCTACCAACGTGAATATGTTCAAAAACGAAATTTACAAATATCTCGGGAGGGCAGGTTATTCGTAGATAATTGTTGGACTCTCAATAAGCCAGTGGCTTCCTTGTCCACTTACCATCTGTTTGTTCAGCTTTGGATGGCAATCTTGTTCAATCTTGTTAAATGTGACATAATCAAATAGATCAAGTTATGTACATTAATACAGATATTTAGAAATGTACACATTTAGGTTTTGTTATTCAAAATGGATGTTATGTACACCGATAGAAATATTTTCTGCAAACTTAAGGAACGTTAAGAACTAGAGGGCACGAAGTAGTTTTAGTGAAAGAACTGCGTAGATCAGAGGTAAAGAGTACTTTTTCTCACACAGGGCAAAACATTAATGGAACAAATTAGTTTAAAGTTAGTTAACTTCATAGTTGTGTTCTTAATTCATGTTATGAATGGACACGAGACAAAATGTTGATATTAAATAGCTGTCACATGTTGCAATTGATGAAGAAATACATTTTATTGGAAACCACTTTGTTGACTGTGTGTGTTGTCACTAAAAGCATGTGTTGTCAGGGGATTATGATGCTCTAGCTGAACTATGATACTCTCTACCCTGTCTGACTTGTTGTGCACTCATCTATTGTTCCTTCTAATACATATACTACTATTGCCTGTTCTTGGCATCACCACATGTATGTATTATTGTAATACTACACCCCACCTAATGTGAACATTTATTATTATTTGTTAATAATATTGTTGTCATACTGTACACGTCTGCTTTACAATCATTATGTAGTTATGATAGGGTTGACAGCGACCAGTTTACTGATGCTTATTTAAAGTTATATTTCTACCATGGATGTCTACTGGTACCAGCCTTGGCTCCACTGTCTGGAATTGCATGTAATTTTTTACTAACTGTTATACGTGTTGTTTTTTGTACATATGTATCAGTTTTGCAATTCCAAAATAAACTCTCTCTTTTAATAGGTTCATGAAGATATAGTCGCCATAGAAGTTTATTTATTATTATTATTATTAACTTTGTACTAGAAATACTTTTATTTATATACATTATGTTTTACTTTCTTTAAAATATGTTCAACCTAAAATGTACGCATGTAATGTTAACATTCCCATATATTGTTCTTATTTGTAATTTTAATCAATATTATGATTGCCAAGAAACCTAATTATTGAAATGGTATTTGTCATGTATTTAGAGGAAATGACGTCACCAGTTCCTTTGCTGCAGAACGAGTTAGCTGCCGAGAGCGCGACCATGTTGCGTGACCCCTACCAGGGCGGCACCTTCCGGGAGAAATACTTCACACCTAACGACAAAATCGACGACGAGAGGCCGCCGGTTGCCAAGACGACGGCCGCAACCGGCGCGTGCTTCTCCATGGACACCACTCACAGCCAGCAACTTACCACAACGTCGCCCTGCCAACAACAAGGGGGTGTATCGAAGGGGACTGATGTTTGTATGACGCCATCGAGTGTTGCTGACACATGACACGTTTTGAAACAAAAACCGGCAGGGTTTCACATGAGAATGTGTTCTTTCAGGTTGTATTAGCAACAATTAAGCAATAATTACAGAATATTGATACTATTTTTTATCAACTTCATCCAACATTTGTTAATTGTCACATTATGTATCATAATTTTCCCACATGTGGAATATGGTATTTATTTATGGGTCAAATAAAGATTGAATAGTACAAGTAGGAGTGTAGAACTCTTGATTAAACCGGCAGCTGTCCGAAAACCCTGTTGTTGTAAAAACAGAGAAAAGCATTGGTTTATAGTATAGACCGAATGTGTTATATAGAATACTTATGCACATAAAATATTCTAATGGTAACTCGCTGTGTAGAGATGTCTGATTTCACATGGAACGTTCACAGACTACCTCTCTCCGTGTGTTGTATCAATTCAACTGAGAAGAGGATTGATGGCTTTGCAAAGCGACTACAACGTGACTGAGTGAGCCAGAGTGATATGGCTACGGACTTAACACTGTGTACACGCCTGCGAAGTGTTCAGCGCATGTATACTAAGCATACGTCTAGCGTATGACGTTGACATTGCAATATTGGATACACAACTTCTGAATACATATTTTTAAACATCCTTGAAAATACGTCTACTACTTCAGAGCCCATTTGCTACAATTGTGGAAGGATACAACTAATCCCGTTCGTCTAACGGGTGGTGGTGAGTAGGCGTTTACTATCAAGGTCCTCTTTACGAACCGACAAAGATTGTGTCGACTGTACCGTGAATAAATAAAAGGGGCACATCGTCGGAGTGTCTTAGTTGTTGCTGATACACTATTATCAGCTCCGTGTGACTCTAGTTCCGCCAGATATGACCACAATCGTAGTCCACGGGTGTAGCACTCAAATGGAACACCGACTTGTCTTTGTTCGAGAACTCGAGGTTGATCGTCTTGATATCAGCGCCGCGTAGGGAGACGTGCTTCACCGGCGTGTTGAGCAGGTAAGCCTTGCCTTCCGCTGAGCGCAGCATCTCCGACATCTCGCCGTGACGCGTGTGTATCTGACAAACAGACGCCGCTGTCGGTCACCACTTGTAAGCCCACCACGGATGGGCATAGCACTTATAACAGTATTGCAAATAACTGTAAGAGTGTTGCACATACTTGTAAGAGTATTGCGCATATTTGTAAGATATTGTAATTACAATTTGTAAAAGTAAGTGCAAATACGTATAAGAGTTGCCCATGATTTAAAAAGTATTACAAATACTTTTATGCTGTACACATATATTGTTTGTTTCGTAGACAGCACATACACATTTCCCATCACGCTGTGTCTTTCCTATTGAACGTATATAAAATTTAGGCAACTTCTTGCTAACGGGCTTGCTCAAAACCAAAACACGTCCCACCTGCGCTTGGCATAGCAATGCCTGGTCGCTCAGGATTACAATAATGCTATGCACGCACGCAAGACTGTGCGCGTGCACAGACACACACACACGGTGTCCAACAAACCTGCATATCGACGTTGACAACGTCCGGTAGTTGGAGCTCGTTGACGTCATTTCTTCGCCACAGATAGTTGACGCTGTAGTCTTGCTTCTGCGGTGGCAGCACTCGCGGGAACTCGCTCCTATTACACCTGGCGGTCAGTGTGTGCAACTTGAAACGCAAATGTCGCCCTCGATTGTGTGGTAGATCAATGATTATTATACACATTGACATCATATACACTATAAAGCCACTTGGACAAATATTTGCGTAGTAGGCAACAGTTTTGAAATGTGTTTAAATGCAATTATTTTTACGTAAGGTTACTTTTTTTTAAACGTCACCATGTACAGTGGACTCCGCTTAACGTAATCACTTTGAGCCAGCGCAATTAAATTCTATGAGGCGGCTTATTCACTTAAGCGGAGCATTTTAATACAGCAGGAATATGGAATAATTCTTCTAACGACTCGTTCTGTCTCCAAATGCTCTTGAAATTCACTGGAATCAGTAGGATGGCGGACTCTCGCTGGGAACATTTCTTACGCCTAAGAATAGTCCAGAGGTTGACGGCTATGATGCGATGAACTCACACAAACGCTTCCTCGTCGTAATGGTCTGCGACGATGTCGTAGCGCGGTGGCGTTGGCCTCTCGCGGTCGTGGTAGAAGCTACCGTACACGGCGTTCGTCGGACCGTAGCAATCTATCATGATGTTGCGGTGCACGCGACGGATCTGTTCCGGCATGTCAGGCAGGAAGGCGCGCTCTCGCCAATTCTTATAACAAACATGTACATCCGTAATGTGTACAACAGTAGAATGCATGTAGCAGTTACAGTAAACAGCAGTAGTCGTGGTAGTAGCAGTAGTGGTAGTGGTAGTAGTAGTGGTAGTGGTAGTGGTAGTGGTAGTGGTAGTGGTAGTGGTAGTGGTAGTAGGTAGCCAGCAGTAGAAATAGTAGAAACAGCAGTTGATAATAGTAGTCGGTAGTAGTTAGTAATACCAATAGACGGGAATGAAGGCGTCCGGGGCGAAGGCGAAAGGGGCGCGAGTTAACCAGCTGACATGAGGGAAATGTGATATGTTGATGGAAGATGATTTTACCAGTAATGGGAAGCAGAGGTTAGGGCTGTCGAAATTGCCGAAGGATGGTAATTAACATATGTAGGGAAGAGTAGTTGGATTATTGGGGTTGTTTTGTTGGGAGGGCTGACCTGTTCATAAGGGATGGGCATCATATAAGTGGAAAGGATGCAGCAGTACTTGCGGATGAACTCTTAGGAACAGTCAACAGTGGCATAGGTAGCATCAAACCGATTTTTGGTACCAAACAAACCAGTAACAAAATGTCCGGAAAACATTTCTGAAGCTGGTTTTAAATGCGTGTGCTTAAATACAAGGAGCGTGGTAAATAAGAAACACGAAATTTAATACTGTGGTAGAAAATATTGATTCAGATGCTGAATTAGGACTTACAGGAAACGTACTGTTTAGTGACAGGAATCGTACTGTTTAGGAGAGATCGAATAGGAAGAAGGGAGGGGAGTTATTTTGTATATTAAAGAATCTATTCAGGCTTACGAAATTAAATTATAAGGGAAGCAGTTTGCGATGAAGCTATTTGGTGCAATATAGTTCCAGGAAATTTAACATTAACTATTGGAATAGTATACCGAAGTCCAAACATAAGCTAATGTGATAACATAAAAATACAAAACGCTATAAAGGAAGTGAGTGAAGGGGTATGTATCATAATGGGAGATTATAACCACGGACACATACAATAAAAATCTCTAGAGTACAGGGGTAAGGCCAATAATTTGGGTAACAGTGGTCATTATCAAAATGCATTTTGACATCAAAGTAAAATAAAGAATACAAACAAATTCAGAAGAAACTTCCACAAAGGTAAGTAAGCTAAATCAAAGCAATGTTGGAATAAGACAGCAAATGAATGTTGTAACGTTCTAAAATATGAAATTGAGCGTATCATTGAACAAATTTGTCAAAAGAAGCTTATATATATATATATATATATATATATATATATATCATCTTCATCTGATCGAAAGACTTCGTTCGGGATAAAAGGAAATTAAAGGAAATTATATATATATATATATATATATATATATATATATATATATATATATATATATATATATATATATATATGTAACCTTAGAGTCTAGCATTACATTAGTTGGAAGCAAAATCCATAGGGAATAGGGTAATTAAATGCCAACATGGTGATTCTTTGAAAATGCGTTCTTAACATTATAAGATGAACTGATGGTAAATCACAGGAACACCGGGGTTCAATGATAATGCACACGTGTCGTAAACCTAACTCTCTTACCTTGTAACGAATTTCAGCCTTTTTGAAGTCTGAAAATGCTTTAAACTTTCCGCGATACATGTCTGTGCGTAATCACGGGTTCCACACTACAAGGTATAACATCACACATGCCGAAAGAACTGACTCGGAAGGACGACACAATAACAGGAAATGACGTCATCGCTGATCAGTGCCCGGCGGAAAGAAACTCGACAGCGAGTTAATGCGTTTTGGGTTGGTTGATGTCGTTCGTCGGCACGAAATGCTGCATCATGTCATATAGCGCTGGCACATTTCGGGGTGGGTAAAGATAAGTATTTATCCACGCTCAACAAATACAACACTAACATGAATTGATATAGACAGTATAATGCACCGATATACAAACCGAACATAATAATATTTAGAAGACATGAACTATGCTTCACAATTCAAATTCATTTTAGTACAACGTAAACAGAGGTGCGAAGTCAAGGAATTAGGAGGAAAGAGATTTTCCTACTGGACTTGAAATTAAGTAAGGAGGGTATTGTGGAAGGAGGATCATTCCCCACATATTTGAAGATTTAAAGTCTCCTGTCCCAAACAATAACTAGTCATTTAATTGTATACCACATATAATGCGTTATTAATAGGTGCTTAACATTTGTATGTTGTTTGTTGTTAATATGATTTATCAGTTATAGTTATTTTATGTTGGGATGTGTATTGGGACGAATAATTTTTTTCTGATTCTTATTCAAGTGTGCCATTTTTTTAATACAAATAGTGGAATTGCTTTAAAAAATAAGGAGATTTTTTACGAAGAAGGAGACGCAGATGTTACAAAATTGGTAGAAAAAGAAACCTATCTCCTTCCCAAAACAGGAAACTTAGCACACATGCACCAATTAAGTCTTTTGTACAGTTAGTATAATTAAACCTCTAGTATTGGATACTTAATCAGACCCCCGCATACCGGTTAGAAGGCCGGACTCTCAATCGAGAGAACCCGATTTCAAATCCCACTGCGGTCGCTTCGAACGTTTGACAAGTTTGATCACCCCACGTTGCCACAGTTCAATTAGTTGCATAAATGAGTACCTGGCTATACATACAGAGGTGGATATGTGAACGAACAGTCTTTGCGCAGTAATTGCAGCGTGGCTTTTTTTTTTAAAGAGAAGTTGAAATGGCCTTGGAATGAACAGGTCTGCCAGGGGGTGAAGTGTAAAGCGCTTTGTTCGGTCCTAAGGACTGGATACCGCGCTATATAAGAACTTAACTTTACCTTTTTACTTTTTACCCCCGAAATGTTGGTGGTAGCAAGCCTTGTCATGTTCGTGTGTGCTTCGCAGTAACTTTCACAGGAACTGATTGTTGGGGCGCCGTAGCACTGTTACTCTTGTTTGGGCGCCGTAGCACTGTTACTGTTGTTGGGGCGCCGTAGCACTGTTATTGTTAATGGGGCGCCGTAGTAATGTTACTGTTGTTTGGGCGCCGTAGCACTGTTACTGTTGTTGGGGCGCCGTAACAATGTTACTGTTGTTGGGGCGCCGTAGCACTGTTACTACTGTTGGGGCGCCGTAGCACTGTTATTGTGGCAGAGCGTCGAATTCTCAATCGAGAGGTCTGGACAATTTCGCTCAATCTAACTAGCACTAATTCATGAAGCTGTATAACTGAATACTTGACAAAATTTCACCGGTTCATTTTCACCGGTCCTAAGTAAGGCCTAAATACAGCGCTGCATAAGAATGTATATTTAATTACAAAAGTCAACATGTTCCTTTCTCATCTATTTGTTCAGATAAACACACTGTCCTATATTAAAACAACAGAACACACATTTCTTTGGGTTACTGATTTATTACGTACCACCAATACTGAGCGCATTAGCTACGGTACAAAGTAATACTTTGGTACAAACGTTATAGTACAGATGTTATAGCACAAACGTTATAGTACAAATGTTATAGTACAAACATTATAGTACAAACGTTATTGCTCTTGTGCCAGCTCTAAATGATCTTATTTTAAGATATATGTTAAAATCATTGACCCACCGGAACACACTCCACCTAATTCCAAGTTACCTTCGGAACATATTCACGCCGAATGAGCTATTAACTTTACACGGCGCACCAAATTCATACCAACATGCATGTGTTGTATCGTTTATTTATCGCTTCGTAGTTTCATTTGCATATTAATGTGACAAGCCGTAACGAGTGTGGTTCAATCGTTGACGAGATGTATAGTATGAAAGCATATCATGCAATGAACACATAAGCAAACAACGAAAATGATACATACTTTCATTAACCAATAGATGACTGCGCAGAATAATTAATTTGAAATGTTGTGACAGTGTTAACAACACTCTCTGGGACTAGGCAGCTTCCGCGGAGGAGGGTTTCAATATCAGAACATGGATATGGACTAGTCACTCCTCCCCGCATCACGAGACAATCAGTCACATGGAACCCCCAAAGGAAGCGACGAACAGGACTGTCTAGAAGCAGAAATTATGAGGACATATACCACCTGGAATGAACACACGAAGGTGGCACAAAAGAGGACCCGTTGGAGAACCTTTGTTGATGGCCTATGCGCCTAGCGAACAAACGGGTCCAAATATGCAAAGTAAACACACAGCCAAAGAGCAAACCCCGCTATTAATGATGTTGTTAACATACAGCGGCTTGAGTTTATGTTAATACTCATTGGAAATAATTGTGTGTGTGTGTGTGTGTGTGTGTGTGTGTGTGTGTGTGTGTGTGTGTATGTGTGTGTGTATATACATATATATATATACATAAATATATATATATATATATATATATATATATATATATATATATATATATATATATATATATATATATATATATATATATATATATATATATATATATATATATATATATAGAGAGAGAGAGAGAGAGAGAGAGAGAGAGACAGACAGAGAGAGAGACAGAGAGAGAGAGAGCAGCTCGGTTCAGCGTACTGCGAATTTGAACCTCAATGTACAACAAACGTCGATCTCGGATGCTTCTTGCAGAAACGTTCTTTCCTTTCACGGCGTCCTCACAAGTCAGATTCCGCTACGATATCCGGGTAGGTGGAGCGCATGCGTGCAGCCGACATGTTGGGGTAGGATCCGAAGTGGTAGTAGTGAGGCACTGCGCTCATTCGGAAGCACGTCCCGTCGTGGTTGTTGATTCTGATGTTGAGTCTACAACCGTCAGAATAATATATCAACGCAGCCTGCTCGATATATACTCCTAGTAATACGGTGACGGTTGATCGTGTCCGAATGTTAAGTCACCACTGAAAATAGGTCATGACTAAGTAACATGATTAAGCGTATTGTCGACTGAGAAACGCCAAAACAATCTCGATTTTTAGCAACAACATCAAGCTTTACTTACATATAATATGCGAAGAACAAAACGAGACGAATATATAACTTTTCTTATGATTTCACAATACAACAAGATTGCCATCCAAAGCTACAAGTTCCAACCGGCAAGTGGGCAAGGAAGCCATTGGCTTATCGAGAATCTAACACATGTTTCACGTGTACATAGCCCGCAGTGGCGTATTGTTGGGCATTGGCCGTGTCCCACCCTTTGGCTTATATTTAAAATGTTCTCCCGTATGTAACCTGTTGGGCCACCACATTATATATCAATGGATGACTGAGCTTTTCCACCTTTATCCTCCCATGAGATCCTAGATACGCCACTGATAGACCGCCCTTATCAGATTTCGGTCAGTTGTATTCTTAAACATATCCACACTGCTAGCATTCACATATTCATTTGACAGTTTGTTCCACAATGCAAAGACGTCTGCATTTCCGGAAAACTGATCAGTACCCAAAGGACGGTCATATGTAAGTTTGACCATTTGCTACGTCCGATGTAACATTTTTATTACAGACTACCATATTGTGGCATTCTGGGCTCTCCGTTGGGTAACAATGCGGATATATTGCGATATTACCTTTATCGTGAGTTCTTCAGCTAACTGTATCGGGATCCTGTTGCTAACTATTGCCGGCAATTGACAAATAGGCGTACAACAATGGCGATTGATTGACGATAAATGCAATACAATACCATATAATATAAAACACTTCTATTGCGCTAAAATATTCGGGAGACCCAATTTCAGCAGCGCACCAGAACAGAAGGAATGAGGCAGTTTCTAATCGATTGGCAATTCCAGTTGTAGACAGTGGGATATGTACTCTGGGGAGCTATGGAGGATAAGCGAAATTGCGCAGGTAGATTTTGAGCTTACGGCGAAATGTTACTATATTTCCTGCGGACATAACACTAACAGGTTGTGAGTTCCACAGAGTCGGTGCGGCAACTGGGAAAGATCTATTTCAGACCCACGGAGGCACGTACCTCTTTATATCATCAGCTTGAAGAGTGCGTCGAATACACGGCCTCACGATATGGTGATAGCAGTCGTCTGCCGGTCGAATCGACGTAGTTTGTCCCTCCTTGTCGACGATGTCCACGTTGATGTTCGTCACCTGTCGTAGCGTCACATTCATCTTATCAATTGCCTATGACTGTACTATTAGAACAGTAACAGTGACTGCGCTGAATGACACACCGAATACGTTATGTAATCATCATGTTCTCGCTACGCAGCAGGCATGACATACTACAATTCGAATGCCAGTTCTTTTACTCGTATTAAAGTCCAACGTAAATTTGAGACGAACTGTTAAAATAGATTGACCACTATGTATTTATAATGTTAAAATGTATTATTAAACTTACTATATCATCGCATGTTGCCGATATGGCTTAGTTAATTGTAAAACGTCACCATTTTAATTATTTTTAACCAATTTAACTAGATTGACATGATGCAATGCAAAACACCTAGATGCCAAGTGAGCAAGGAATCCATTGGCTTATCGAGAGTCAAATAATTACTTATCCATGTGTATGATATTAGGGAGGACATGAAGTCAGTGTTGGAGAGATGAACCCTGGACTGGCGTTTGATACACACATTGGTCATTTTTAGCCTGTTGCGGTCAAGCCGCTTGTAGTCGCGGTGATTCTCCGCCAGGTGACTTGTAGAGCACTTGTCCTTCAAACACTTTGGGTCCTTGCAACGGATGTCGGCGTAACTTCCTGTGTGGGCAACAACATGTGTCCAGAAATATGACCACCGTTCTTCAACGTTATTCCGTTTCAGTAGAATGTCATGCTTAAAACGAGCACACCTGCGTGCAGAATTCGGTAACTTTTTATCTGATTGGAAGTGGATGCATTCATAAAACAAAGTTGATGGTTTTGGATAAATTGTTTCATTAACAGCAGAGCGCTGCGCTTGAACAAACATGCTCATTAATATCTTAGCGCCTGCGACATGATTAATCGAATTACAGAAAGCGTTTTTGGAAAACTATCTCCAACATGTTAGTCTGATAATGACATCTATGTTCATGACTTTTTGTTTCTACAATCAGGGGGAACGCTAGACGTTAAATCTGTCTTAACTGCCTGTCGTGAGAATCCAATGAGTGCTTGAGGAAATTCGATGTGATGTTATTTGTACTGATTACCCAAACACTTTAGGATGACAAATACACATTTTAAGAATAAAAAGCACATCGAACTAAACACTTTCAATAATAACTTTAAGTTGTCATCTGAATGTCATTGCAACTTCTAAGGACAATGAAGACGCACATCTGTTTTTAATACGCCTGGTGATGTACTGACTGCTGTAACACCAGACCGATTTACCCATTTAAACTAAAGAAATGTCTAACAGATGTATAAATAATTCCGAGCGTAACTGTTTACACAACAATAACATAACTATTTACACAACAATAACGTAAATGTTTACACAACGATAACGTAAATGTTTACACAACAATAACGAAGTAAACAACTAAGTTGGCCATATTTTTATAATTTGATAATTTAGTATTTGCGGTTTAAGAAAACATGGCCTACTAGGGAGTCTTGGGACGTACATTTTGGGGCACATTTATGTCCCCATGAATATGTTTTCTTAATTGAAGCCAGAGTGTGCATTGTTGCATGTAATTACTGGTAAAATAGACACAAATATTCTTCAAACTAATTAGACAGCGTGACATATAACGAACGCGTGCGTACCTTTCCGAGTTGGTTGCGAGACAACATGTATTATATCAACATAGCTTTAATAATGTGAGTTTTTATTGTGAATTTACTTTGGTTTCGAAAATTGCAACAATAAAAAACGGGACATTTCGTTCAAAAAGCTGGAAAGAGGGATTGAGGGAAAACGCGGGTTTTCCCGCCTGAACGCAGTAATATTGACACCTATGCAAAACCGACAGGTCGTACCGAGGTGAATGTTGTAGCTCCACGCGTCCGGGGTCTTCATCTTCTGAGAGCGCCTGCGCTCCGCCAACACGCGGTAGAAGTGTCCGTAGTCGTGGTTGATGGTCGGCAGCCATTCCCGCTTCCAGTGGCGGTAGGCGTCGTCGACGACCATGGGCACTGTCGTCATGCAGATCGGCTGGTTCATGTTGCGGTAATTGCCCGAGACGTACTCGAAGTCGCCATACACCTGGTTTGTCGTCTTCATGTGTAGATTCATCTTGCGAGGTAGTTACGATCGATACCTGGGCTACAATGCAGAACAGCACAGGGTCTTCGTGCAAGAAGTGTTGTATACCAATTTTTAAAGGGATGAACATAACAACATGTTGGTAAAATAATGCGTAATGATATATTGGCAGAGTGTTTTCCCTGTGACATGTGTTCCCATATATAGTGGTGAAAACAAGACACATGAAACACCGTCATATCTTCCACATCGTTGTGTTTGACTATACAGACCACTATGTTTATGTTCGACAGCATCGCAGATAAACGCTGGACATTGCCTGGAACTTTTTGGGCCTTCAAAACCAGTACGACTTGTGCTGGCTTATAACGGAACTATGTGTATTGCATGACCATAGTTAGCACTGTTGCATATACAGATGTATGAATTTGTTGTAGACAAACTTTTACTTTTTTTGTCCCGTCACCTCATTGGGTCGAGTAGTACTCAAGCAGCGAACTAATTTTAAAAATAATTGTAAGATCCAAGTGACCAAAGATACTTAGTATAGTATATTTGGTAGTAATTGTGTTCAGTCACATTTACTTCTGTCCTGATATAGTTTCTTTTAATAAATATATACATTATAAATATGCAAGACGTGTACTCTGATGTAGGCCTACGACCTACGTGTACACTGATATAGGCCTACGACCTACGTGTACACTGATGTAGGCCTACGACCTATGTTTACACTGATGTAGTCCTACCACCTACGTGTACACTGATGTAGGCCTACGACTTACATGTACACTGATGTAGGCTTACGACTTACGTGTACACTGATGTAGGCCTACGACCTATGTGTACACTGATTTAGGCCTACGACCTACGTGTACACTGATGTAGGCCTACGACCCACGTGACACCCACAGTAGGACCTAATAACCGAGAGAACCAAATCAACGGTTAAATAAGGAAATGGGAGGCTTTAAATTTGCGGGCACTTTTTTTTACTTTTCGGAACATACAAGTATTATAGACATTATTTAAACATATAGGCATATAAATTATAAACCGTGACGAACATAGGAGGAATAGAAAAGAAAAAAGTATAGTGTCTCATTAAGTAAGCACGAACGAATCCAACATTCTTTTTAAATATTTATACTTACCGCCGCCAAAGATGTTAAAGTATTACAATAGGAAGGTTACTAACGGAAGTGACGTCATATAAACTACACCACCAACTTGCAGCAAATAAGGTGTATGTTTCTTTGATACATTAACTGACATGCGGAATTTGGAATTGCTTCTTCGCATCGTCAAATAATTAAACAATTCTCATAAATATCGCAGTCCTTTACATACCATGCTGCTTCCTAAAATGCATGTATGTTGTAGGAGCCTATATATTATGTTTGATAAACGCTGTAATCATGTCCGTCCACGGGGGGTTCGGGTTTTTCAAGCGAACGAACCCCTTTTTTGAGAGAATTATATGTACTGTTGAGTGATACTGTATTACTGACACACTCTGTTAACCTTTGCGTGTTGCAAGTTTTTATTTGGATTTAAACAAATAAGACCACAACAAAGAACTATAGACGACTGGCACCAACATGTTGTTTGTATAACTTGGTTACGTCGCACGTGCATAGGAAGCATTCCTTGTGGTTTGATGCATTTTAATATGGTTGGTCTTGTATTACGGGATACGCCCCGTGTTTGTCAAATGGCAGCGAATAACAGAGCATCAGGTCAAAGCACGTCCGAAGAGCGACTCTTGCAAATGTGTTCAGCAGAACATTCCTGGTGATGCTATCTAGGCCTTCCTGCAATGTCTTATTGTCGGAGGTAAGTATCCCTTACTTCCACGAGGGGTAGGTACATACAAACATATGTGAATATCAAACTGTGAGTCTGGCGTGCCTTCGCTTAGGACCACCCGCTGTGGCATGTTTCTGGTGGAGTTCCTTACTATGCTGTTTCATATGTAGTTTACTCACATAAAACACCCTAGCATAGTCCACACGGACGACAAAACAGCACAGCGGCCTGATAAATATTACAATACAGGTGATATTAACAATATATCGACGATGCCAGTTAAATTGGACGGCAATGTCAAGCGTTATACAGGATATCTAGTCGTATAGTGCTTGACGAATATTATTATGACCACAGACTAGTGATAAATTGTTTGCCGTGGTTATTTGATACGGACGAATAGTCCATAGCGACACATTGGCTAGTTTGTCGGATTAACGCTCACGAAGAAGAGGCATAGGCCACTCGGTCGGATATTTACGGTACGTACGTAACGACATTGGCACATTTGTGAGTATCTATGCGTATGTTCTGACGTAGTTGTGTGCGTTCGTCATTGATTTCCAAGGATTCCGTTCATATTTACCAAGAACGTATCGCTTTATGTGACTGTCGAGAAATCATGTAAGCAACGAGTGTGAACTTTGTACATAATATTCATTGTGACAGGTGTATATGTGCATTGGCTTGCATGCAGTTTACGTGTGTCATATTGAAGTATTTATGAAATAGTCTGCTAGTTGTTCATTAACGGTAAAGTTTTCCTTTATAGGAGTTTAGTGACTGGCTTCAACAACTAGAATTATGTGTATGTAAAGATATGTATCTTAACGATGAGACTAAAAAGATTACGTGGCTACAAGCCAATCACATATCTTAAAAAACCTAATATCTTGGATGTGTCTTCAACCTTGCAAAAACAGTGCTCAGAACACCAGACATATGTGTTACTTATTGTGATGACTGATTAAAGAATGTCTTCTTATTCATATTAAAGAATGTCTTCTTATTCATATTAAAGAATGTATTCTTATTCATACTAAAGAATGTCTTCTTATTCATATTAAAGAATGACTTCTTATTCATGCTAAAGAATGTCTTTTATTGATATTAAAACATGTCTTCTTATTCATACTAAAGAATGTCTTCTTGTTCATGTTAAAAAATTTCTTCTTATTCATACTAAAAATGTCTTCTTATTCATTCTAAGAAATTTCTTCTTATTCATACTAAAGAATGTCTTCTTGTTCATACCAAAGAATGTCTTCTTGTTCATACTAAAGAATGTATTTTTGTTCATACTAAAGAATGTCTTCTTATTCATACTAAAAATGTCTTCTTGTTCATACTAAAGAATGTCTTCTTATTCATAGTAAAGAATGTCATCGTATTCATACTAAAGAATGTCTTTTTATTCATACTAGCCCAGGGGAATATTTAACCTAGGCTAGTATAGTAGTATCTATCAAACGATGTGTTGATAATATAAATGTGTACACCGATAAAGCTGGAGTACTTCAATAATGCAATAAACCTATAAGTGTTTCAATTATTTTCAATTACAGCCCCGAGATTAGTTGAAACCGACGAGAGGTGCTCGTTAAAGTCGGCACACACGCACGCACGCACGCACACGCGCGCGCACACACACACACACACACACACACACACAAACACACACACACACACACACACACACACACACACACCTCCCCTACCCATCCACCTCACACCTCCCCTACCCATCCACCTGTTGACGACTTGACACAGGCGTTGGAACCGAGAGGGCCGGGGGCCGACCCCAAATAGTTTGGTGGGTAGACTTGTATATTAAGTATATGTTGCCCCCTCGATATGCTCGCAGAAACCAACTTTGCCCCCTCCCCCACATGTTCTCTCCAACAGCTTCCGACGCCACTGCTTGATGTTGTAATTCGATTTGACACTGAGAGGATTTCGGCACAATAGAAATTGTCTTTACAAACATTTTTCACTTTGCTCTTCAAATAAAATATACAATTCTTTGTTGACAAAAAAACGTTGCATGGGCAACATGGAAGGCCAATTCACCATGAGTATAAAGTGGCGCCCTCTAGTGCAGCAATCACCCTCAATCAAACCCTCATTGTTTTACCTGTTTACGCCATCGTTCGATTTTGAGACATTTTTTACGGTTTTACAATTAAACTATCAACCGTATTATTGACGGTGCCAACTCAACCACACATAATTTAGTGGTGAACATCAAACTTCATTCGCAAAAACGACACAAACTAGTCACATGATGTGACATCACATGACCTGCCTGTTCCGGGTCGTACAACCACTTCAGGTGTTTTGTTGATTTATAGATGAAGGTAAATAACTCGTGCATGTTTCGTGGATAGTACTTAACCTAGTTTATGACATGTAAAATGCAGTGTTGTATGTTGGCGATCTTCACTTTTACGAGGTGCCAGTGGCAATTTAATGTGACATGCGACGACTGGTGCCGCTGTCAGCTAACTTATACACACACCTGCTCCGAGGCAAACGCTGACACTGTCACTGACACTGCAGTGACGAAAACAATCAGTCTGATTTAAGCTAACATAAGTAGGTTAATTTGCCAGGATTAGCGAAATTTTTAATTCTCACATGAATAAACAATCAAAATAATTTTTGTGTTTATAAAAAATTTTAGAAGCTGCAAATAATTTGTTTATATAATTATATTATAATCATTACTTAGTATTAGGCATACTATATGGCATAGGTGAATATTTACACAACAATCGTACTTACATTTATGCGTAAATGTTATATTTCAGAGTGTTATTGAGCATGCATAAAAACGATGAAGATGTCGCGTTTTGGACAACTTCTAATTCTAGTCCTTGCCTGCGTCTTTGTGGCTGCCAAATCAGGTCAACTCCTCGTCACCATTGACACTGGCGCAGTCCGCTTTCAAGTTGAGAAGTTTTATTTGAGTGTGAATTTAGAAACTTCAGTGGTATCAGAAAAGAACTTCAACTTCAGGTGTGTATTATATATATATATATATATATATATATATATATATATATATATATATATATATATATATATATATATATATATATATATATATATATATATATATATATATATATATATATATATAATATATATATATATATATATATATATATATATATATATATATATATATATATATATATATGAGGATATTTCAGGTGTATCCTCGATGAGCAACACCAGCTATATTTTTCATTAAATAAAGTGAATGAGTGGGGACATTAGAAAGGTAACCTATGAAGGTTTGTCCATATTACATGGCAACAATTTTAATAAGTAAAACACAGTTAAATTTTAATAAGTAAAACACTATTATGAATTATGTCATAGATTAAAAATAATATGATTACAATGTAAAATGATGGCATAGTTAAGTTGATTAAATGTAATTAATAAACTGACAAATACACAAAAATACTTTAATATTGTGTTTGGTTGACAGTTCACAGAGACTACATACCCTTCTGTCAGGCTTGTCGCCCTCCCTTCTCCGCGTTGGGGGTTCATCAGCTGACACAGCTTACTTTGACAGTTCTGCAGAGAAACTCAAGTTCTCTGGTCTACAACCCAGTCCAATTGTTCTCACAAGTAAGGAATATGTATTTAACTGTATGAGATAATATAATATATCTTGTTTGGTACAGCCCCAGATCCAAGATTGTTCGTAGCGCTTTACAGCGTATTAACAATTAATAACAAGATCTAGATTAGCTAAATTAAACAAATAAATAGATTAAAGTACTACCTACTAATAGCAATTATAGCAATAGCAATTAAAAATAAATATAGCACAATATAGCAATATAATAATAATAAAATTATAATTAATAATTAAATAAATAAAACATCAGTAATAATAATAAACAATTAAAAACAATAGTAATATACTAAATAATCATATATATATATATATATATATATATATATATATATATATATATATATATATATATCAAGTTTTTATGTTACTAAGTAATGTGAATAAATATTCATTATTAAATTACAATTTTAATAGCAACTGCAGTGTTAATCTGCAAGATATATTAAAATGTGGTTGGGAAGAAATGAGTCTTTTACACTTTAGTCAACATTTGAAAATGGAACGAGTGTCCAAGTTTTAAATGATAGTTCGTGCTTACAGATAGTCATTTTATTGTTGAGCTTTGTTGCACATTTTTAACATAAACATAGATTGTGTTTTCTTAAGCTATGAAATATGGTATTATTGGTGCATTTACCCCAAGCATTCTGGCAGAAGCATAACTTTGCATTTTCTTGATGTTGTATTATTACCCATGGTGGATCCACCTGAACATAATAACTTTAACTTTCGCCCAGTTGCCACATCAACCACCACCACTCACTCAATGTTGTGCATTCAGAACAGTACTGGGGTCAACTAGTGCGACTGGCCAATGACACAGGGTCAAGGTTACTGTATGACCTCAACCTCCAACAGCGTGATGGAGTCCAGTGGGGTCCAGAGAACACCCTGGAGCTTCTACAGTTTACTGTTGACCAAGGACTGGCCGGCCTCGTGGACTTTGAACTCGGAAATGGTAAATCATTTATTTTTTATTTCCCCCGTAATTTGTAATTCCAAGAAAGCTATTTTATTTACCTAAAATACAACTTTATTGATCATCATCGTAGTTGGTTAAATACTTGTATAAAAACAAATTGCTTTTAAATATAATTTACACTGGGCAGCATGTATGCATATCCAGCTAATTAACTCACATGTTATTGACCACCCAGTTTCAACTAGCCACACATATAAACAGTAGATACGGGTTATTTTAATCAGTCCATTTTTTGTGATGTTTAATCATTAATTACCAGCACAACTACTACTTTTGTTAAATTTATATATGTAGATATACGTCTCTTATGCTTTATGTATGTAGTACAGCCGACTCCACTTAACAGAATTCCGGATAACAGAATCAGCCATTTAGTATCAAATATATCAGGATGGAATAATTCTAAATTTTCACTGCATTAAAATGTGCTGCTTAAATGAATCAAGTCAATCAACCGCTTATTGAAATCAAATTGCTCTGGCCTTGAGTGAATCTATTAAGTGGAGTATTGAAAGTATTTCTTTCCGTGCCAAACCGGTGCTACAAGACTGCTATGATTGTCTGTAGAGCCAGACGCCTACACAAAGAAGGGCCAAGAAATGTTGACCGGGGATCAGATTGGTCAAGACTTCCTCATGTTGAAACGTATCCTCAACAGTTACCATGCTTACTTCAAGAACAGCAAAGTTGTGGGGCCAGACGTTATTGGAGTAGCGGAGGGAAAAAGAGGAAATGACATTCTGAAGGGGTACATATGAACCATTTGTATAATATTATTAATTACATATTTGAAAACCACTAGTCTGTTGCCTTGTCCAATATGATAAAATACAGCAGAGCAATTATGTATGCCTAATTATAGCAGCTAACACTAGAATGCCCTTAAGATAAACTGACACATCTTAGCATGGGTAAAATTAGCTAACTGAAAACATTAACATAGTTATGCTTCATGCAAAAGATAGTAAAACAAAATGACAACACTCAGTCCTTTCCACTGTGTTTAGCTACAGAATGTGCTCATCTTGCCTCCGTGCTCATTTAAGTTTTATTGAGTTGCAGATTTGCCAAAGTAGCTGCACATAATGTCACAGCCATGACAGTACACCAGTAAGTAGCAGAAAGTCAACAATGACAGTACATCAGTAAGTAACATAATGTCGCAAAAAAATTACACTACACCAGTAAGTAACACAGCACCTCAGCCATTAACATACACCAATAAGTAAGATAATGTCACAGCAATGGCAGTACATCAGTATATAACACAGAATGTCACAATGATGACAGTACACCAGTAAATAACATAACATGTAACAATGACTGTACACCAATAAGTAAGACAAAATGTCACAACAATGACAGTACACCAGTAAATAACAAAATGTCACAACAATAACAGTGCACCAGTAAGTAACACAAAATGTCACAGCAATGACAGTACACCAGTAAGTAACAGAATGTCACAACAATGGCTGTACACCAATAACATAATGTCACAATAATGACTGTATACCAGTAACATAATGTCACAACAATGTCGGTACACCAGTAACAGAATGTCACAACAGTGGTTGTACACCAGTAACATAATGACACAACAATGGCTGTACATCAGTAACACAATGCCACTACAATGGCTGTACATCAGTAACACAATGGCTGTAAATCAGTAACACAATGCCACTACAATGGCTGTACATCAGTAACACAATGGCTGTACATCAGTAACATAATGCCACTACAATGGCAGTACACCACATAGCTACATGTTTCTGTTTTTAGATACTATTTCCGAGGTGACCAGGCTGAATGGAAAGACTACATTGACCCAAGCAATTTCCCACTGTTGGCAGACACGATTAGGGCTGGAAAAGGTATAATCTCCTCCTGTCCCAACCCTCATCTTCCCCTGTGGATTGGGGAAACAAGTGACTCCTGGCATGCTGGCACAGTGGATGTGTCTGATAGATTTATATCTGGATTTTTGTGAGTATTGCATGCATGAGCAAGTAGTTTCTTGTTCATGCATTTTACGTATGTGATTGTGTCTTGTGTGTGTAGGGGGGTGCGTATACGTGCGTGCATGTGTGTGTATGCATATCTGTATATGTAGGTATATACAAATGTACGGTTGAGCAGATGGACGGATTGATGTATAATATATATATATATATATATATATATATATAATTATTTTAGAATTATGGAAAAGAAATATCAGTATAATTTACATGTCTATATATTATTTATAAAATTATGAAATGTATATATATATATATATATATATAATTTATATTAATATTGGTTTTATATCTATTGATTTACTAGTTTTCCATTATTTTCATAATTTTAAAGTAATTGTCTTTGTTGTTTCCGTCCAGGTGGCTGGAGAAGCTGGGACTGGCGGCCTACATGGGGGTTGGCGTGGTCATGCGACAGACATTCCTCGGTGGCTACTACTGCCTAGTGGATAAGAACTTCATGCCAAACCCAGTGAGAAACAAATACAATTACAGTACACAGTTTATTGTCAGTAGCTTAATATGATATTGTTAGCATGTATAATACATAATCTTTTATAATTATTATTTATTTTCTGTAACGTAATGTGATGTTTGCTTCCTGGATATCTTTGCAATTTTGCCATTTTGTCACTGATCTGATGTCATATGTATTTAAAAATAAAACATTTAGTGTATTGGCCACTAGGATTACTGGTTGTCACACATATACAAGAGGCTGGTCGGTTCCCGAGTTCTAAGCAAGAAGGTCACAGCCTTGGCAGCGGACTACACTGATGACGTCCGAGTCTACGTCCACTGTACCAGGCCTAGGTGCGAATGACCTACCTAAGATGTTCATGCATGTATATATTAGGCCACACTAAGTGATAAATACATGTATAGTAGGCCTCACTAGTGATAAATACCCAATTGTTTGTTGATGAACTATTCAGGAAAATTGTCCGCTCCATTTTTACAAAACCTGCTGGCATAGCTCTCCTATGGATCGATGTGTTGTTACACTGGGATTGTGTGTTTAATTGTAATTGTTAAAATAGGGTTATTTTTAGTAAATAAAAGTGGAATATATGGTAAAGGGTTAATATTTATAAATAGTGCAATGGTTAAAGTTAGTGAGACATTATTAGATAACACGTGTGAAAATATGTCAACATTTCCTTCTATTTCCATTAGATATAGATAACGAAATTTAGTTGTAGCATCCCCATACGAATGTTATAAACTAATTAGGGTCTACTACTTAAGCGTAAAACTAAATACTAACGAACCCAATGTCTTTCAACTAATTTAATGGTGACATCTGCGAATTCGAAACGAATGGGTGTACATTGGACTCCTTGAGTAACACATGAGAACACTCGTGATCTCCTGTCTTTACAGTTCTTGTGTGTTAACAAATGAGAACATTAGTGATCGCCCTCCTTTACTGCCGTAGTGTGTTAACACGTGAGAACACGGGTGATCTCCTGCCTTTACTGTCGTAGTGTGTTAACACGTGAGAACACGGGTGATCTCCCGCCTTAACTGTCGTAGTGTGCTAACACGTGAGAACACGGGTGATCTCCCGCCTTTACTGTCCTAGTGTGTTAACACGTGAGAACACGGGTGATCTCCCGCCTTTACTGTCATAGTGTGTTAACACGTGAGAACACGGGTGATCTCCTGCCTTTACTGTCGTAGTGTGTTAACACGTCAGAACACGGGTGATCTCCTGCCTTTACTGCCGTATTGTGCTAACACTTGAGAAAACTTACCGTCTCCTGTCTTTACAGTTCTAGTGTATTTCTATATGTTGATGCTTGCAATTGTTTCAGTCCTCGGTATCAACCCGGTGCCATCACGTTATACGCATTAAATGTCAACGTAAACGACTCGACGACGATTATTGTCAAAGGAGCACTCAGCATGCAGAAAGTAGATGTCTACCTCCTGACACCAGGGGATAAAGATGGCCTGTTGTCCAAGTAAGCATTGCTTTTACATGTCACTGTGTTATTTTTTTAGATGAAATGGAAGTTATTACGAGTTTAGTCTTTCAGTGGGATGCTTGTTCCATCAGCATACTACTAGGCAGTAGTTTAAATCTGACCGTACACGTGAACAATTGGCAGGCTCTCGATAGGCCACTGACTTCCTTGTCCACTTGCCATCTGGAGCGTGTTGCTTTTGGGTAGCAGTCTTGATAACAATTGTGAATTTAACCGTTTTAGTTACTATATAATCATGCATACGCTTATTGGAAACACACAAATGAAACAACTAACATCCCATGCTGGGCGAATTGACTGAAGACAACCAGTACATAAACATCAAGCTAATTTTGTCTTCAGATACGTATCACTGAATGGTCGCCAACTACACCTGGTGAACGACTCGACTCTGCCAGACCTGGAGCCGGTCAGTCAACCGGCCAGTGTCGGTATCAAAGTGCCCGCTCTGACGTTCGTCTTCGTTGTCTTCCCTGATGCCAATGTCAAGATCTGCTGGTGATCCATGTCTGGCACATGTAGCAAATTCTGCCTTACTAGTGCTTTTCACGTGTCTGTACGGTTCTCGGTTCTCTATGACCATCTGTCACCACGGCTCCAGTATCGGAGACTGGGAATTGTCTACTCATGAAAGAGTGGAGAGAGGAACATTCCTATTGTTTGATGCACCAAAATGTTGCTGAAATAGGTCAGTCACAAGCGCGGTAGTGTAGCAGTTACAACGCCGGACTCTCAGTCGAGAGAACCCTCCCTCTCCAATGAAACCAAATCTTGCTGACGTTTCGAAGCATTGGCAGTTTCGTTCATCAACGTAGCCACAGTTCAATCACTCAGTAGTGTACATCAACAAGGTGCAAAACAAAGCCAGAAAGACGCACGGCCTAATCAAGAGAACACTGCTTGCGACACCACGCCATGTGAGGAAAACGAGGTACTCGTCCGACCAACGCTTGATTATGCTACTTGCACCTAGTCACCCCACACCAAGCCTAGTCACCCCACACCAAGCCTAGTCACCCCACACCAAGACAGACATTCAGAAACTTGAACAAGCGCAGCGTTCCGCAACTCGTTTTGTCACTGGTGGCTATCGGAGAACTTCAAGTGTCACTGCCATGTGTGCTAACCTCGTGTGGGATACATTACATACCAGACGTTGCATCAGAGATGTCACTCTGCTTTATAAGATTCACCATGGACAAGTTCGCACCAGTTTGCCTACCATCATTGTCATAGAAGATGCTCGCTCTAGATGCCACCCCGAGTATAACCTCTGAACACTACCAGCCTCCTGCATCATCTGCCAGCATTCATTCTGTGTTCGCTCTATCTCAATGTGGAATTCCCTCACCCAGAAAACAGTCACCAACGGCAGAAGCATTTCAGAAAGCCACCCTCGAAGTTATTAAGTCATCGTAGACGTCCATTTTAACCCTGAACTGCACTGCAGGATAGTAAATTATTACTTTTTAGCAGTATACACTGGAAGACTTGAAGTATAAATGAATACCTGGCTACATACAGAGATGGGTATCTGAACGACTAGTCTTTGTGCAGTAATTGCAGCGTTGCTGAATGCTTTTCCAGAGAAGTCGAAATGGTGTTGGAATGAACAGGTCTGTCAGGGAGTGAAGTGTAAAGTGCTCTGAACTGTCCCGGAATCCGCGCTATATAAGAACGTACCTTTACCTTTTAAACTATAGAACTGAACAAGTTTGGTTTAAAGACAAGAAACTGCAGTGTATGATTCGGTCTCATTGTGCTATTATCAAAACACGCAAGTGGACAATGGACTTTAGATACAGTTGAGTTTAGAATACAGAGAATGTGTGACTTTATTACTAATAACTAGTGCTGTGACGGTTCAGGGTCTAGAAGCAGTACATATTGGGAACCCCGTAACATCTTACATAGGACACTATCTCACCATGCACACACGCCTACTATTGATAACAGCGTGACAGGTGAATGCTTTATAAAAGATGTAGTATCTTATATGTAATGTTCACCTGTCACACTGTTATCCGTATGTGGCCTACGTATTGATAACAACGTGATAGGTGAATACTATATAAAAGATGTAGTATCTTATATGTAGTGTTCACCTGTCATGCTGTTATCAGTATGTGGCCTGTATATTGATAACAGCGTGACAGGTGAATACTATATAAAAGATGTAGTATCTTATACGTAGTGTTCACCTGTCACTCTGTTATCAGTATGTGGCCTACGTATTGATAACAGCGTGACAGGTGAATACTATATATAAAATATGTAGTATCTTATATGTAGTGCCCACCTGTCACGCTGTTATCAGTATGTGGCCTACGTATTGATAACAGCATGACAGGTGAATACTATATAAAATATGTAGTATCTTATATGTATTGCCCACCTGTCACGCTGTTATCAGTATGTGGCCTACGTATTGATAACAGCGTGACAGGTGAATGCTATATAAAAGATGTAGTATCTTATATGCAGTGTTCATCTGTCACACTGTTATCAGTATGTGGTCTATGTATTGATAACAACGTGACAGGCGTATACTATATAAAATATGTAGTATCTTATATGTATTGCCCACCTGTCACGCTGTTATCAGTATGTGGCCTATGTAGTGATAACAGCGTGATAGGTGAATACTATATAAAATATGTAGCATCTTATATGTATTGCCCACCTGTCACGCTGTTATCAGTATGTGGTCTACGTAGTGATAACAGCGTGACAGGTGAATACTATATAAAATATGTAGTATCTTATATATGTATTGCCCCCCTGACACGCTGTTGTCAGTATGTGGACAACCGTTGCTTCCCCGTTACGTGCTATTACATTACGTGCTATTACATTACGTGCTATTACATTACGACACACAATTAATTAAGCGATGGGAGAAGGGGTTATAAATTAATTATTTGTTTCTGGTGCCAAGTTGATCTTTAATGATGATGTATTGAATAGTTCACACGCTCTCCGTCTAGGGAAATGTAGGTTATCGAACAACAAGTTGGTATATGTAGTAATCTCTGTCCCGAGATAACGATAGCGGCAACACAACTACTATAAAACGATGCGACATGCTTTGATTTCAGATTGCCTCTTAATTTTATGTTGTTACTGTACCTGTTGCGTTTATTTTGTTAGTTTTGATAAAGTGGCAATCGCTTGATTGGAAATTTCTCAGCACCCTAAAATTTACCATTTCATCTCTCTGGTTAGTCAGGAAAAAGTTGGGTAAAATGTCACCCATCGTTAACGGTTAAAATAGTCCACGCAAACCCACTCCGGGTATATACTGGGTCTGCTCTTGTTATGTTGACAGTATTGAGAACTTTCACTACGTTGTACTCTAATGTGTTATGATTTTAGTGACGTTATAATCAGTGGCGTATTTAGGGGGGGGCATTTTAGTCACGCCCCACCTCTGTGGCTTAAATTTGTTGGGTGGCTAAGCTTGCCTCCCTGTCTCCTTGCGAGATCCTAGATACGCCACTTTTTATAATAACGATGAAAGTGATGGCTCCGTGTCGGTGACTGATTCAGTAGTTGAAGCTGCATTGATTGTTACGGTGTCCGATATATATTTACTTGAATTTGTTTCGGTTGAATATTTTAACTATAATATTTGTTTTATACACGTTTTTGAAATTGAATTTATTACGCCGTTCATTGACTTTTAGTGAACCTGTGCGGATATCCGGTGAAGGTTATACAGAAAAATAACATTGGAAGACAATATACAGTTACGACTTTATTAACATCTGACATCTCAATTTTAAAACATTCGCGTCCTCGCCGAATGCGGTCGCCATTTTGAGTACGCTTGTGGAAGACTTTGATTCCAAGCGAACCACATACATAGTATCGTACGATGGCACACCGAACAATTTAAGTGATATGTAAACGTACCACGTGGCAACATAGACGAAGTAGAAAACATAGAATATGTTGATAACAATTACAGGTCATATTCCAATAAATGTATAATGTTAATACTGCTTATTATGAGCGAGCACACACACACACACACTGTGGCAACACGTGCAACTATTCCCGCGAGAAATTCGTTACTATATAAAGCAAATCGACGAATATAACAGGCGGTAAGGTAGGAAGCCAATCATACAGACGGCGTCATTTTTACCATACCACAATAATATCACATTTGTCTAATAAAACACGTCATTCCTCGCAGATAACTGGATCGATGCGAAGATCGCGAGACCTCGCAAAACAAGGTTCACATTTTGCCTAGAGTAATGCCTTCTGTAATGTTACAAGGTTACGTCACGTTCGCTTTTAGGTCGTACGCGATATTTTTGCACATTCACAATTTAAACAATTTCATCAAAGTTCATTTTATGCTTCGCAACTAATGCACCCGTCAGCTACAACATTGCATAAAACAACACTCACTCCGGGACCAGCTCTGCGGCGTGAGAATTTCACTTACTCAAAATTGACTGAACCATGCCCGAATCTATCACCATATCTTAAAGCTGGGATTAATCCACCATGATTCGCAAGCCCTTAAAGTGGTACACCGGCAAACTGAAGAACATGCATAAATATAACGACACACCAATAATAGATGAGACCCCTTATTAAAGCCGGCAATGCAATCGGTCTTCGATTCGTTATCGATAACATGCGAAATTCTCAGATCAGCAGCTCTGAGTGGCTAGAAACCTGTCGATAGAACAGAACAGAGCATGAGCGATATCCTCCTACGACTTAGTCTTAACTTTACGGGGCAGCGGTGCAGAGAGTTCGCAGACTCGCGGTGATGGAACGGCTCGCTTGGCGAACGACGACACGTGGAACGGCTCGAAGTCGTCCGTCTTCATCTTGGCGCTCTTTGGCCGAGCGAGCTGCTGTACACGCTGTGTCGCCGCAGCGTGCTTCGCCTCGGACGTCACCGGCCGAGCGACCGGGTTCATAGGTCGGTACTCTTTTGGCACCTCTTTGTGTACAGCAAGGCTCTGTCGGAGAGAAACATGCGATATTTTCTATCCAAAAACTTATTACAAGTGTCCAACGCGCGCGCACGCACGAATACACACACACTCCTCTCTCCCTTCTCTCTATACATACACACATATATATTATATTATATTATATATATATATATATATATATATATATATATATATATATCACTCTCACTCTGCCTCTCACTCTCTCTGGTTCACGGTATCTATCTACCTCTCTCTCTCTCTCTCTCTCTCTCTCTCCCTCCCTCCCTCCCTCCCTCTCTCTCCCTCTCCCTCTCTCCCTCCCTCTCCCACTCCCCCTCCCCTCCCCCTCCCCCTCCCTCCCTCCCTCCCTCCGCCTGCCTGCCTGCCTGCCTGCCTGCCTGCCTGCCTGCCTGCCTGCCTGCCTGCCTGCCTGCCTGCCTGCCTGCCTGCCTGCCTGCCTGCCTGCCTGCCTGCCTGCCTGCCTGCCTGCCTGCCTGCCTGCCGCGAGAAACGACTATTGGAGCGGCGCCATATAAACGTTAAGATCAGTTTGATTTACCTGGACGTGATCGCTGCAGTTGGCACGCAGAGCAGCCCGGTTGACGTCGAAGCTGGGCGACGTGACGGTCCTGGCTGCCTGGTCGGCGTCCTCGGCTTGCCGCATCTTCCGCGGCGTCGGTGCACTCAACTGCTCCAAGCGCCCTGTCGGCTTAGCCTTCAGGGCAGCTGGCGGCACCTCGGAGATGGGCGGACGGAAGAACCTGTAGCCGGTTGGCCACGCCTCTGGGGGAGCATAGCGAGGCTCCGCGAGGCTGGTTAGGCGCGGAGATGGTGTGTAGTTCTTCGCCGACTTCTTCACCGGCCACACCGGCTCTTCCCTGGCGACCACAAATTTCGTTCGTAATACTTTTCGTAATACTTTTCAACTGGTTGTATATCGCTTAAGACTTTCAATTTAAAATCACATTGAATCGCAAGACGATGGTGTAAAATATAAGACTAGACATAGGTAAAATATGTCGAACGCTATATCGTGTTCGACACAAAATCGTTTAAGGGATTAATTTAATCTTTATTTTTTTAGCGATTCATTAATACTGACAATTTTAACTCAATGTTCCGACAGTGCAACTCCAGTTGTGTCTTTGTATCTTAACACACCCGGCGTTAATCGCCCAGGGACACCGTATTCTGATTGGAAGATACGTGTGCCCTTAGTCGTTGTGCAGTAAGGACCCCAAAAGTAAATTTAAGCAATCCGTGATACATAGAGGTTTTTGTCTACAAAAACACTTATAGTTTACATTGATGTTGTTGCTCTGGTCTTTATCCCTGAAGTCTGGGGTGAGGCTGTCACCGATACCGGTCGTCGATTTTTTATTTCCCTTCTTCTTCTTCGTCACTGATACCGTTTCACTGCCGTCTCCCAATGTTTAAAATTTATATTTAATTTAAACGTAAAGGCATATGTGTTTGTTTGTGACTTGTTAGACTGTTTTTACGAACCGCAGCATCCTGTTTATATATTTATTTATTTGCTTGTTCTCTATCCGTTTCCGGACACATTGAGGGTCCTACCTGTCATCCACGAACTCTTTATACGCCTCTGACTTCGGCGCACTCAGCTGCACCAATCTCTCACCGCCAGCTGTCAACGAATGTCAAACAATTGTCACAAAATGCGCATTCCATTGAATAAACATTTTATGGTTTTATTTAATTTATGCAGTTGTATGTAAATTATGTATTTTTTAGTTTTATTTAATTTATGCAGTTTCATGTAAAGCGCCTGAGAATATTTTATCTTAATTGGATTCGGGCGCTATATAAATTCCGCTATAACAATAATAATAATAAAGCTAAAATAATCTCCATATATGAATATAATCACATCCAAGTTAGTATGATTTTATCCCAATGAAACAGGACAATTTTTTAGAACAACCTGTGCTGCCAAAGTAATACACAGTAACAAATTGCGACATTGTTGAAAAAAACAGTGCTTTGCTCCAGATGTAAATGGGCAATCAACATTAAGAAATTAGAACATTTGTCGCCAGTGCATTACCAGAATTTAGTTTGAATCTTAAGGCGATTCTGTTGAAAATGGTCGACACTGTGCATTTCCTGTATTGCCCTTGGTGACAAATCGAGTAACAATTATTTAACGGCTTCACGCAAGAGTTTGTCCTTGTGGATTCCAAATTAGCTATGCATTTTCCCCAACAACATTCGTATGTGTTGTTCGACGAACCAAGACAAAGTATGTTTAACTGAATACGAATTTAACACAAAAAGAAACTACATCATGTTGAAAACGACAATCGTTCAACGCGTTAGTTTTGTAAATGAAAATTCAAATAAAGTTTTAAATATTTCAAAATCATCTAAGCTGAATTAAAAACCGGTTATTGGCTTGTTTACTGATCGAATTGTGATTATAATTGTTTTTAAATTGTATTAATTATAACTGCATTACACTGACTGCCACTTTGAAAACTAATCGGTGACCAGACTTACCGAACCGCGTGATCCCGTCTGGCCCGGGCGTGAACGGGAGTTTGTCAATCCAGTACACTGACCGTCTACAAAAAAAAAATATATAATAAAGATTCCCATACAACTGATGTCGGAATCACAATGCCACATCCAAAGCTCCCTCGTTTTAAAAACAAAACTCTCTCAATTGTTGTCACATTACCATCGCTGATATCGCCGTAACGCAACATTGAAACTAGAGGGCTGCGAAATCGTCCGTCGCTGTTGTTTAGTTGGTTATTTTGTTAACTTCAAAATAAAACATGCTAAAAGTAAAAACTGTTGCACCGAGAAGAAGAAGACATAGCTAGATTCGGAACCTCATTCTGATTTAACAGCGGTTTAATTTGTGTTATGTACAGTAAGAACTAAACTTCGTTATTCAAATCTCGTTTGATGATTACAGTTGCTATGGAAATCATCCATTAAAATTGATTTAACGATCCCAATTTAGCTTGTCGTCGCTTATTTGCTGGTTGCAATGCCATGTTACATAATCCGGAGTAGCTACCTGATTTGTTTTAATATCTCACTAACATCGTTTCCCATGTGTAGCCAATTTTACATTAAAAATTAAAATCTAGTAAATGGTATTTAAGCGTTAAAATATATGTTACATAATACGCCGTGTGCTAACTGGCTACGATCTAACGGGATCCAAGGGAAAATGTTATATTATTCAGTGTGCGCCAGAGATTATCTCAAACTAAGAAGCGTATTATCTAAACATATAATCACACGCTTATACACACGGCGGCAGGGATGCGATCTTACGTCTGTATTGTTTCTTTTATTTGCGAAATTTGATGAAGATACATTTAACTGCTTCGAATGTTGTAGCAAGGGAGTAACATGACCTTGTGTGTCATGAATGTTGAATGTTGTAGAAAGGGAGTAACACGACCTTGTGTGTCATGAATGTTGAATGTTGTAGAAAGGGAGTAACATGTCCTTGTGTGTCATGAATGTTGAATGCTGTAGCAAGGGAGTTACATGTCCTTGTGTGTCATGAATGTTGAATGTTGTAGCAAGGGAGTAACATGTCCTTGTGTGTCATGAATGTTGTATGTTGCAGCAAGGGAGTAACATGTCCTTGTGTGTCATGAATGTTGAATGTTGTAGCAAGGGAGTAACATGTCCTTGTGTGTCATGAATGTTGTATGTTGCAGCAAGGGAGTAACATGTCCTTGTGTGTCATGAATGTTGTATGTTGCAGCAACGGAGTAACATGACTTTGTGTGTTATGAATGCTGAATGTTGTAGCAAGCGAGTAACATGACCCTATGGGTATTTTACTTCAGTGTTACTCCTTTCAAGCTTTTCACTGTCACTGCTTAAATTGTATTGGAACATAATAAATACTTGATTGGTCTACTTTTTTATTTAACATGTGATGTGGAAGTGCAGTTGTTTTTTTAGCTTAGACGATTTCTGCCATCTTCGACAGTTTGCCATGATTTATTCAACTGGTGATTTCGCGACGACATTGCAACTTAGCACTCGATTAGTTTTACATACAGAAGCGGGCTTGGCGTAATACGTGACGACATTGGAACTTAGCACTAGATTAGTTTTACAGACAGAAACGGGCTTGGCGGAATACGTGACGACATTGCAACTTAGCACTCGATTAGTTTTACAGACAGAAGCGGGCTTGGCGTAATACGCTGACGAGACGCCGCAAGGTATTTATCCAGAGAATAATATACACATTGGGAGCACAGTTACTAGACAAAATGTAGAGTACCATTCCTCAGACCGCTACCCCGGGGTAATAGCTATCGTGACAGTTGGGTAGGGGAAAACGAGGTAAATAAATGAAGTGGGTGCGTGGGTGCGTGGGTGCGTGGGTATGTGGGAGTGTGCATTACTTTAACGTTATCATACCGCTAGTATATATTAAGCGGATTACATAGGATTGTAAACGATTTATGTCGTGTGTGGTGTAACATGTATTGACAATAATATTATTGCGCAATTCACTACTCCGACAAAAGTGACTTCTGCGATCAATGACGAATAGTCTGAACCGACGCCGTCGTGAGAACATAATCTTACAAGCTGCAATAATCTGCACTCATTTTAGGACTGCGTTCGAACAAAGACGGTCAGTCTACTTGCTTAGCCAAGCTGCACGACGTTCCTACATTCACCAGGACTCGAGAGTGAATCAAACTGCTGTGTTCTGTGCCCAGTATGCTTTCCTTAAGACTTCGAGGGAAACTTGATACATTTACAATGAACTCGATTACTTGTTTCTGCGACATGTTATAATTTCATCAGAACAATGCGGGATTTACTGGAAGGTATCTACGCGTGGGTGCGATGGGTTTACTATGCGAGTTGTCGCTTAACAAGATCATCTAGCTATCAAATTAAATATGCACCAGCTGAGTAAAACCAAACACAGATATATCTTACCTGTCTAGCCTGAACCCGTCTGGTAGCGGTCTTGGCACAGCAAGTTCTTTCAATCGCCGGTACTTCACAAACCCTAAATAGCAACATTATTTTGATCATAACTGTCCGTCACTGACAACATGTCTATGTTTTATCTTTTATGTATCTCTATCAAGATATCATTATTTAACCCAGTTTGCCAGAGAACGCAATTCTGTACTACAAATACATGAATATACGTGGAATGCTGTGCCTGAAAAAGTAACATATAAACTCTAATAGAGAACTCAAGTCAAAGTTAGCAGTAGAGTCAGAATAAAGGGTATGTCGTTATTATTTTGCAAAGCTAGTGTTTTTCTAAAGGCAAGTATGGTAACCTGGGGCAAAACGGCCCCTGGAGGTAAGAAGGCCCTCCAGCACGTACGGCCCCTGGGGGTAAGAAGGCCCTCCAGCACGTACGCAAACTATAAAACTCTGAACGTCCCAAAATCTGGTGCAAAATGAAGCTAACATCTATCGGATACTCACCCCGAAAGCTCAGCAACACGAGACAGGCGTAATTCATTAAGTGTTTTTTTAACTTTTATATGCATTATTATACGCTCTGATCTAATATTTTGGCAATAGTAAAATGGTGCACCTCACTATAAAACGATATGAATCATGAACTTAATTGGTGACATGATAATAGTAATTAATCAGTTGACAGGTCAAACAATACAAAATGGGCAATAGCATGTTATGTTTTGTATACGTCGTGTTTAGACACACGTAGTGCATATGGGGCTCAAGACGGTTCCCATGTCTTATACCGTACGCACATGGTCATAATGTATTAAAAAATGTATTACAAATGACCAATTATGTTTAATAAATTTAATATAATATGATCGTTGTATCATTTACGCTCTGCTAGTCTATATGCTGTAATTATGACCGAATATTACTAAGACAAAAAATTATATTATGTATGGATTGCGAGGTGTATATTATACGTTAACTGCAATTTAAATTTAACAACTATAATAGTCTAATATATTGCTATCATACCATTTGCATGTATGCATTTCAGGCAGTGGTTTGTTCATATAACACGTTACGAAGCGTGACAAGGAGGTTAGGGGTCTGAAAAAATAGCGTGACGTACTTTATGGATAACCCCAAACGGCAGCAGGTGGATTCGATCCCCCGGTCTCGACGGACAGTCCGGCGCTCTAAGTTTAAGCACCGTGTCAATGACACTGTCACTGTGACTGCGCCTCTACACATGTTTATAGCTCGCAAAAACAAAAACAGTTGGCTGTATACGTAGAACACATAACGAAGAAGAAACACTGACTTATCGTTGGTTTTTGGTACCCGGTTACTTGCTGTCTGGTGCACGATACTTCCATCGTCGAATCGCTTTTAAATCAGCTGCGAACTGACGGCGTCGTTACTATGACCGTTACTACGGCGGCCATTATTAGTTGCTACGCCGCCATTAAGGACGTGTTATTGGTCTTTCCGAGTCATCTCAATTAACCGGTGGGTGGCGCCCCGTGTAGTATTCCATTACTATTTGAATGAATGATCCGTTTACGCGTTCGTTATTAATACCTACACGTAAAACAGTGACATAATAATGTTGTCTGTTATGGATACATCACCATAAATGTCAGCGTTCTGTAATATAAACGGAATAATTCCAGATTAATGTTTAAAGATAATGATTTTATGCTCCTTTATTAAAGTGTGAATTGTAAGTTGACATGTGCTTCGTTAAACATGTTCCACTAAAACTTTACTCCTGGCAAGATGGCATTCACAAAGTCAACTGAAGGTGACCAGGTAAAAGCAAATGAAGAGCCATATTTTTCAAATTAAGAACATTGAAAATCAGTGGTGTTTTTAGGGAGGCATTTGGCAGACCCCTTTGGCTTAAATATTTTGATTTTGTTCCTTTTTCATTGCACCAGTACATGGTAACATGGTAAACTAATGGGTGGATAAGCTTGGTCCCCCTTTGCAAGAAATCCTATGAATCTATGAATATTAATAGCGCTTGTGCGTTTACAGTGAAAACCCAAATATTTATAGCTTAGCAATGAGTGCATTCCCTCAAATATATAATATGCTCATGACTGAATAGCCTACACATGAAAAAAATTATAGTTTGCAGTTTTATTGTATACATAACATAATTGTATGGTATACAAACCTATTTCGTTCTGACAAATCCAGCATTTGTATCTTTTACAACAGAATAAACTTCAAACTGGATGTGTAGTCAGAACATAGACATAAATAGAACACCCGTTAGTAAAACAAGACCTCTAAGCCCTTATCAGTTGACACATGATAAAGTGATGCTGGCATGGACCAGTGACATTCATGCTGCTGCTGCATGGCAAGAACCCACTGGAGGCCCAGTGTTTATACTGTGCAGTACCCAGTCTTCATCATATATCTATAGATATACAGTACTAATAAGAAATTATTACTACATAGCTATATATACCTAATACCTTATTATGTGCACGATCTATCCATGCACTTTGTATATCAAATATCATAACATATTAACTATAACAGTAGCACCAATATACATGATCGAAACTGAACTTTCTGAAGTGCTCCATACATGTATTAGGTAATGACTGCAAATGGTCAAAATCTCATTAAGCCCTACTGGACATTCTTCTCTAAGGTCCCAAAAATATTCTTTTCCCATCTTCCAACACATTCCCCAGCAGCTCCATCACAGCCATTTCCACCTGCAGATCAAGATCTCTCGAATGTTATCTGGCCAACTTGCAAAGTCACGTAAAGAAATGTGCTCTTTCATTTAAGCTGTCAATTGTTTTAGTAGGCAACTTTTCACATGGTTTGTTAAGCAAATGCATAGAATGAATGTGAATGTTGCAATGTGTACATAATTAGTTACGTGATAGTGGTTCATACAATGAAGAAAACGCAAACGACGATCAAAAAGGGGAGAGCCTCATTAAATGCTTAATAAAGAAAAAAATCTTATTAATGAGCTGACATCTAGTGGAGTTTTAAAAATGAGTTACAAATGTGCATACATGCATGCATACATTATTTATAAAACTGAATCCTACCCCTATAACATTTTATGTTGCACCCAATCAATGTGACTACTGGGAAACACTTAATGTACGCTCCCCCAAGAAAAACAAACGTATCTGTAATATATTGATATTTCAGAACATTTTCGAAACCATTACATTCATTCACATAACACAGCACAAACATTTGCGACATAAATTACCTGAAAATAACAAGATGTTAGATCCTGTCTTCTGTCGATTAATACAGCTGTAAGCCACACAGGAAATAACCATATTCGTTGTCCCACAACTTTCTCCAGCAAGCCTCCAAAATGTTTGTCCTGGAGAGTTTAACACTAATGCACGATGCTCACTCCAATATGAACAACCCAACTGCCCACACTTTTGACACAACTGCTGGGAACACCCTCACCCAAATTAGTAATCAGTCTGGTGGCCATGCCCCATTAAGAACAAATTACATTGACAAATCTTCAAGTTAATTGGTTCCTGGTGTCATCATTACTGGCTACTAGCCCCAACTGAGAAGTTCATACTTCTCTGGTAGCCACTTCATATTCATTGCTTTTGTTTGCCTTATATTGAAAATGATGACAGTGAGGAGGAAATAAATTAACTTACTTACTCACTTACTTACTTACTTACATATGTTAGACAACTATTTGTAACATGCTATATTCACACTATAAACAGTACTACCCTATGTGTCATGCAGTGGATGCAACTGTTTCTGCTGTGCAATGAAATGCAGGCCAGTGGTCCAAGACGGCTTTACTGCAGTGAGCTGGCTTGTTGCTCTTGTTTATAGGGGGGTGATTAATGATGTAACTCTATGAGTCAGAATGAAATGTTTTAACATAAAGGTGGATCTCATGCTAGAGACTTCTTGTCTTGATAGTTAGGCAAAATAAATAAAATTTAATTAACCATCCTTTGTAACTAGTGACTGAATTTACATGTTATTATTAACACTGTATTAACCAATTGAATCAATGGCATTTTAACCATAACATAACACAACATGATGATTACAAAAATAACTACAAACCTTCCTAAATTGTTGGACCAACATAATTACTGCTTGTGTTCTTATATTTTATGTCAAAAAAAAACCTACCATAGTACCATGTTCTGTTTAATAATGATATATTCATACACCTCTGAAAGTTTCATACACCCTGCCACAAGAAGAAGGTGGGAGAATCAACAACAGTGAGATTAAATTAAAAGTGAGTAGGTTTATAGGGTGACAAATTAATGTTTTACTACTGAAAGTGGCCATGTTAAATTCAATCATAACAGTAAATACTAGTTACATCTTTTTAACATTAGTATTTTATATACATCAAGAATAAACATTCAGTAAAACACACATTGCAATATTTCTTTAGAATCACGATGATAGTTGAACAGAACAGTATAATAAGAAGGAATTATTACTCAGCAGGTTAAAATAACATAGCCCATTTGTTTTGAGCAATCAATGTATGTACTCGGACACTTAAACATAATTAAACTCTCAGATTTCGACAACAAATTACATCTAATATAATAAACAAAATAATTAACACATAATTAACTGTCTGAACAGTTACACATTCAAATGAGCCCTGGCAACGAGATATGGGTGGACCAAACACGGGCATAACATGAATGAATTTGAATGTCAATCTTGTTAAATCGTAAAACCTTGTTAAAGACCACTGTCTATAAATTACATATCACTGGTATTATTGAACCTTTGCATTTGTAACACAGGTCCAAAAACATACAGTGTACAAAGGGTGTATGAAAATGTTGGATGACTGAATACATATATGGCCAATACGATGTAAGGTCAACACTGTTTGACTAACCAATTACAACACATGCTCAATGTTCTGTCGGTCAGAACACTGGTGATTATTACAGCTGTTCACCATTGCCATCAAGGGCTTCTGACTATATCAGTACTCGTGGCAGATCAACCTGTTGAAACGCTGCTTTTTTAGTTGCCGTGTTAACCAATGGGATTGCTCGCTGGAATTTACGGGGCCTGCGTACGGGAACTTAACCTTAATTGGTAGTGGATCCGTCATCGCTGGTCAGACGGGTAATGATAGGCATTCGTGGGAATGCACTTTACTTTGAAGTTTTTCGCGTGGGGGCATCTAGTTCCCAGAAACGCTTAGACCAAGACATGAAGTGGGACTAAGTACAAATGATTCAGCGTGCATACACACATGGCATGTGATAAACTGACAAATCCACGTTTCAACAGGTCAATTTGCCAGGGGTACTGCAGTACTACTACCATATGTGGCTAGTGACGATGCAGCCTCTGCCTACTGCCACTGGGGTATACATTACTATACTATTACACCGACTGTTTATAAAGGATTGAACAGAAACACGTGTCCCACATATACACTGTACGTAAAAAAAACTACAGGGATACTTGAAAAAAATAATGTCTCATTTGCCTTATGCCATCTAAAGAGAGGTCTTGGATGGCAATCTTGTTAAATGTATTAAACATTCCTCTTTCTTACTATTAAGGTGAATAATAAATCAAATATGTACAATTAGAAAAGCCTGTACTGAAGTATTATATTTTAAGTCCATGATTGATAATCAGCATAATCATAACCATTTGACATGTGATAAATTAATAGTTATATAAGATATATAAGACAAACACATTAATCCATGTTGACTTGTATAATTGTTTCTGTTATTGTATCCTATCTTTATCAACTTTAATATCCCTCCTCAATTCAATTGTTTCTGCTGTTGTATCCTATCATTATCAACTTAAAGGTCCCTCCTCAATGCAATTGTTTCTGCCATTGTATCCTATCATTATCAACTTAAAGGTCCCTCCTCAATGCAACTGTTTCTGCCATTGTATCCTATCATTATCAACTTAAAGGTCCCTCCTCAATTCAATTGTTTCTGCCATTGTATCCTATCATTATCAACTTAAAGGTCCCTCCTCAATTGTTTCTCTTGGGAATTGTTTCTGCTGTTGTATCCTATCATTATCAACTTAAAGGTCCCTCCTCAATGCAATTGTTTCTGCCATTGTATCCTATCATTATCAACTTAAAGGTCCCTCCTCAATTTAATTGTTTCTGCTGTTGTATCCTATCATTATCAACTTAAATGTCCCTCCTCGATTCAGTTGTCTCACAAATCTCTTTTCAGACTCATCTCACAAAAAATTTTACTTATCTATGACACGCTAGATTTTTTTTTACAAATTAGTTATTTAGTTTTGGTGAAATTGTCAGGCAAACTATGAAATTATTTTTTTACTAGGTCCAGTCAAAATTTTGAGAAAAAGTGGTCCAGCTGTAAATATTATGACATAAGGCTATTCACACTTTTGCAAGTTACCCAATCTAACGAACAACATAAATTCTTTTGATGATGATGCATACTATTTAAACTATTCACACACTACAAATTTGAACATCAACAAAACTGAGTCGTGGTGGGATAAATCAACTGAAGACGGAGTTTTAAGAAGAACAAGTTGTTACAGAACATGACAGTTGAGTGCACAAGTGAATAGCAATAATAATATCACATCTCACTCTGTACCACATTTGTTTTCCTTGTTACTTCATTTATAAAGGGCTAAGGCTAGTTCATATACTGCTGCACCGGCCTGGCTGTTATCCCTCTCCACATCTCCTTATCGTCAGCCTTTTCCCTCCACTTGTCGTCCTCCCCTTTGTTTCTTATATCTCTCTTTATGGAGTCCTCCAATCTCAGTTGCGGTCTTCCCCTTTTCTTATGACCTGGCAATTTTATTTCCCCTTTTCTTATGACCTGGCAATTTTATTTCCCCTTTTCTTATGACCTGGCAATTTTATTTCCCCTTTTCTTATGACCTGGCAATTTTATTTCCCCTTTTCTTATGACCTGGCAATTTTATTTCCCCTTTTCTTATGACCTGGCAATTTTATCGCCTCTGCTGTCTTTGGTAGTCAGCTCTCCTCCATGCACACCAAGTGACCTGCCCACATCATCCAGCTCTCCTCCATGCACACCAAGTGACCTGCCCACATCATCCAGCTCTCCTCCGTGTGCACCAAGTGACCTGCCCACATCATCCAGCTCTCCTCCGTGTGCACCAAGTGACCTGCCCACATCATCCAGCTCTCCTCCGTGTGCACCAACTGACCTGCCCACATCATCCAGCTCTCCTCCGTGTGCACCAAGTGACCTGCCCACATCATCCAGCTCTCCTCCGTGTGCACCAAGTGACCTGCCCACATCATCCAGCTCTCCTCCGTGTGCACCAAGTGACCTGCCCACATCATCCAGCTCTCTTCCATGCGCACCAAGTGACCTGCCCACATCATCCAACATTTAATTTTACATTTTTCAGTGAGTTTCATTGGCTAACTCGTAGGGAGTTAAGTGATGTTTCATATATAACTTACATGCCTCAATTCTCTTAATTTATTAATCTCAAAATACCTCTAAATTAACAATATTATACTAACTGTTTGTTTCAATTGTGTAAATTGGAATTTTACAAATACAGGAACAGTAAAGAACTGGTCCTCCACACTTGTTGGATGATGTCATCTTTTTCAGTTTGAGCTACAACCGTTTTACGCCCAAACATTGTGACACATATTTTTTTTGCATTTTAGGACATTTCAATAATATCTGTGCAAAAACGTGTAACCATTGTGATTTTTCATATCCTTGTATATTTGAAAATACACAATCTGGTGATGAAATAAAATAACCAGGTTTTACATCATATAAAGACATACATTACCTTTAAGCACAGCCTGTGGTGTTGTCTTCAACTCTGGCAGGCTGCAGGTGTGGAGAACTTGACAAGATAGATGCAGACCTCATCCTCCCGTACGCTGATGACATGGTCTTTGACGTCACACACAAACTCAATCTACAACAGCAGCAGATTTATTCATTCAAACTTTGCTAAAGTCAACCCAAATGAAAGTACAAACTCATGCCCACTGTATGCAAGAAAGTTGTGTATCAAGTGTTTTATGTTGTTGTTTTGTGCACGTATAAATTATATATAAATGTTTATATTCATAAGCACACTTGCAAATTGTTCATTTCATAAATTTTTAGTTAACAGATTCTTTTAAATTGAGCAAATAAATAAAAAAACTTAACTCATGATCTTAAAAGGAACAACTTTCATTGGTTAACAGGGCTTTGTATAATTAAAATGCCCAATTTTCTTAATTTACTGATCTTAAAAGTCATTTAAAACTCCATCCTCAACTGATTTAGCCTATCGTGAATCCGGTTGGTTGACGGATGTCCAAATGTGTAGTGTGTGAATAGTTTAAGTAACACCCGCAGTCAATTTAATAGAAAAAAATGCATAATTTTGTTGAATTGACTTTAGCTGTTAGATCTGGTAAGGCATAAAATAGTTTCCATTTTCACTTCAATTAATGTTTGATCAAACATTAAGTAATTTAATTGTTTGTCTGATGATTTCACACACAAAAACTGCACACAAAAGTTATAGCATACTAGGTAGGTTTGATATTTCACAAAATGAATTTGAAATGAGACTAGCACAAAAATCGAACTGAGGAGGCATCTTTAAATTAACAGTGTCACTTCTTGTTTTAATATTTATTGTTGTTGTATATTTCCTGGCAGAAATTGTTTAAAATTGGAGTTTGACAGACCAATAAAATAAATAATCTGATGAAAAACATCATGGCAGCGTAGGCCATAATGGCAGTGCCCATTCATTTGTTATAATTATTATGTAATATTATTTCATCATTTCAATGCAAATAATTTTTTTTTAGTGAAAACGGCACAAAAATTATCAAACGGCACAAAAAATATTATATATAGCCATTCTTGCCACACCTTCAAATGGGAATATTTATTGGTCTGACTTTTACTGCCGAACAGCAATATCCAGATGTGTTGTAAAACTGGCTGAATTTTCACTATTATGGTCACCTTTTGAACTGGGCTAAAGTGACCTGAATAGTGAGGTGACCGTATTAGCAGGACTAACCATACTGGTATGAAAATAATTTGGAAGCTGGGACTGTCCCAGCATTGACTCCTAGGGTGACAATAATGGCAAAATGGCTGTATTACTGAGGTAACCATACTGGCGAGGTGGCTGTATTACTGAGGTGACCATAATGGCGAGGTGGCTGTATTACTGAGGTAACCATAATGGCGAGCTGGCTGTATTACTGAGGTAACCATAATGGCGAGATGGCTGTATTACTGAGGTAACCATAATGGCGAGGTGGCTGTATTACTGAGGTAACCATAATGGCGAGGTGGCTGTATTACTGAGGTAACCATAATGGCGAGGTGGCTGTATTACTGAGGTAACCATAATGGCGAGATGGCTGTATTACTGAGGTAACCATAATGGCGAGGTGGCTGTATTACTGAGGTAACCATAATGGCGAGGTGGCTGTATTACTGAGGTAACCATAATGGCGAGATGGCTGTATTACTGAGGTAACCATAATGGCAAGGTGGATGTATTACTGAGGTAACCATAATGGCGAGGTGGATGTATTACTGAGGTGACCATAATGGCAAGGTGGCTGTATTACTGAGGTAACCATAATGGCGAGGTGGCTGTATTACTGAGGTAACCATAATGGCGAGATGGCTGTATTACTGAGGTGACCATAATGGCAAGGTGGCTGTATTACTGAGGTAACCATAATGGCGAGGTGGATGTATTACTGAGGTGACCATAATGGCGAGGTGGCTGTATTACTGAGGTAACCATAATGGCGAGGTGGATGTATTACTGAGGTAACCATAATGGCGAGGTGGATGTATTACTGAGGTGACCATAATGGCAAGGTGGCTGTATTACTGAGGTGACCATAATGGCGAGGTGGATGTATTACTGAGGTAACCATAATGGCGAGGTGGATGTATTACTGAGGTGACCATAATGGCGAGGTGGATGTATTACTGAGGTAACCATAATGGTGAGATGGCTGTATTACTGAGGTAACCATCATGGCGAGGTGGATGTATTACTGAGGTGACCATAATGGCAAGGTGGCTGTATTACTGAGGTGACCATAATGGCGAGGTGGATGTATTACTGAGGTAACCATAATGGCGAGGTGGATGTATTACTGAGGTGACCATAATGGCAAGGTGGCTGTATTACTGAGGTGACCATAATGGCAAGGTGGCTGTATTACTGAGGTGACCATAATGGCAAGGTGGCTGTATTACTGAGGTGACCATAATGGCGAGGTGGCTGTATTACTGAGGTGACCATAATGGCAAGGTGGCTGTATTACTGAGGTGACCATAATGGCGAGGTGGATGTATTACTGAGGTGACCATAATGGGGAGATGGCCATATTAGTGAGGTGACCATAATGGCGAGATGGCTGTATTATATTAATGAGGTGACCATAATGGCAAGATGGCTGTATTACTGAGGTGACTGTAAAGCAAGGTTTGACTGTACTGATAAATTCAATATTGCAATGTCATAACCTCAGTGGCAATGTCCCAATCTCAGTGACATTGTCCCAACCTCAGTGACACTGTCCCAACTTCAGTGGCAATGGCCCAACCTCAGTGGCAATGTCCCAACCTCAGTGGCAATGTCCCAACCTCAGTGGCGATGTCCTAACCTTGGTGGCGATGTCCCAACCTCGGTGGCGATATCCCAATCTCAGCGGCAAAGTCCCAATCTCAGTGGCAATGTCCCAACCTCAGTGGCAATGTCCCAACCTCAGTGGCAATGTCCCACAAAACATTCATTTAGCTAACCAATGAAAATCATTCCCTTTAAATTGTGATCTTAATTCATGATCTGATTTCACAGTTCTACCAAAAAAACATCCAAAGAAACCTTCTCAAAGCACAAAAAACTTACAATAGTTGACCTTGACTTTGAATTAGGACACTGGATACCATCGCCACCTGCCATCTTCAGTCGGTACTGTCCGCCCACCCCATCGACCAGCCATGACGACTCGCGCCCCAGCACATGGGATGAAGAGTCAGCGAGCTTCTGTTGTTTGATGTCTCTGAATGGACAGACGGTGTAGTGGTAGGTGCTTGTGTCAAACTGGTAGCAGATGTTACTGAGCAGGTAGAACGCTCCATCGGGACCGTAGCGCTGATGCAGAGAATGACACTGTTGTAAACATGATTGTGTCTTGAGGTGCAACAATACATCAAACTATCAAATACATTAAACAATACATCAATACAATCAATACAATATTAATACAATCAATACAATATCAATACAATATCAATACAATATCAATACAATCAATACAATACATCAAACAATTGAACGTATTACATGTGATGCTGCAATACTATCAATAGTAATGTTTTTTTATTTTAACTATTGATAGTTATCGTCGATAGTACACTGAACTATCAATAATAGCAATAGTTGGCAAAACAATTCAGCAGAGCGACTTGTGTCACTGTAGTAATGGAAATAAACATGTTATTTTCAACTTTTTTGGATAATGTTCTTTTCTTTATCAACCTAACATCAACAATCGTCAATTAGAGCAGCATCATTCGTGGATTCAACATTTAAAATCAACTACCTCCAAGGCCACATATTGGCACTACCCATCAATGATGGCTTAGGACGGTTTTCCTGGCTATTCGCTATTCTGTGATATTATTGCAATACTATCACAATAGCTAGGTAACTAACGCAATAGTATTGCAATAGCTATATAGGTATCGCGATACTGTCACAATAATAAAACAACCTTTGTCTCACCTACTTTTCTGTTTCTATCATCTCAACGTCTAAGGATCTACTAGTATCTAGGTATTGACTTTATTTGATCAAAAAACAAAATGTACTTATTTTAAATTTGCATGTGTTGGGTCGCTAGCTCGACTTACTTTTTTTTGCAACCCACCCTCAATTTTTCTCAGTATTGACACCACTTATATGGTGCATTTGGGTGAATACATAATTACTAAATTGTTATTATTATCATCATGTCAGTACAATATATAATCAATACTTTGATTGCAAATATCATCTGTAATTCACAGTGAACATCATCATTATATTACTAACTAGTGTCTACTGCATTAATGACATCATATTTTGGTGAAGCATTTTATTTATATTTGATTATAGAAACAAATTTCTCAACAAACAACTGAATCTCGAAAAAGAGAAATGTAACACCAGTTTATAAAAAGTGTACATGTCTTCATCTTTTAAATGAGAAATTAAAGACTACAGATCATTTATAAAACATTCACCAAATAGTTATGAACAATGTAACAATGTAGCAACAGTTTATGTGTCTTAGTCTTTTAAATGAGACATTTAGACTGCAGATAATTTACAAAACATTCACCAAATAGTTATGAACAATGTAACAATGTAGCAACTGTTTATGTGTCTTAGTCTTTTAAATGAGACATTTAGACTGCAGATAATTTACAAAACATTCACCAAATAGTTATGAACAATGTAGCAACAGTTTATGTGTCTTAGTCTTTTAAATGAGAAATTTAGATTGCAGATAATTTACAAAACATTCACCAAATAGTTATGAACAAGCAGCAAATCACAGAATGATAAAATTTTTACTGACATTGAATATCCGACCTCACTCTTACATGCATTGGCAAAAGGTCTTCTATTTGTTTTAGCCAAACTTATGTTTAGCCATTGGCAATTCAACTTATAAAAAAATGGTTACCTTTGCAGTATACATATTCATTTTTCCAGCTGCTGCGATGTAGGCCTTCTTGGCCCGGAGGCCCTGAAGTCTCACTCTGTCTGCTCCACTCTGCAGCGCCAACACACTAGAGCACCTGTCATGGCAGGGGGCTTGATAGACGTCCAAGTTGTCCTGGTCGGAATCTGAATGTGCACAGATATCATAAACTCAGCATGTAAGTGGTTACCATTAAATTAATTTATAAGGAAGCATTGCTACCTTTCATACTCTCAAATTTTTACTTGACAGAGCTTTCAATCGAACAGAAGGCTGCATTAAGAGGGTTGTAAGAAAGCCAGGCAGAAGAGGACGAAAAGTGGAGAGAAGAAGCTGGTGATCAAGATCAGTAAAAACGAATAACAGCAGTGCAGCAAGATCAAAACTAATCAGCGCCACCCCCTTCTAAAAGGAACTTTGAGGAAGAAAATATATACATATAAATGCAGAGGCATGCAGTCATACAAAGTGATAAATGAAAAATCACAAGACGTTGTTGACGCTTATACACATGGGCTGACCTTTGAATTTTATATCGTCCATGACCGTGAAATTGCGCCATTCATCGCTCCCATCGCAACAGTCACATATCCCATCATTCACTCTGCTTGCGGGTACCCATAACTTGCCAGTCTCAACGGCAACGCGAACAGTACAATAAAACCTACAACAAAAAAGGTGTGTCTGCACTACACAAATACAGTCATCTCATTTATATAAACACTTCACATTAACAAATTGTACTGTAGCCCATGCTACAACTATTGGTAATATATATGTATATATATATACATATATATATATATATATATATATATATATATATATATATATGTAACATATCATGAAATCTCTAATGTTTTATCTTTTTAATGATCTCAAAGAACTGACTGGATTTTGACCAAAGAACAACCAATGAAGCTGCATGATAAAAACTATCACTGAGATTGTTAATCTTCTGATCTGGCACATATGACCTTTGAAGTTTTGAGTGATCTAGAACAAACAGGTTAAGACAATCATATTACAGCCTTATCTGGCCAGTTGGTTCCCCAAAACAGTGTGCGGAGATGGAATAATGAGAAAAACATATTAATGAAGGAGTCTACAGTGCATGAAGATTATTCCCACTCATGCAGATTACTGAAAAAACACATTATTATTGAAGAGCAGACAAACAAGACAAATATGGTGCATATATAAACTGACACATAACCAAATAAGGTTTGACACTAATCCTATGTTCAAGGACAATGTACCACAAATATTGCATTGCTGTTTCATAATAATTATTGTGGTGCAATATTAGCACACACTAAAACAGCTGAGTTTACCAGGAAAAGCCCATGCTGAAATGTTAACATCCCCAGCTAGAAACTTGGTAGTGCACTTGAAATAAAATAGTTCTTACATATCCAGCCCATAGGACCACTCAAATCACTTTACACTTCACCCCCGGCAGACCTGTTCATTCCAACACCAACTCAACTTCTCTGGGAAGCATTCAGCCATGCTGCAATTACTGCATGAAAACATGACATAATATATCCACCACTGTCTATAGCCAGGTACTCATTTATACAGCTGAGTCAACAAAATTGCCCAAGCTTCGAAACAGCAGCAAGAAGATTCAAACGCTTGTCCTTGATTGAGAGTCTAACCACTGTGCCACTGTGCCACTGTGCCACTGTGTCACTGTGCCACTGTGCTCCACTGCAATACTCCACTTAGTACTAGAACTACAGATCACAAAAACATGGTGTATACCACAAGTTAAATGCATCTGTTGAAGAAGTTCTACACAGTAACCAGTGCTGTAATCATAAACAAAAACAGTTCTTCTAGCATACAATGAACAGTCCAGAGAAAAGTGTAACAAAATATTTAATATGATAGGATGTTTTTCAATACTGATCGCTTTATCATAAAATAATGTTATATATATAACAAAATATATCTATTCTAACATCTTGACTGCCAAATGTGTTTTAATGAACCATGTTTTACAAATAAACTTTGACTGATATCTGTTTAATTTGAATGTTTTGAAGCAAACATCATGTATACATTGCATGCGGAGAGAAACATAACTTTATGGCTGTAATTTGATATTCCCATCACATGATCACAAGATCCCATGAATAATCTTTGCTTATTATTGGACATATTTTTGACAACTATTCAAATGTACTGAAAAGCAAATTATATTAAACAAATTGTGATTAATTAAAAAGACATTTGGGATGTCAAGATAGGAACAGTCTGTAATATATAACCTGATTTTACTATGAAAGCGATTAGCCTTCGTGCCTTTATAAAAACCATCAGATGTCGCACCTTGAGTCTGGACAGGCAGATGTGCCAGGTTCGTCCGAGGAGTCAGAACAGTCGCAGTAATCATCGTTGATGCGATCAAATGCAATCTGTTCCTACGGTAACAAAAGAGCAAATTATCCATTCAAATTACGCATATAAATGTTCCACAAAACAAGCAAGCCACATATTTATGAAAAGCAGTCAATATTTATGTAACTGGTCATAAACAACTTCATGAGGCAAATGAATCTTTTTTGTTATAGTAACATAATATTGACAGAATTGGGGATGCATTTTTTGTTTCTTATGTGTATTGCTATTTACAACATACTGTAATGTTTTAACATTGTTGTAGACTTTATATCACTTATATGCTATCAGCCTATGAGCCTTCCTCGTCATCAGGGGTTCAGACTATCAGTACATCTGGCAGATTAACCTGCTGAAACGTGCAACTAACTATTGATCTGGACACGTCGTCACTGGTCAAACGGGTAATGAAGTTTGGGCACATCCAGTTCCCAGAAACACATCGACCAAGACAGGAAGTGGGATAAAGAACAAAATGATTCAACGAGCATCTGCACATGGCATGGGATAAACTGACAAATTCATGTTTCAACAGGTTAATCAGGGGTAGTGCAGTACTACTACCAACCCTGGCTACTACAGTTGCTAACGAGGATGCTATGAGCCGCCGGGTTTTCAATTATCATCAAATGGTGTTCATTCGCAGTTGATAATGCAACAGCTCATACCTTGGACTGGATGCAGGTGAAGTGATTGTGACTGTCAGGAATATATGACTTCCTGCTTTCAGGCGGGACACCTCTAGGTAACTGACTGGCACGATTAGCAGACATCTTAGCTTGATTGGCCAGTTTCACTTCTATATGTGCAACATCAGCAACAGCCATTGGAGCTGGCGTCAACTGTCCCAGTCTGGCAGTGTACTTGGTCAGACGGTATTTGTAACCATGGCCACCCATCTCCTGTCTCACAGCTGACTCCATCTTGAATAACTCACTTTTCTTGTTGGCACAACCGTCTGACCCACAATTCTCTGTCACCATAGTCATTTTGTGTAAAACTTGCAACACCGTTGACTGTGTTGGAAGATGCTTCTTAGGGTGGGTGTTGAGGATCTCAAGTGAGAAGAACTGGAAAGCGAGGAAGATGCAGGATGCAGCTGCGATGAACGATATGACTCGAAAGAACCGTCTGCGCCGTCCACTCAACAATCGCATGACAATGTGCATGATGCTGGTGGCACACATCTAAAATGGAAACAATTACATGAATCGCATTTCTATGGAAGCTCTTTGTCGATGGGAGATATTTAGCAGCCTAGATCAGTCTATTACACACACATTCAGTATGCTCTAGCCAATAGTCCAATGCAAGGGTATAGTTGTGAATTCTAAATCGGATGTCTCCGATTCAGGAGGAACTAAATATTTACTTCATGGTGCAGTCAACATAGCGCATTCAAAATGGTGCATACGGTGATGATGGAACTATTGTTTACGTCATCACTTACAAAATTGCAGATGAACATTTGAATTGTTTTAAAACCGAATAACAATCAATTGCGATGATAGAGAACAGAATCCGCAAAATTGAATTTGCTAAAATCAGTTTAAAAGCGTGTGAAATAAATATAAAATGATACAGTTATGATCTGCATCCCCTGTAATTGGCAGACACAGCCAACTTCCTTAATCTGATTATTTGTGCTACTCTGTCACTCTCAATTCAGACAAAGCTTAGCTAAACATGGAGTCAAGTCTTCACAAAAATGCCTATGCCTCTTGATATCACTGACATGACACACCATTCAACAGCCTTTGGTATTGTCCCCATGACCATGCAATTGACATTTGATGTGTGCAGTGACAATGGGCGAGTGACTGCAGCAGAATTTGTGTATTGTACAATACACAAATTCTGCTCCAAGTCCAGTGACAGTGCACCAATCAAGTAAACATCATAAACGCACCATTTAAGGGCGTCTTACATTTAACCGAAATGCATTTAAATGGGTAATATGCAGTGACATTAACGATCACCATTTCACTTCGCCAGATCATATGTGATATGATCGATGATTTACTATCCATTACTAGATATACCAATTATCGCCTACTTGATTATTCATGTTACATTTATTGGAAGTGTGATATTTGTCTCTTGAAACTACCTGCGTGAGAATGCGTATTGGCTGTATTAGAAGAGCGTTCAACATACTACGTAATCATGCATTACTGCATTTCTAGAATACAAAACATTTTAGTAAATCAATTCAGGTATATGGGTGCCGCCATATTGTTTTTAGAATCGGTTGTTTCCGTTTACGTTTATTACCTTGACAAATGTTTTCGGAATATAGTAACGCATGTTATAATAGCTCATCAAATAACATTTCATGAACTGCGGTTTTCTGCAAAAACTATGACAGTAAGCAAGTAGTCTATAAAAAAAAACGTTACCGTCCGATCTTTCGATGTATGACGAATCATGACGTCACTTCCGTTTCTTTCTGTGTTTCAGGTTTGTCAATCTTCATAACAACTGTTATGATTGGGAATGTTTGAGTAATTTTCGCTTATTTGAATCGCCTAGTCAGGTTGAGCTATATACACATGATTGTTTCGAGATGCTGGAGAGTATATTGTGATGTACCCCAATTGTTATTAGCCATGTATTTAGCTGTGTGACTGCGGAAAAACAAAGTGATACACGGAACCAAACAACAACCAAGAATTTTTGGGTCAATGATTCGCGGGGTAAGTACGCGGTATTAATAACCCAATTGTTAATGTCTTCGTCCAGTGTTTAATCAGATCACTTAATGAATGGTTAAGTTGTTTATTGAACGTGTTGTTTCATATCCAGACATAATAATATGTTTCATAAAACGTGATTTCCATTTCATCCAAGCCAGGGTACCCAGCGGCAGCACTAGCGGGTGACACGCACCAGCAGATCTGTGCCTGTGGAATAAGCATACTTGACACTTTTCCAGATAACATGAGTACCTTTTTACTAAATTCAACATTTTGCCAAGTGTCACAATAATATTAATATTTACTGATTCATCAGTCTTTTCGGGTCAGTCTGTAGACTGTATCAGACCTGGGGCTGAGTACATATTTTCATGAGTACAAGTACGAGTACATTGGTGATGGATGAGTATGAGTACATTGCAAACAACTGAATACGAGTACATTGTTTTGACATTTCCATGTGTGTGAGTACAAGTACATATTTTATAAATATTAAATAATAAAGTATTTTAAAATAAAAATTATGAATTAATCTAATTTATATAATTCAGAAACAAGTGAATATACAATGGCAGTTGATCAGACTTTTTATGAGGAAAACTGTAAAATAACTATTAATTATAATTACCTCTCAAGAAACTTGAAGTTTGTTCTGGATATTTCGACTGCATCTCGCAGTCTTCTTCAGCAGACTGAAGTTACGGATGTGTCACATGACCAGTGTCATGTGACACAAGCTGGAGTAGGACTGGTGGGAGCTCCTGGCCGACGTCTCGGTTCAGTGTAGGTTTCTTTCTGTGGATGTTAATCGCTTCCTTTATTTTTCTCCTGTGCCAGTTCTCCTCGTGGTCTAGAATATTGATGTCCTTCATAGAAGGAAGTCTGTGTTCACTGATGAACACAGGCCATCAGTGCTCTGTGAAGGATGTCAATATTCTAGACCACGAGGAGAACTTTACTCCAGTACACGAGTACCGAGTTCTTCCGCCCCAGGTCTGGATTGTACACAGCAATGAAAACAGCCATTTATTATGAATTGTATGTGTATTATTAAGATTAGTTTATACTAAGTGTAGGTTGCCACAGTAGCCTAGACAGTTGTTGTCGACATATATACAAATACACAAAGCAACTGGAACTCAGTTCTTAGTTGAACATGATGCTGTGAATCCTGTGCTTAGGATTGTATGACCATTCCGATCTTTTTTCTGAGAATCATACATGAATTTTGACTGACATAAATTTAAGTCTTGCAGAGGACTGAATAGTTGTACGAATTCTAAATGCCAATCCCAAGGAATAATTTGAACGTCATAACACAACCTTGAACTTAGTACATTTCCTCCTATTTGTAACATGCTCAACCAATGCTACACAACTATCGGTACAGTTAGTCTTTTCCATGGCAGATGGCACATCACAATTCACGATATAGTCAGTCAACTTTTCAACTACATTTTCCATGTTTTTACCCCTTTTTTCACACTCAGTGTAAAGTTTTTCAAACCACAATAAAAAAAATTTTTAACATCTTTGTCAAAATCTTTCACCAAAGCTTTCTTTTCTCTCATAATTAGTTTTGACGTTAGCATTATTGAGAATTGTCAACAGCAATAAAATCGATAAATAAAATCGATATGCTCGGCTCACTGATTCGTCATTCAATCATCAGTCAGCCAATCAAAATGCGTTTTGTACCGTATACATGTTTCTTATTGTCAAGCAGCATGAAGCATCGAAGTGTGACGTCACGTTGGCATGACAACCAGCTCGCTGGTTCTCAACAAACATTTAAGTTATGCTTTTTCAGTCGTGTTGTGTTTTGTCCTCAACTGCAAACACCACGTTGAGAGTCACACTTGTAGCTTTTATCACTTCCCAAAGATGAAAGTGAGAAGAAATGTAGTACCGGTATATATTCTCAGAATTTTTGGACAAGAAATAAATGTTGTAAAGCACATAGTTTGATCGCAGTATTCGCATGCACATTTCTTTGTGCGTCTACAATAATCAGACCCATTCTCGGGTTTTTGGAAATGGGTTTCGGGCATACACAACTAGCTGGGAATTTATGGGATGATTTCTGAAAAATAATTCACAGGATTTAAGCCAATTTTCTTGAAAAGGGGATTGTTCGAACCTGTTGAACCCCTCAGGATTCTTCGCACCAGAAAAGTTCAGAGCTGATGTTATTTATTGTATTACTGATAATTATTTTTAAATTATGAAAAGGATTAGACTCTCAGAGTATTAACAAATTAATTGTAATAACCATTATTTCTATATGGTGCTTTTTCGTTGCATGTGTATTGTTCAAAGAGCTGATCTTTGTTTAAAAAAAATTTATATTGCTTTTGGATGATGGTTTTTCCCCAACATGTCTTTTATCTGTTTGAATCTATGGATTTGTTTACATTGAGCAGATTAAAAAAGTTTAAATATTGCACTTAACAAAATAAATGGCATATAATAGCGGCTATACGTTTATAACCACACCATAACACAATGCCATGACAACGTGACATCATCACTTTGGTGCCACTGAATGAACTTTTGACCAATCACATTTAAGCTTTCTCAGCTGTCGTGTAAGTATCGATGGCGGATCACAAATGGGTTTGTTTACCTTAAGAAGTGCAGTAAACAATTGTCTCTGATGACAAGTGAAAACTGCATTGGTAATGCCTCTTAATAAAATAATGAAAATTGATGGTGCCTTCAAGAGTGAAGACACACTGGTGTTTTAGTGTTTTACCAACTAGCTTTGGATCAATTGGGGGCCCGGTTAATCTACCGGCCCACAGACCCCCAGTAAATTTGAACCCTGCACATGTTTCACTTTCATTATCTTAAATGGGATTCATTCATGTGTCACCAAAGTGTATCATGATTCATACGCCCAATGTGTGGTTGGGTGAATGCCCCACATGTGTGATTGGGTGAATGCCCCACATGTTTGGTAGGATGAATGTCCCACATGTTTGGTAGGGTAAATACCCCCAATGTGTGGTTGGGTAAATACCCCAACATATGTTTGGGTCTGACCCATAGAGTTACATAATTAATCACCCCCCCTATAAACAAGAGCAACAAGTCAGCTCACTGCAGTGAAGTGGGCGTGGACCACTGGCCGGCATTTCATTGCAAGGCAGAAACAGTTGCATCCACTGCAAGACACATAGAGTAGTACTCTTTATAGTGTGAACATAGCATGTTAAAAATAGTCTAATATATGTAAGTGAGTAAGTGAGTAAGTAAGTTAATGTATTTCCTCCTCACCATCATCATTTACAATATAAGGCAAACAAAAGCAATGAAGATGAGGTGGCTACCAGAGAATTATAAACTAGTAGCCAGTGACGATGACACCAGGAACCAATTAACTTGAAGATTTGTCATTGTAATTTGTTCTTAATGGGGCATGGCCACCAGACTGATAAATAATTTGGGTGAGGGTGGTCCCAGCAGTTGTGTTATAAGTGTGGGCAGTTGGGTTGCTCATACATGCATTAGTGTTAAACTCTTCAAGACAAACATCTTGGAGGCTTGCTGGATAAAGTTGTGGGACAACGAATATGGTTATTTCCTGTGTGGCTTACAGCTGTACGAATCGATAGAAGACAGGATCTAACATCTCGTTATTTTCAGGTAATTTATGTCACAAATGTTTGTGCTGTGTTAGTGTATATGTGAATGAATGTAACAGTTTCGAAAATGTTCTGAAATATCAATATGTTACAGATATGTTTGTTTTTCTTGGGGGAGCGTACATTAAGTGTTTCCCAGTAGTCACATTGATTGGGTGCAACATAAAATGTTATAGGGGTAGGATTCAGTTTTATAAATAATGTGTGCATGCATGTATGCATATATGTAACTCTTTTTTAAAACTCTACTAGATGCAGCTCATCAATAAGATTTTTCTTTATAAAATTTTTCTTTATTAAGTCATCTGCATTTAATGAGGCTCTCCCCTTTTTGGTCGTCGTTTGCCTTTTCTTCGTTGTATGAACCACTATCATGTAACTCATTCTGTACACATTGCAACATTCATTGCATACTATGCATTTGTTTGACAAACCACGTGAAAGGTTGCCTACTAAAACAATTGACAGCTTAAATGAGAGAGCACATTTCTTTACATGAGGCGTGTCCTTGGGCAAGTTGGACAGATAAGATTCGAGAGATCTTGATCTGCAGGTGGAAATAGCTGTGATGGAGCAGCTCCAGGGAATGTGTTGAAAATGGGAAAAGAATATTTTTGGGACATTGTGCATGTAATAAGGTATTAAGTATATGTATATCTAGCTATATAGTAATAATCTCTTATTAGTACTGTATATCTATAGATATATGATGAAGACTTGGTGCTGTACAGTATAAACACTGGGCCTCCAGTGGGTTCTTGCCTGGCAGCAGCATGAATGTCACTGGTCCAGCTACCTGCCCCCACTAATGTTATGTTTACCTGCTTGTGTTCTTACTAATCTTAGTCATTAAATTGACTCATGTTTATTTTGGTCGTGTCACTGATGCATACTCTGACTAACGGTGATGTAGTGCCCTAAGGCAGGGCCAGCTAACAGCATCTAGTCTGAGAGAATGGGCATGTGAGTGAGTCAGTCTGAAATGTTCCCCCAGCTAATTTCGTGGGGACAGGCATCCTGGGCAAGAACCGGTTTCATTTTGAACATTGATGACTGGTTAGGCATAACCAATAGAAGATTGCTTTTTGTTTGGTTTTGACCACTAGTGATTGGACCTTTCAAAGTTGGGTAAAGCCATATGTGGTGTTGAGTGGCTTTGTGCCAGAGAAAAATAAATAACAGCTGGGCCATGCATGTTCAGAATGATGATTATTGTGTTGACACTATCACTAATTAATTTACATTAATAAACAACCAATTATTGTTCAAGCTAAAATATTACGTGACTGAAAATCAGAACTTTTAAATAAATAACTTTTCATTTTCAGAAATGACTAAGTTAACTAGCAACAGAGTTTTAGTCAAATGTTTGATTGAATTTAACTGAACGTTGCACGCACCATCGGCCGACAAAGCTTGACATGGAAGAATCTATAATTGTTTCACTGTGACGTGTGCTGATCAGTATTAATAAGAGGATTAGACCCTCCCTCCCTCCCTCCCTCCCTCCCTCCCTCCCCCTCCCTCCCTCCCTCCCTCCCTCCCTCCCTCCCTCCCTCCCTCCCTCCCTCCCTCCCTCCCTCCCTCCCTCCCTCCCTCCCTCCCTCCCTCCCTCCCTCCCTCCCTCCCTCCCTCCCTCCCTCCCTCCCTCCCTCCCTCCCTCCCTCCCTCCCTCCCTCCCTCCCTCCCTCCCTCCCTCCCTCCCTCCCTCCCTCCCTCCCTCCCTCCCTCCCTCCCTCCCTCCCTCCCTCCCCCTCCCTCCCTCCCTCCCTCCCTCCCTCCCTCCCTCCCTCCCTCCCTCCCTCCCTCCCTCCCTCCCTCCCTCCCTCCCTCCCTCCCTCCCTCCCTCCCTCCCTCCCTCCCCCCTAATTGGTTTATTATTCTTGTAATAAAATTTTTTTTAATATAAATTTGTAATCATTTTATTAGTCTATATTTCCATTTTAGTTCTTATTTATTGCACTTTAAATCATTAACAGTTTTGATTATTTATTGTACTGCACTTCATATAACGCACTTTTGATTGCCATTTTGCCAATCAGTTATCATCATTGGTATATGTTTGTTCTGATGGTTGGGTCTCCCCATTGTAGATTGGTCTTTCTGTGTCTGATGGCTGGTGACAATTAAGATGAAGAAGAAAGAATCAGATGCCCACTCGTCGGGCTCGGCTGTTTCGTGCACATCTGTTGATAGGGGGCGCAACAACAAGCCTCCACGGTTCTCACTGCGTCGCTTTTTCTGCCGTCGACCATCGGCACCCTCGCGACTTTCACGTACACTGCCTCCCCCTAGTGACAGCACAGAGAACACAGCACCGAAGAACATTGCACCAGCCATACACAATTCATTGAACAGTGTCCATGTCGTTACATTCAGTGGCACGAACGCACCATTGCCATTGGCAGCCGGTGATGGAGGTACTGGCACTGGCGACAAATTGGTGAACAATAGTAGCAATCAGGTGGTGCCATCTATTGCCCCTGGTGGTTCCATGATGGAGTGCCCGCTGTGTCTAATGCAGCAGTCGATTGACAACTTCCCTGACGTGATGACATGTCACCACCGGTCGTGTCGAGACTGTCTGCGTCAGTACCTGCGCATCGAGATCACGGAAAGCCGCATCAACATAGCATGTCCGCAGTGTGCCGAGCGGTATCACCCGAATGACATCCGCGCGATCCTCGACGACGAATCGCTCATGGAGAAGTACGAGGAGTTCATGCTGCGGCGCGTCCTTGTGGCCGACCCAGACTCTCGCTGGTGTCCCGCCCCAGACTGTGGGTAAGTCATCATCAGTTACGTAGTAAGTTACCCCCGTCAGTTACATCATACGTTTGTCTCCAGCAGAAATGTAAACATTACTAATGAAGCATTATCACAAAATTATAAAAAATATTTTGTTGATTGATAATATTACATTCATGCAATAAGAAACAGTATTAATTAATGGTAGCACTAAGTATGTTGTTTAACTTTCATTGACGCTGCCCAGTGCGTTTTGCCCAACGACTGATGCTGTCCACAGGATTGTATAGTATACTGAATGGTTCTTCCTGTTAACATTTAAGGGAAACAAGTCATGTTTTTTGGCCTATGCACCTATAAGAGTTACTAAAACATAGCCAGTTGCAACTACAATTAAGAATATCACGCCAATGGTTTACTAGGAAAACCTTGTTGAACGCGTCACATTTTCATTTCATGGGCCATATATTATTGTTAGATAACACTAAGTCATGTGTGTGGTATTCTGGCAGTGTTCGCTCGCCAAATGAAAAAATAGCATATGGTCATGCTATTTGCATCCGAACTCAACTTATGGAACATATTTTGGCCTTTGTTTACTTAACTAGTCCTCTTTCTGGCAAATTAACACATTTTGAGACTTTGCGTTGGTTCTATGTATGTCCGCCTCCCTTAATACGTCACTTGTAGTCTTGGTTACACCGATTTCAGAACTGCACATGCGCTTATCGGTCGCACTGGTAAACATCAGCACTCAGTCAACTGGAGAAATGACCAGAATCTCCCACTTTTAGAACACATTCTGAGCAAACCACAGGCATGATATTCTTGATTTTAGTTGAATATCGTTAGTCTTTATTATCTCTTTTAGGTGCATCGCCCCAAAACCATGACTTTTGTTTCACTTTAACAATATATGTGCATCGCTATTCCAGCCCAAGTGAGCCTGGGAGGTAACTTTCTATAATTGCATTAAGACGACAATTTTTTTTTATCCGTTTACTACTTCTATATTTCATTGTTTCAAAACTAGTTTTTAATTTTATTTCATAAATTTTTCTTGAAAAATAATGGTGCCAGTGAGCAGTCTGCATGCAGGTATGCATTTTGTTATTTCAGTTATCGCGATACCAATTTTCAAGATAGATACAAAACCATATTTTGATGTTAATTGTGTTTAAGTAACGAATTAGGTGTATTTCGGTGCCACTATGTTATAATGAAACGAAAAATAAAGCATGACAATATTGATTGTTAAAGTTACATAGTTTTTACATAGATCTTGGAGCTAACGATTATGCATCTGGTTCTCAATTTTACGAAACAACTGACATGCATTGTAAATAGTAACACCCGTGTTACTCATATAGCCAGCTGATTACACAGTTGCCACCCACACAAGTTCGAGAAGATACTGTTATAGGCTACATACAGGCTCATGCAAAGTAGATTAACTTGGAACTGAGACAAGCGCTTGTTATTCCTTAAGCGCTCTCAGAAGGCATGTTTTGGTTGGCAGTGACCACAACTAAGTGGCCAGCTAGGAGAGTGGATTTGCACCTGCCAGTGTCCAGGGCTCAATATCCCCTTTGTACTCAATCCAGACTGCTCACTGGCACCAGACAATACTGACCAGTGCAGGCTGTCTGACTTGACTCCATGCTTCTTCACACAAAGACTCAGCTAGCAATTCTTAGCCCTGTCCCTTGCCAGAGTAACGAAGACATTTTAAATGGCAAACACTCAGTATTACTAGCAGGTAAATGGTTCATTCGTTATGGACTTGAAAAGATTGTACCTGTTGAAGGGAAGCAGCTGTGGCTTCGGTGCATTCACTGTGCAAGAAGTTACTCAACGTGTGAAATTTCTTCAATTCCAAATCAAAATGAAACTACGTCACAAGACATTCATCTAATCTCAACCAATCTGTGGTGGTTTTATATACATTTTTAAAGGGAACAGTTCTAACATACAACATGTTATCGATATTATTGTATAAATATTTGTTTCAGGCCTGAAAAGGGTGATTGCGTTGGGCTGTGCAGGCTCTATTGCATTGTGGGCTGTCGTTGTAGGTTTGCAATGATTGCGTCTGGCTGTGCAGGCTCTATTGCGTTGTGTACTGTCGTTGTAGGTTTGCAATGATTGCGTCTGGCTGTGCAGGCTCTATTGCATTGTGGGCTGTCGTTGTAGGTTTGCAGTGATTGCGTTTGGCTGTGCAGGCTCTATTGCATTGTGTACTGTCGTTGCAGGTTTGCTGTGATTGCGTCTGGCTGTGCGGGCTCTATTGCATTGTGGGCTGTCGTTGCAGGTTTGCAGTGATTGCGTCTGGCTGTGCGGGCTCTATTGCATTGTGGGCTGTCGTTGCAGGTTTGCAGTGATTGCGTCTGGCTGTGCAGGCTCTATTGCATTGTGTACTGTCGTTGTAGGTTTGCAATGATTGCGTCTGGTTGTGCAGGCTCTATTGCATTGTGGGCTGTCGTTGTAGGTTTGCAGTGATTGCGTCTGGCTGTGCAGGCTCTATTGCATTGTGTACTGTCGTTGTAGGTTTGCAGTGATTGCGTCTGGCTGTGCGGGCTGCCCAAAGCTGGAATGCGAGAGGCCGGGATGTAATACATTCTTCTGTTACCACTGCAAGCAACAATGGCATCCGAACCAAACATGCGACGCAGCGCGTGCACAACGTATGGCAAACATGCGTCTCCCCTCTGACAACTACAGTCACACACATGAATCAATGCAGAGTGAGTGAATGATCATATTAATTTTGTAGTTGCAGTGAATCATTGAAATAACACCTTCCTTGATGCGGCTTTGTCTTTTGTATATTAAAACTTGTAATTTTGTTTTCAAAAGTGATAGCTGCTTTCCTGCAGAATTAGATGACTTGTGAACTAATATTAGTATAACTAACAAATAAATAAATAAAACTACGTTCATAAAAGGTTTCCTTATTCACAGTTGGAAATCTGGCTTCTAGTGGTTTTGGAGAGATTCTTGAACTTAATAATAATTTATAATTATGTTAGTTGTGTGACTGACCTGTGTAACTCGTGTAACTATGTCACTTGTGTCACTTGTGTGACCTGTATAACTTGCGTCACTTAAATATGGACCATTTTGTGCATTGTATCAGCGGAGATCAAGCCTTGTCCTCGGTGTGGGGCGTTCATCATGAAGATGGACGACGGCTCGTGTAACCACATGACCTGCGCTGTGTGCGGGGTAGAGTTCTGTTGGCTGTGTATGAAGGAGATCTCAGACCTGCACTATCTCAGGTGGGTACACAACCAGTACCTGAGGTACTAGCTGGGGTACTTTTTACTATTTGAAGTACGGTATGTTGTTATTGAGGTACTGTCTAAGGTACTATGTTACTATATTACTATATGAGGTACAAACTTACAAAGTTACCACCTGATGTACTCTGACGTATAAAGTTACCACCTGGTGTGCTCATTGTACTAAGTTATGTTTTACTGTCTGAGGTACTGATTTACTACACATGTTACTATCTGAGGTACTAAGTTATAACACATGTTACTATCTGAGGTACTAAGTTACTACACATGTTTCTAACTGAGGTACTAAGTTACAACACATGTTACTATCTGAGGTACTAAGTTACAACACATGTTACTATCTGAGGTACTAAGTTACAACACATGTTTCTATCTGAGGTACTAAGTTACTACACATGTTTCTATCTGAGGTCCTAAGTTACGACACATGTTTCTATCTGAGCTACTAAGTTACAACACATGTTTCTATCTGAGGTCCTAAGTTACAACACATGTTACTATCTGAGGTACTAAGTTACTACATGTGTTACTATCTGAGATACTACGTTACTACACGTGTTGCTGTCTGAGGTACTAAGTTACTCCACATGTTACTGTCTGAGGTACTACATTACTACCTGATTTAGAAAAGTTTACCTACATATTTTGACACAAAGGAGAAGCATAGAAGGTAGAAAGAGGCATATGACAGGACGTCTTACTGCCTGTCCTTATGTTGTGTTGTCATTCGTCGGTTTCCTCTTCAGTCCATCTGGGTGCACATTCTGGGGAAAGAAGCCATGGAGTCGAAAGAAGAAAATCCTGTGGCAGCTAGGGACGCTGGTGGGTGCTCCTGTTGGGATAGCCCTGGTGGCGGGCATCACCGTTCCTGCGATGATCATTGGCATTCCCGTATGGGTCGGTCGCAAGGTGAGGACACGAGGCCATTCGGTATAAAAACGGCAAACACACCTGTCCGCTTCCGTTATCCATCGCCACTGTCCAATGACAGATGAGCCGCATCTGTCGTCCACTGCTGCACAAATTACTCCCATAACGATTTGTGCAGAATCAGACGTTTGTGGCTGGTCTGTGTTAAAACGACGGGTGTTGATGGGTGCTTTGGTGCTACAGTTTGGTAGTTGATGTTCATGTTTATCCACAAAACGCATTATACCCAATTTGTGCATATCAAGGTAAATCACGTTTTCTGTTCCACATTGTGAAGCGATAGATAGTAAAACCACTATTTCATCAGTCAATAGTATGGCATAAGATGCATTTTCTAGCAGTACACTTTTATTCCACCACTGTCAACTAGATGGCAGCACAAAACTGTGCTTAACTCGGTCAATGTGAGTTTTGCATTTGTGGCATGCTCTTAATGTTTTTATTTCTGTATAATTTAAACTGTTTTGAATAGAAGCCAATGTTTTCTTTGCCCATTTGCCATTTGAAGTCTTTCCTTTGATGGTGATCTCGTTAAATATATCCTTATTTTTTGTGGGAATGTTGCTTATAATTTACATATTCTAAATTCACACCATTTATAAAGAAATACGCAGTCATCAGAAACCATGAGTGTTTCTTTGGCCTAAGCATGCCCTTAGACAATGTCTTGGCCTTAGACAATGCCTCGTGACACCCGACACGCATGTTGCAGCTCCATGCCAAGTACCAACATGCCGGCCGGCACAAGCGGAACCTCATCATCACAGGCGGTGTGACGGCATCAATCATCGTTGCCCCCATTCTCGCTGGCATCGCTGTAGGTGAGTACACACTAGGGGGCACCACCGGTGATTCTAGCAGCACCACCTGCTGACTGGCATCGGTCTTGGTCAACAAGATCGTTGGTTTCAAACGGTAACAGCCAATTTGTAGTTCATAATATTTATTATGGTTTTAGGTTTTTAATATTAATATTGGATTTCTGGGATTTGTATGTTGATAATTGATTCTTGGGTTTTGAACACTGATGATTGATTTCTTGGTTTTGAGCACTGATGATTGATTTCTTGGTTTTGAACACTGATGATTGATTTCTTGGTTTTGAGCACTGATGATTGATTTCTTGGTTTTGAACACTGATGATTGATTTCTTGGTTTTGAACACTGATGATTGATTTCTTGGTTTTGAACATTAATAATGGATTTAAGGTTTGGGACATTGATATTGGATTTATGAGATTTTGAACAGTAATACAAGATTGATGTGATTGATTTATGAGATCTGAAATTAGTAATGAATTTATATAATTTTAACATTATAGCAATAATGATGCATTTAGGGGATTTTAATATTATTAATGGGTTTATTGGTTTTGACCGTTTACCACAGTCAGTTTTGATAACAACAATTAGTTGTGAGTGTTTTGTGCGGTTTGAACATCAACAAAAGAATTACAGTGTTATACTGTAGCACAACAACTGTATGTTCAACATTTTTTACAAAAGGGTTGTAGGTGGGATCTGAAATGCCTACGACAAAGGTGAATTAGAAGTCGCATCTCTAAATAAATTATGATTTACATATGGGACACAATTGTGACTTTGTCTCTCTTTTCACAAGACAATAGCCTAGTTACTTGATGTCCATGTTGGTCACTCACTACACTTGTTCTCCGTCCAGGGGTGGGTGTGCCGATACTGCTTGGCTACATCTACGGGGTGGTTCCTATCTCCCTGTGTCGAAGCAGTGGGTGCGGGGTAACCACCACGGACTCCGGAGGTGTGCACTTTGAAATCGAGGAGGGTGCAAACCCCAGTGGGACGTCCGGACCATACACAGGTAGGAGACAAGTGCACCAGAAGACATGACACGCATGAATGCAAGCATGTTTGTGCGTGCATCACCTATAGTCAGGTTTATTTATTCTAAGTTGCGTTGCCATAGACCGTCTTTGTGCAGTAATTGTAGCATGGCTGAATGTTTCCAGAGAAGGTGAGTTGGTGTCAGAATAAATAAGCTTCCTTGGTGTTGAAGTGTAGGAACTTTGAGTTGTCTTAAAGACTGGATGGCGGTCTATGTCAGAACTTACCTATACCTTTTACATGAGAAGATATTGTTGCTGCAATGAGGCGATGTCATCGCACATGACCAGATTGCAGCTTGATTGCACCACAAATATGTTGCCACGATATGACATAACAGGTGACACATTGTGATTATTTACGATGATTTTCATTGGATGATTTATTGTAATGACAAGTAGTCTTTATTTGTTGTAAAACAGGCTTATTTTATTTCCAAATTGTGCATTTTAAAAAATACTAAGAGATCAGAGCTCACGATGGAAACACGTTTTGTATGGATATTATTTTTTAACCAACCCAAATGTTATTAATAGTAATATATTATGTGTTGCAATATCCCTTAAAACAGTCGTCGCTCAAATTGAAAAAGAAAGCAGGAATGGAAGGTTGGTGATTTACGCTAGTTTTTTTTATTATATGAAACCCTCGGCTAGCAGCATATCAATTAACCAATGAAAATCATTGTACACTCCTATTAACATACATTTTATTGAATCTAATTTGACCTCGGTCAGGAAATGATTCACCGTTTAGTCAGATGCACTGACTGTGGTGAGTTAGATACACTAACAGTCTATTCACCTCTCGATAAATAGAACAACTGTTCGATTCAATCTTCGATTGAAATCTTATCAGATTAAATGGTTGGGAATTTGTTCATCAGGTGGTGACGCACACAGTGTCGAGGCAGGCGGCGTCAATGTGAACAACCCGAGCATCGGGCCGAGTATTGGCGAGATGTCAGTTGCCATGACGAATAGTCTCAGTGCCAGTGGCAGCCATATTGATCGCATCGGCGTCATCCGCGATGAGAGCGATCGTGAATCAGCCAGTCACAGAGCGATCGCCGGGGCCAGTCTTTCCGGCAGTCTCTGCGGAAGTACAGTGGCGGGCCCTAGTGGCTTCCAGAACAAGTACGTGTTGTTATGCGTCAACATTCTTCTAGTGTAGTCTATGCCAGTATCTTGTTGACAGAGTATTGCTGTTTGACAGCTAGGATGTGTAATTTGTATAATCTGAAATAATTTGTGTTTTTTTGGAATAATTTGCATTAATTTTCTTGAATGTAAAGACGGATTTCAGACGGATGGGAAAGACATGGTTCTTCATTGCTGCAAAACTGTGTAACTTTGGGATATCTCAAAACACTGATATTGAACAAAGTTGGTTTCATCACGGTTGTAGCAGCTCTTTCAGTTAGCATCGCATATAGATATATTTTTCCCAAAACATTTTTTGTTTCAAATCACTGTTCATAAGTGAGCTGACTTTGAGGGCACGACAGTTTTGCAGTATGCATTTTGCATTATGACTGAATATGAATGGTATGTGACAGCTCCTTCTGTTGACTGCATCCTATTTGTGTTGTAAAACTCTAATTGTGATATTTGTATACAGACAGGAGTACCGGTACAAGTAATCACTTTGAAAGTTGATAGGGCCTTTTTAATGAAGTCTGATTTGTATGGTTGTTTTGTCATGTTTTGTCATGCTTTACATGTTCTGTGTATAGTATATAGTAGCTTACATTTATAAACATTATTTATTTTATATATTTCAGGCCTACTGTATTTACAAAAATAGCACAACAGAAAAAAGGTACCATAGAACACTCGGTGAATATGGCGCTATGTAAATGTTCTATTTTATTAATTTTTTAATATTCGATGCATCGTTTCAGACTGGAAGTCCATGCTGACGTTGCAGCAAGTTCCCGTCTCCAGAAGTGTGCTAGCCTTAGCAGCGACTCGGCCAATCTCAGTATTGACACAAAGTCGGCTACTGTGTCATTTTGTGATGACGCAAGCACCAGGGCCCTCACTGGCTCCCTCTGCACTAGGTATGTGGAACTAAAAGGTTTCAAACCAATCCTTTTGTTATTGGTAAAAGCACTTGTATGTATACAATGCATCCAGTGTAAATGTACTGGTTAAACAGTTTAGTCAGTCATGCGAGCACGGTCGGCAGGGATTCCGTTTAGCTCGTTTGAGGCTTCTGTGTTCTTGGATGGTTTGTTCAGTCTTTTTCAAGTTATATTGGCAGATTTCATCTTTCATCCGTTTCGTGATGGTTTTGATTTCCTTTTTCTTGTTTCTCTTCTCTTTTTCAACAGTTTGAGTGTTTCCTCAGAAAGTTTTTCTGCTTTTGTGTGTGTCTTTGCTACCTTCATTGCACTTTGTGTGATGGTATCCGTGATTTTCTCACACCATGAATTTATGTCCGCTCCCACTACTTTATCATGCAAGGCATCAATCTTGTTTTGTAATTCTACCTGATAATCATCTGTTTTTTGCTGAAGATTTTACTAGTGGGATCTTCTTTCTCACTAGTCTCGCCCTTTCTAGACACATGTTGATCTTAATTTTTACTCTAACTTGGCAGTGATCACTTCCAGTGTTGAACGGAGAAAGCACTGAGACGTCTTTTACAAGAAAGAGAAAGAATATATATCATAAAACTCACTTATTTTATTTCATTGCCAAGTCAACTAACTGAGATTTTATAAATACTAATGAATCCAGTGTCGCAGTGTCATGTAAAACAGTTGCCGCTTGAACTAAGAAAGAAAGATGGTGTCGATCGACAAGTTATTGGTTTTATCAAGTTCCCATTTCTGCTGATAAATACTAAACATTCAAATTTAAAACACAAGTATAGCATTGTTAATTTAGATGTACTTTGAGATCGAAACGTTCAGAGAGTTAAGCCATTTTAATTATACGAAACCCTATACTAACTCTGCATCAGATAGCCAAGGAAAATTATTCTACATTCCTTTTTTTGGTTTGTCCAGTGACAAGCTGATGGTTTCCCTCATAAGTGTTCCGTGTGTCGAACTTGACCTTTGTCTGTATTATGACAGGGACCGTGACAACATGTCGGCCATCGTGGCGCCACTTGATGTCAATGTTGAAGCACCACCAAGTCGCCACCGACACAACAGTGTCGTGAGCAGCAGCGGAGCCGAGGCATCAGTGACGACGACGACACTCAAGGGATCACCGACGTCAACCCGTAGTGTCAACTTCCTGCCGACCTATGACGAGGTCATAGGTCGCAGTAAGCGCTACAAACGACAGAGCGTCAGTGTTGGAGACAGTATCCATGAACACGCTGTACGGACACTAGAGCGTGCCAGCGTCACCAGTTTCGCAGGTGATGATGTAGTTAGTGTTGGCGGCTCGGTGCGTCGCGGACACAGCCGACGCAAGACGTCACCCCTTCGTACGAGTGAAACATCGCCGGCGACGCGTCATTGTAGCAGCATATCAGTCGAATGTGTCACCAACGCCGTGCCTAACTACGCCATCGATGGATTGACTGAAGTGGAGAATGACCGTCCCAAAGTGTCGGTGGTGACGCCATGCTCACAGCAAGAGAAGCGTGTCGCCACTGTGACCCCAGGTCATGGTGCTGGCATGAGTGGTGACACGTCATGTCCTGACGGCAGGAACGTACAGTTCCCGCTCCGACGTCGCAGCTGCGAGATAGCAATGCAGGACGGACGAGTGTCATCTACAACAAATCTCAAGATCGTGTAGTCTGTCGTCATAACATGGTGACATTGGCACTCATTAAACATTCTTGCTGCGGCAACAGATGTGGCCATTATGTTACTTGAACTGCCTGTGTGCACCAGTTGGTGTACACACTGGACCATCTGCTCTTCAGAGTGGACCATCTCTTCTGGACCAGTTGATGATACGAATGTACGATCGTATGTGCAGATAGATCGTCTGCCTGAAATGAGATGTTCATCCGCAGCAAGCAATGTCACTGCTGCAGTGACTATGTCAAAGTTTATAAATGACACTGATGTGTGCAAGTACTAATTTAATTTTGCCAGTGTTGTTGTTGCATGTGCATTAACAAGCATGCTACAGTTCTACGTTACACAGCTATATAACTTGGTGCTGTTCACTTTGAACAATTTGGTGTCTCTCGCATGGACATTGTGTTGTTTTTGATTAGTTTGCGATCTATGTCAACACTGGTGGACTGTTGCCATGGATACTGGCCAGCTGTTGTTATGGATAGTGGCTGGCTGTTGCTATGGATGCTGGTCAGCTTTTGCTATGGATACTGGCCAGCTGTTGCTATGGATTTATCCCTATATCCAGGAGTCCTTCAAGTGGCTGTGTAATTAAGTTAGCATTTCTCCTGATGCAGAGGCAGGCGTGAAGACAATTAAGGTATAGAATTTAACATAACATGCTATCGAGTGTCTACACCCATAGTGCATTGCTAAGACTGGATCCATCAGTCAGTAGCCAATGTTCAAATGTTCACAAAGAAGTGACTGGCTACTAATTATGTTGTCAGCACTGGTTAGGTTACCCAACTGATTAACATGTGGTTTACCTACTACATTGATTCACATAGATTAATGGACAGTGGCAATGGACAGACCTGTGACTATGGACAGTGTTTTGTTTCCTGTGTCTCCCTATGGTATGTATTCATTCATCCAGCCATCAAAACATACATATATAATATGTATTCTACTTGGCACCCTTCGGGCAAATCCACTACTGTGTTGTATTCGCTACTAAGTATGTGTTGCAAAGTTGTAAATAATTTACTTTGCAGATTCCTGGTTGGTTGTAGACACAGAGCAGAGCTGCCCCAGTAGTTTGGTGCACATTCTCTACATATATATCCGGAGGTTTTCATAATAATCTTAATTTGCTTCAGTAGCAGCAATTTAATTAATATTATATTATCTGTTCATTCTTTGCTGCGTTGCTATATCATTGGCCACGTAAATGTGTTCACGTGGCTAACGCATGTCCTATGCGTGCACCTCGTGACGTGAAGGGCCTAGTGGAATTGAGTGTGCTTGAATGCTTGTGCCAAAAATAAAAACCGTCCAGTTCGCTAGATGGCACCACTATATTGTATGAATGACGTGAAACGTTTATTGACGTTGGTGGCGGAAAGGAAGTCAGACGACGTAGTTTGGTGCTGATGCGTTCACGCAACTGATCGATGTTCATTATTAGTGGATTTACAACGTGCCATTCCTTAGATAGTGAGTGAGTGATTGAGTGAGTGTGTGTGGAATGTGCACCAGTCTGCAGTTGTACATTATAAGTAATAAAATAATTGTGTCGTATATGGCCTCACATCCTGCGGCAAGCTTGTGTGCTCTCTAACTATACAATGTTCGCGCTTGTGCACGTGGGCTGTGCAAGGTGTGTCCGTTACTTGTATGTGTGATTTGCATGTGCACAGATGTGTGCAGATTTATTTCTGATATAAAAGCACGTAAGGCTTGTCACTGTGAGATAACAGTTATGAAATAACAGTTATAATTACACTGCACTAATTTTCACATCGGTTAATTCAAACGTTATGTAATCGGTCAAAATTGGTTGCCAAATAAAGTAACAAAATAGAAAACGTGGCGATTCCAGTTCTAAAATGTTAAAACATTAACATGGCGCTTTGCTAAGAAGGAAGTGGCGCAAGTTACCAGTGACAACCATGGTTCGACCTCATCTTGATTCAGGCGATTGTCTTTGTCACGTGTCACAATCTAACCAATAGTAGTGACGTCTCCATGCTACGAGTTGTTACATTGGTAAACACATGCCTGTGGAATAAACATAATAATTAATAAAAGAAAGGTAACAGATATAAAAGAAATAATGATCGGTATGTGTAGAATATCGTACGTGTTCACGTACGCCACTGGTGCACTGTACGTGTGTAGTGTCAGCTTGTGTACAGTCGAGCGTCATATCTCCGTTGACGGACGTAGTAGTTTTGTACGAGTCGACCAGACAGCGATTTCTACCAGCGTTACGGTGGTTTCTCGCTAGCACGTGCGTTATTAAAGTCGTACATGAACGATGACAACGAATCGTTTTATTTGTGCGTTGTGTTAACCTAGATTTACGAATGTAGAGTTTCACGAACGAAAACCTTTTTGACTGGAACTAAACATCGTGCGCACCAAATGAGTGTCCGCCAAAGATAGGCCTATAATTTTTTACCGCGTCTTTTACGGTGTAATATTTCGTGAAACGAACTGCTCAGTGGTGAAAGTCACATGGTGTCACATGGTGTCAGTGTCTACGAAGGCACTTTCGCAAAAAAAATGTATTGACATGGTTTTTTTATGATGGTGTACACACTGTACTTATTAAAGATGTCCCACAAACAAGACAAATCATGTCAATATGAAATGTTTGCTGACACAATTCAGCAATGTGTTGTGCACGTTGAGTAAGACACGGTAAACACAGAGTTGGTTGAGACCAAGTCCTAACTTTCTACGATTTTTAAGAAACGTTTAGTCATTTTATGCATGTCTACGCCCTGGTAGTTATTAATGTACTTAACAATTCATTATGTTATTAATTACTCTGTATTGTGGAAGTGCACGCACGCACACAGTTTTTAAAGATTTCACAAGAATTATATAGCAAGTGTCAAACACTGCTGGCCCGGGAAGACGCAATCAAACCAGACAGTAATCATGAAAACGTTTATTTACCAAAAATGCAAATACACAATATGTCATAGACATTACGTCAAACAATTTCAAATCACGTGATCTGATGACAACGTAACACCATAGCGTCATGATTACGTCAGTCCGACGTCATCTCGTCAACAGTTCCGGGTAGGCGGATCCGACCTGGAGTCCGGGAACGTGCGAGACGTCCCAGGTCCGGATGCAAACCGGAAAATAATTTATTTCAAACTGACACAACTTGTTGGGCCGCGTCAGCAAACACACGGTATAGACGGCCATGTCAAACTCGGGACTGGTTCCGACGAAGAACGAACCGAGGCGCTTCTGTCGGCCGTGCCATGTGAATTGCACCGCCAGGAGGCGTGGCTGAAACAAACATGGACGATCAATAAAGCCGCGTTCTGGCTACTAATTAATCCGTTAGTTGGCACCAAAACGGCGCGTTTGCGAGAGGAAACGTGCACTGTTTAAAGACGGGTGTTAACGTGTGTGCACACATCTGAACACGCCTGTTGTAACAAATACAAAACGTTACAATCGTGTACCTGAGCGAAATGGGAAATGGGTCATTCCATTATCATCAAGAATACAGAAGTAATGATGAATTGTAGAGGGAAACCAATGAACAACCGAAGCAGGTGGGGAGATTCAGTTACTAGGATCCGGCGAAAATGAGAACGGAGGCCGTGAAGCAGATGTCAGGAACTGACCGAGAGCTGGTGGAATAACTGGAGACGTGTGCAGTGATAGGCAATAGGAGAATACAAGTGATGGGCAATAGGAGAATACAAGTGATGGGCAATAGGAGAATACAAGTGATGGGCAATAGGAGAATACAAGTGATGGGCAGTAGGAGAATACTAGTTATGGTCAATAGGAGAATACAAGTGATGGGCAATAGGAGAATACAAGTGATGGGCAATAGGAGAATACAAGTGATGGGCAATAGGAGAATTCAAGTGATGGGCAGTAGGAGAATACTCGTGATGGGCAACAGGAGAATACAAGTGATGGGCAATAGGAGAATTCAAGTGATGGGCAGTAGGAGAATACTAGTGATGGGCAATAGGAGAATACTAGTTATGGTCAATAGGAGAATACAAGTGATGGGCAATAGGAGAATACAAGTGATGGGCAATAGGAGAATACAAGTGATGGGCAATAGGAGAATACAAGTGATGGGCAATAGGAGAATACAAGTGAAGCTTATGATAAGCTTGATCAGTAATATTGAAGAACAATAATTAGAACGGGCATAACTGAAACTGCTGAGATGGATTCTTGTGTGGTAGACGAATGCTCACGTGAATAAGGCCCATAGCGTGTGTACGTTTTGCGTTGTCGTAACTCTTGTACAGCTGCACACACAGACGAGACAGTGTGAAATGCCAAGTAGTTGGGACGGCGACAGACATTCGACATACCTCATCGAGACACGTATGGGCTGTGGCGTTGGACAGCGGGGGTCACTAATACCGACCCTGGATCTCAAGTAGCTGTACACAAGTATTACCACCCGTAGACGTCAACGTTTATCGTGGGAACAGGAGCATGTCGTGCATCTACACGAGTGGTTATGGCACCCGCGAGCTTGTAAAATGAGCCTCCCCGAAACTGGTCCGGGCTGAGTCGACAGATGGTATTTGTTTATAGAAATTTAAACCCTGTTAATTACCCGACACGACGCCGGTATCTGCTTCCTAGTTCTTTGTCTGCCCCATTTCTCACGGCGCGTGTTTTTTTTTAAGTAAAACGCATTCAGTATCACAAAGGATATTCGTGAAACACGCAGAAATGTGTCTTAATGTGTGTACCATTTATTCTTTTTAAAATGCATTTGAAAGAACAGTATATTCCCAAGGGCAGTTGCTGTTTGTAACGTAATTAAATGTATGTTTGGGGTGAAAATGTGTTATGTAATAGTGTTAATTCGTATAGGTACCAAATCCTACGTCTTCCGGATTTTATTAAATGTGATGATCTTACAGGCATTGGAAATATTCATTACAGTTTGTTTTCTGCGGTTTTAACAGTTCCAACAACGTCCAAACAGCGATTCTCGAGAATATTTTAGCGGTGCGCAGTTAGCTGCTTCAAAGTCTCGTTGTCTCCCGTTGTTTATGCATGTAAGCCAGCGGTTGTAGGTAATCATACGGGTCCGTTTGTATTTTTACGGATTTCTGTTACCAGCCTTACATATGTGGACCACTCATGGTTGGCACCTGTGAAATTCGTATGAAATCATGGTTTCAGTTTGTACCGTTGATTGGAAGATTGTCTGGTTAAAGCTCTTTTCCATACAACTACCCAGGGTGAAGTTGGCCGGCGAAACATGCGCTTTGGCGCTACTCGGGTATGGCTACCAGGGGTGGGGCTGTTCGGGGTGAGGCTGCCGAGAGTAGAGCTAATTTAAGCTACACGGTGAGATGGTGTCACTGGAATTAAAGTTTGTAAATTCTTATTAAAATTGCTGGAGGATCGAGACGGTGGTTAGTGTTTACTGCTGTTCCCCTGCCTACCTCCTGGATGCGGATGTAGCCCCTGTAGTCAATGGTCGAGTCTCTCTCCCCCAGGTAGAAGTGTAACCAGCTGTGAAAGCCAATCACCTTGCAACACGAGACAAACAGCGACACGTGCCAGCATTAAACCGATTACAAGTATCCGACTGAGGAATTTGACACACACATCCAGGTGTGACGGATTCCATTAAGCATGCTGTTTTCATAATACACCCGAAGTTGTTTGTAGACAAAACCTATAGAATTGTGGTGTTGCAAGAACAACATTTTGTGGGGCTACTTGAAGGCTATCGTCGCTACTGCGTCCGACATTTGTAAACTTTTAGTACAATAATAACCGTCAACATTGAATTTACTTTCCCCGAGGAATGATACCAAATCATCAATGGTTTGATACTAAACGGAATGTGTTTCAAAGGGCTTAGTGTTGCACATTGATGCGTTTCCCCAAAAAAAATCGTTTATTTTCCGATCACACTTCAAAGGGAGCGCTGACTATGAGCGCACGAAGGCAGTTTTGCGTTATGACGGTTGAATATGTAAGCTATGTGGTGGCTTCACCATGAAAGACGAGGCCACTTTCACAGGTTGTCACGGGTCGACGTAATTCAAAGTTTCAAGCAGATGGGGCGTGGGTGGCGGAGGACGGGGGGGGGGGCGGGGGCGGGGTGTGAGGTTAGTTGACATCGGCTATGTATAGTATATACCGTACTCTTGGTTTTGAAAACGGGGGTTCGAGCGTACACAACCAGTCGGGGGATTTCTGGGATGAAATCACCCCTTTCCGCCGATTTTTTTTACGCACATGTGTTGTACCACATGTGTGGTTGTACCACGAATACGGACATAAAATAGCGGCTTGTGCCGAAAGTGTCAACGACAGCGTTTGTTCCACCAACTCACCTTCCGTCGTCGGGTCTCGCCCACGAACACGTGTTCGAAGCCGCTGCTGTCTGTGGTGTTATAGCGTGGTGACCGAGGGTACGGCTCGAACCACACCCGGTACAGCAAGTCCTTGAAAGAACTCCGACTCTCCTCTGCGTGACCTGCAATTAGTTATAACTGTCAACTTTGCGCCTCGCCAATACAAATGTAGGGCCCGTCGCGAAGGGTTTGTCATTTATAGATAATCTTCATTATATTTCAAGTCCGTCTTGACTTTGCAAGAATTTGTTAGACATACAAAGGTTCGACACAGTCACAAACAGCTTGTCTCTACATCACTGCTAAACAGGCTCGTCTTCTCTCCATCCGCATTTCTTAGAGTGGAAACATATAACATTACATCGTCCTGATCTCAGTCCTGCTTTCCATGTTGCTCCTGCTTAGCATTACGTCTCATTAGTTGCCTGTATAGCAAACGTTACATATTTATAAACTTCAAGTTAACATCGGCAAAGTTCAGCAGTTATTGATTCTACTAACACACAAGCTGATATATTCATCAGGTATTATCTCAATATTGGACATTGTCTTAGTGTACATTTATATTAATCCCCATCTATCCAGTCGATTCCCTTCCGACGACTCACGAACGTGACCCGAATAGAACGACTTCCCGTAGCTGGACAGTGTCCACTAAGATCAATAGACACCCAATTAATTATCTTCCCACCAGAGAGCTGGACATGTAGTGTGTCTACTGCGATCAGTAATCAACGTCTTACTAGTTAGATAAGTGCTGCAAGTTATATAGTTGGTTACACTGCTCTTTACAAAGGGATGTCATTGGTGACCTGTCGGTTGTTGTCTCTAATAAGGCTGTCACTGTCGTTGTCTATTTGGCTTGTCCAGTGTCTGTATATATGCATGCCCGTCTTCAAGGCGGTTAGGGGAGTTCAAACGAACCCCCCGTTTTTAGTGAATTTCTTCGAATTATAAAAAGAAATCTGAAATTATCCCAGAAATTCCCGGCTGACTGTGTACGCAAGGATCCCCGTTTCAACTCCCGAGGGCGGGCCAGCACGTTTGAATCCCCGAGGGCGGGCCAGCACGTTTGAATCCCCGAGGGCGGGCCAGCACGTTTACTTTAAAAAGGTTACAAGAACCGATATAATAACCTGACTGCATTGTCGAATTGACTACAGCGACAGCAACAACTACAGCGACAACGCAGTTATTCGTCGAAGGAAAGTGGCCTTAGCGAATGCACAAAATGTGCCATACGCACTGACGTGTCACATGCATAGTGCAATATTCAAAGGGGCCAGATACATTGGAGGACAGCACGGTTTAGATATTAATGTATGCGCTACATACTTTCAGTCGTACCATGCAGGGGGAAGATGCTAAACAAAGCTGGGCCGCAGCGTCTCAGGGAACGTTCCGCACCCCCTACCCCGCATCGACCCCCGCCTCCCCACATCAGCTGTTGTACCATCAGTAACGGTACTTCACTTCCCCATAACACATCTGTCCGAGCGTGTAGACAGTGTAGACACGCTACATGCTGCTGAGACTGGTTGCCGCACGCAACAAATGCAACTCAGTGGAGATTATTATTTATTATTATCAGATCGTCTCAAGTGGTTTACTCCAAGGATTTCGGTGGTTTGTGCGCATGCGCTGGTGGTAATTTATTTATAGAATAATTATTTTGTGTATGCTTTAGTTTTGGTCAAAGTATGATTTGATAAATATAAACTTCATGTGTAGGTTGCAAAAAAAGGTAACTGAGTCTTCACATAGTTTCCCTCATACTAGAGTCAATTTCACGATGTGTGTTATTTTTATAGATGGCTGTTGGTGAGTGGAAACTTCATGCTGGCTTCTTGAAACGATTTTGAGTTTTTCATTTCGTTGATTTTTCCTGGGATCAAGTTCCATATTCGAATAGCTCGAGGTGAACGGTTTCGCGGTCGGATTAGCACACACGCACGCACGCACGCACGCACGCACGCACGCACGGACACCCCCCCCCACACACACACACACTGTCTGCATAGCTCATCGGGATTTATGACGTAATACAATACAGCTAACGACGTCATACCTTTATAACGTAGGAATGCGTGTGCCTCCTGCATGACGGTCGTGTCGACGACGGCGTCGAGGAATGTGTCGATCTCCATCCGTTGCTGCACGGACGGCGTGTCTCTCTGGCGGGTCGACGACACGTAGTTGTCGAGGAGGGGCGAGAAGGCGCGGTACGTCGTCGACATTGTCTGCGGATACGCCGCCATGTTCGAGAAGAGGCTATCACGACCAGAGACCATACTGATAATGATAATTATTATTATTATTATTATAAAAAAATATTCACGATAGACCTGGTAGAGTATAAAAATAATAATAATAATAAATACGGTGGCCACAGTTATTACTTTCTATTTTTTACACTGGAAAGTGTACAACGACTTTCACTGATTAACTGATACGCAGCTAATTTGGTGTTTTACGACATACAAACATCGCTTGATGACAATTGTTGACAAACCTAGAAATTACCCAGTGGAAATCCGTGTACAGTCCATCTAAGGAATTTTCTATATTAACTTAGCGTATTAATTTTACATTTGCCAATACAATAATAATTGTAATAACCGCACTAATTTAAATGATAAACGTAATTACTGTTATTAATTATTGCAACAATTATAGCATATTAACATCATTTTTGTGAAATACATCACGAAGTTTTATTTTGGCAATGCGCCAATAAGATGAGAAATCCAGATGGTATTTTGTAGCGCGTTGGGGGGGTCACGTCATGAAACAGACCGATGTGTCCGGGGGGAAATGAATTGTTAAATTTAATTGAGGGTGTCGTGTTGTCGTAGCATGCTTCAACAATCCGACACACATTACTATTAAAGCCAACGAGTCGTCGATATCGATTTCGTATTTGTTGTATTGTTCTCAATGGAAGGACAGAGTTTAATCGTTATCTCGTAGCTCCAGACAAAGGTGAAGATGTCTCGACGTGATACTGACTGACCGATTGAACACACCAGTGAATGAGTGAGTGAGTAGACTATCATTGGAGCGGACTGCACGCTTGCAGTGCTGGCAGGTCTAATGATGAGTGGCGTGCATACAGTGACATGCATGCATGCATGCATGTCGTCATGGTTGCGCACGTATGTACAGGCAAGCATACAAACATATGCATATACGTATATACGTTAGTGCCCTGCGCTCGCGGGCCGGGCCGGGCCTCTACATAATTTCGCAGGCCGGGCATGGCCTGGGCCTACATACTGCGGGCCCGGCCCGGGCCTGGGCTGAAAAAAATGTTTAAAAAAAAATCAGGCTTGGGCCGGGCCTGGGCCTAGTGTGAGCGGGCCGGGCCGGGTCTGGACATAATAAAAATATTATTATTACTTTATTTTTTAATAAAAACTGATTATAAATTGTAATTCTGGTTAATGAATGCTTAAAAGTATGTCTTTAGTATTATATAGTTGCAAATTGAGACCTTGCATATATATATATATATATATATATATATATATATATATATATATATATATATATATATATATATATATATATATATATATATATATATATATATATATATATATATATATATATATATATATATATATATATATATATATTAGTGTCCTGCGCGGGCCTAGAATTTGATCCCAAGCCCGGCCCGCAATTAGCAGTTAGAGTCCAGGCCCGGCCCAGGCCCGCAATAATTTTTCAAGCCCGGCCCGGCCCATGCCCGCAAACTAGAATTTAGGCCCAGGCCCGGCCCAGGCCCGACCCAGACCGTGAATGTTTGGCCCAGGCCCGGCCCGGCCCGCAAGTTTCAGGCCCAGGCCCGGCCCACACCCGCGGGCCAAAGATGGGTAAACCCGCGGTCCGCAAGCCCGCGGCTCGCTAAGTTTAGAGAAGATAAACCTATAATCTTATAACAAAGACGAAAAACAAATAAACTGTAAAACAGACTTATTGTTTTATTAAATAAAAAAGGTCCATAATGTGCTGGATGAGTTCTAAAAATTCAGCACCACCAACTTCTTCAAACTTATGAATATCCTGAAGAAAAATAAAGAAAAACTTCTTAGTGTCATTACTATTAAATATGGTAACATTTGTTATATTTGGCTTTAATGTATTGGTTTATTGTTAGGGTAGGATATTTGTTTATCTAACCCTGACTTAACCCATATGCAAGCCATAATCCCAATTTATATTGTTAATTGAATTAGCTCAACTAAGTTAACATAATTTAATATGATATTTCAATTAAATGTCACCCACTGGCACTGACACCCAGTGGCATTTCCAACAGGCCTGCAGTCACTAGCCTGAGACAGAAAGGTTCAGACATGTGTGAATTAGTACAAGTGTGAATTAATTAAGACCTGGGAGAAATACCAGTTACCAACTGGGTTGGGTACTGGGTAGTGGGCTAGTGGCCTAGTGGGCACTTGGCAGTGGGCAGGTCATTCAGGTGGGCAATGTTTGGAGGGAAGACCTAGACAATAGAATGTCCACTGGTAGGGTCAAAAGGTGATAAGTTGATGGTTAATCATGGCTTGATTGCCTCTGCAAATATTTCTAAAGTAAACATTTGGGGCTAGCTACTTCCAGCCAAGTGAACTTATGGGGTCATTAGATTCCATGCAAGGTCTCAATTTGCAACTATATGATATTAAAGAAATAATTTTAAGCATTCATTAAACGGAATTACAATTTATAATCAGTTTTTATTTTAAAAAATAAAGTAATAATCGGTGTTTTGTATGAATATTTTTATTATGTACAGGCCCAGCCCAGGCCCGGCCATCCCGGCCCGCTCACACTAGGCCCAGGCCCGGCCCAAGCCCGATGTGTTTAAATTGTTTTCAGCCCAGGCCCGGCCCGGGCCCGCAGTATGTAGGCCCAGGCCCGGCCCGGCCCGGCCCGGCCCGGCCCGGCCCGGCCCGGCCCGCGAAATTATGTAGAGGCCCGTCCCGCGCAGGGCACTAATATATATATATATATATATATATATAGATATATATATATATATATATATATATATATATATATATATTATTTTGTTTTTATTTAATAAAACAATAAGTCTGTTTTACAGTTTATTTGTTTTTCGTCTTTGTTATACGATTATAGGTTTATCTTCTCTAAACTTAACGGGCCGCGGACTTACCCATCTTTGGCCCGCGGGTATGGGCCGGGCCTGAGCCTGAAACTTGCGGGCCGGCCCGGGCCTGGGCCAAACATTCACGGTCTGGGTCGGGCCTGGGCCGGGCTTGGGCCGGGCCTGGACTCTAACTGCTAATTGCGGGCCGGGCTTGGGATCAAATTCTAGGCCCGCGCAGGGCACTAATATACGTAGGTACATACGCACGTGCATACGTCCATGCATATGTACAGGTACCAACATACATACATATGCACATACGTATATATACGTGCATATAGGTGCGTGAGTACGTGCGTGCGTTCGTTCGTTCGTTCGTGCGGACTGATTGACTGTCTGTCTGACTTCACTGGCTGGCTGATTGGCGTAATTAGAGACTCGGTGACTGACTGACTGAGTTACGCAATATGCCCGACGGAATAGTTTGATACATTGGTCAAGCTGTCCGGGCACGTCAATGATGTCACTCACCTGCTGTCCGCCATGTCAATCTTATTTGACACGTTTGTCCTCGACTGCAAGTTCAGCACGTAGTCGGTCTCCGGCATCCTGCTGATGTCATTGTCCCACAATGCTTGCATCACTTCCTGTAGATCGTAGCCCGTTACTAGAGGCGCCGTTGTTCCATCTGGTAAGGGGAGATGACGTCACTAACACACAAAATAAAAACATTTCGTGCAAATGAGTGACAACCAGTTTGTTTGGTGTTGGCGAAAGGTAAATATCAAGCTGATGCGTATCGCGAAAAGTAAAATAATAATACTATATAATATAATATATATATATATATATATATATATATATATATATATATATATATATATATATATATATATATATATATATATATATATATATATATATATATATATATATATATATATATTATATTATATTATATTATATTATATTATATTATATTATATTATATTATATTATATTATATTATATTATATTATATTATATTATATTATATTATATTATATTATATTATATTATATTATATTATATTATATTATATTATATTATATTATATTATATTATATTATATTATATTATATTATATTATATTATATTATATTATATTATATTATATTATATTATATTATATGTTTACAGGCAAGCAGAAGGTGATAGATAATTACGGTTGCGAAGAAAAAGAGGATGTACGTTGCGGATTTCGTGAATAATATTTTGAATTCTTTAATATGTACCTATGGTCAGTTTTTTCACCACACTTATATGGGAAGTAAAATGATCATGTTATTATACAGCCCAGTGTCCGTAGAATAGGCTACACTTGGAAATAGTCATTGAAAGCTAACTGCTCTGATTTCCATCATAGGTGGGTTCTCGGGAACACAACGCACAGAGGAGGTGATCAATTGCGGTGACTCACAGGAGGGGAGACGGACATAGAACGAAGCGGGAGTGGGTTTGGATGTGGGCGGAACTAACTGGGGAAAGTCGCCAGTCGGACTGTTCCAGCCGGCAACAACATCTACGAAGAAGACGACACTGACTATAACAACTACAATGATATAACAACTACAATGACTATAACACCTACAATGGCGACGAATAACGGAACACTAAGAACTAAACACATAGAACAGAACGTGCAGAACGGAATGGAACACGTATAGAATGAAACTCGCAGAACGGAATATTCAAAATGGAACACGCTGAACGGAACACGTATGACGGAACACGTACAACGTAACACGCTGAACGGCAAACACAACGGAACACGTACAACGTAACACGCTGAACGGCAAACACAACGGAATACGTACAACTTAACACGCTGAACGGCAAACACAACGGAACACGTACAACGTAACACGCTGAACGGCAAACACAACGGAACACGTACAACGTAACACGCTGAACGGCAAACACAACGGAACAAGTACAACGTAACACGCTGAACGGCAAACACAACGGAACACGTACGACGACGTGTGTTGTCTTACAATGCGACAGATTAATAGCTTTTGTAACACAACGCTCATCGTCTGAAACACGTTGCTGGGAGAGTGATGGAGTAGCGCTCGGTGAGTGCAAGCGCCGAGAGGGATACTGGAAAATGCTTTTAACTTGTTCGCGGCCGCCAGTGTAACGGTTTAACTCGGATACATTTAGTGCTGTGGTCTATTTCCGGAAACAGGAAGTTTCGTAACCTACATCCGGACACTATAATCCGTCATCTGGAGACTCGCGTGAGCCTGTGGTGATACTGTTATCACTCCGATGGAACCTCCCAAACAAACGTGGAGTTGAATTGAACTATGACCCAGTTGTCGAAACCAATAAGAAAAAAAATGCTAGAAGCTGCGGATAAGTTATGTTTAGTAAATGTATGTCATTTCGATGTTTTCTTCAGTGCAAATGCACGAAATATCTTACGTTTGCTAATCATAATGCAATACGTGTTTGCCATCAAAACGGAGTTTTTTGATTAAGTAGTATCATCCGCTAGTATCATAAATAGCTACGCAAGCCAATGATGTCAAATAAAAGTATGTTTCGGGTTGTCCACCATGGGTTGGTGTGCGCCGAATCAACTGGTGAAATTCCTTGGTGTATGTTTTTCACTTGTCCACTTTGGTGAGGAGTGGTCACTTAGGCTAGAACACCAATCACGATCGAGTTCAGCACAACACGGGACCTGACATTTTCCATTACACATTTATCATTCCTTCATTCGCTGCCAACCTTTAAGTTAAGACGTGTGCGTTTCTGCAGTAATCCCCTATACGTGATATGGTTTTAATACATTTAACTATGATACATTTATATATGGATTTATGTAAAAGTGGAAGAACTTGACATTCGCACTGTTTAACCTAGCTGGTCACCTACGCGACACAATGTAGTGAGCCAACTAGTCAACGCCTGGAAAGTTTTCGTAGGCGCCTCATCGACAGGTGACAACCGTCAACACGTACTTGGTGACAGCGGATCTCTGTTGACAGTGTATCGGTCTTCATTCTTTGATAATAGTGTAGTTGTGGTATCAAGCCGTAAACGGTCAACAGATACGTGTAACCAGATCTGGCCTACCCCACGGCGCGGGGTGGAGTCCACTATAGGGGAGTGCGGGGTTAGTTGTAACACACCCCAGGTGGTAACAGGCGTTTGTATGCATGACTACGACCTGACAGGTGGGTCTCAAATGTAATCATATGTATGAACATTAGTGATCCTTCGTTTGTATTGTTGTTGTTGCTTTTGTTGTTGTTGTTGTTGTTGTTGAAACGAGGGTGCCATTGAATGGTGAGAACAACGACAAAAGAAACAAATTAAAGGGAATGTACAAAGAGTTTCGTTGATTAATGGATATGCAATTAGTTGGATGTATCGTATAATTAAAACGATCAAATTCTCACATTTTGTATCGCAAAGTACATATAATTAACAATGTTAGACCGGTACTTCATGTTTTCATTGTATTCGTGCAGTATATTTACCGTTAGAAGTTGCATAAAAGGGGAATTTGACGGACCAATAAATCATCCGGTTAAAAACGTTATATTTCACCTACAAATATGAAGATTTATTTTTTTGTTTTTAATTGCCGTAAAGCGGTCTCTACATATGTCGTAAAACTACAATATTTCATTTCCTCGCCAATTTTGTACTGGCTGTGTATTCGAGAGATGAAAGATCATAATAGTAGCACGTTTTGTATGGATATTATTTTTAGCCATCCGAGATGTTATCAATAATAATAATAACAACAATAATAATAATCTAAAAAAATACTTCTATTGCGCTAAAATCCTCTGGAAACCCAAAATGTCAACAGATACGTGTAACCGGTAGCGCACCAAAACAAAAAAAAACAGTTTCTAATAGATAAGCTGTACCAGTTGTATGTAAACAGTTGGATTGGTACGTCGGGGAGCTATGGAGGACAAACAAGTTTAAACAGGTGGGTGTTTAGTTTACATACTTAACACTAACAGGGAGTGAGTTCCACGGAATCGATGCAGCAACTGAAAAAACTTTAGTTCCGACATTTGTCTTAACACCGGGAACAAAAAGTAGATTGGAATTAGATCGAAGTTGTCCAAGCTGTCTGGCAGGAGTGAGCAGTGAATGTAAATATGCTGGTTGCTTGGATAAAAAGTGCTTGATGGGTAATTGTGCAGATCTTTAAATTATGCGATATCGGACAGGGAGCCAATGCAACGATTTACGAAGTGGTAATGAGTGAGAGAAACGGGAGACCGGGTAACTATACCCTTGCCAAACAATTTTGCACATGTTGGCGTCTCAAGATGCCCTTGCGAACAATATTGCAATAAAGGGAATTACAATAGTCAAGTATGCTGCTAAGAAGTTCTATTGGCGAATACGACGAAGGTCATGAATGTGACAAAAGCAGCAGCGACAAGTTTGTGATTCTGGTTCAACACAGGTGTCTGAAAAAACAAAATCAAGTTTACCATGCTGCTTTTGTGCATTACTATATTTTTTATAAATGCTAATACATTCAGTGATTCAATGTCCCTTACAACAGCCGTCCAGTTAGCCAATGAAAATCGTCCTACATATACTGTAACTCGTGTTTGTTAGCTCATCATACCTGTGACGTTGGTTGGCGTACGTTCGTCGACGTGTCGTGACGTCAGAGTGTACCACGTGATCGCCGTCACTCCGACTGACACGAGGAGCAGACAGACGACGACGGAGCACACGAGCACGGCGTGGTAGGGGCGCTGCGTGTACGTCGATGACGTCATTTCGTGATTCGCCATCGCTAGACGTAGCGCAGTGACGTTCGGTTGACGTCGTCGACGAGGCGGCTCACGGAGGGCCGTAGTCGCTTTGACACCCGGCTGCCCGAGAACGCCGTGTCCGACAGTCGGTGCCGCTGTAACCTGGCCGACTGTCTGTCGGCGTGGTGGAGCGAGATTAATCACCCGTCAGCCGCACACGCGCGGGTAGTCGACCCTTGAATAACTGCGAACTCAAAAACCTGACAATGGGCCCACAACAACGTACCAAAGCACACAATACCATATATACGAGCACTCTGGACCTGGTCCTTGTCCTCGGAGTCCGTGCAGTGATTATCACGCCATTCAGTGCAATCAGACAACGGCAACGGACGTCTTACCGGCAAAAATTGCGTCCGCTTTCATGATGTTTCCACGACAACGGTAGCACACGTACGTCGGTTGACGTTCCGCGCAGACACACACTAACTGATACACCACGTAATGTGGTCGGTCTACAATGCGTGTGTATCGTGCTACTTTACCTGTCGCGTGTGCCCTTAAACTGGCGGCAATTGTCGATCTGCGTTGGCGCCGTCGCTGATGGTTTCTCAGCGTCTGGCGAGCACCGCCGATGAAGTTGTCTCGACAGACCGCAGTATACAAAGTCGCTGAAACCAGCCCGCGCGTCCGTTTCGCCGTCGGGCGATCTGTTGGTGACGGTATCAACCTGAGCGCGCAATCCTGTCGCTGTACCGTTGGCAGGCCTCAGTGGAAACTCGGCCCGAGACCGTTTACGCCACTCAGTCGGTTAGCTGTGTCGGCCGACGTAGACTGACAGCGACACCGTCCATAGGGCGTTACCGTCTTCAGTCCTTGTCGTTATACACATTCGCTCGCACACGCGTATAACACGTTAGGTGTTCCCATCGACTGTACTGACACACCTAGCGGGTAGGGTCCGCGCTACTAGAGGCGGGAATCGCCCCAGGCCCGCCGTCTTTTATCCCCTCAATAAAACACCCATCTCAGCACCGCACTCACACCAAGGGCTACGAGGCGCCCGTTTCACCGCCGTGTGGACGCTAACTGCGGCGGCGGGCCGTGGGCGCAGCAAGGGACCAGAGCAGGTGATGCATCGTATCCGCGCTAGGACGTATCCAGTTACCCCGGCAAACAAAGGGAAGGAGCCCGTCACAATAGCGTCACGAAGATGATGCCTGCCTGCCTGCCTGCCTGCCTGCCTGCCTGCCTGTCAGTCAGGATGCGCCCGGTCGGTGGGCCGCTGAGGTTTGACGCGTGGCGGCGCGTGGCAAGGTGGTCGGACGATAGTGGCGCCCGCGGGACAAGGTTCCTTGGCACGACACGGGGAAAACCTTCTGGTTATCCTGACGATTGTGACACACCGTTCATTGTTCTGATCTTACCCCTGCTGCTGTGGCTGCTGCTGCTTTATTGCTTGACGACAACGTATAACACACATCTCCTTATAGTTCAACTAGATACAGCTTAGCAACGTATAACGGACACTACCCTGTAGTTCAACTAGATCCTGTTTTGCAACAAGACGTCAAGGCCGCCACCACCTCCGCCTGTGATCGCATGGGTCGGGCGGCTGTCAGAATCGTCGCTCATATATCGTCTAAGGTTTCTTGAACTCGTAATGCCTTCCGTGAAGCGTTCAAAGAGCGAAGACGCGCCGCTTGTTTTATCTACTCGCGATAATCGCCAATTACCTCGACTGACCTCGCCAATACAGATTACCGGGGTGTTGGTCCATGGCATAAGGGATGTTGCCAACAGTTCAAATCATTCGGTGTGAAGCTAAAGGATTTACTTTCGCAGTAATTTAATGCCATTGTATACATTATACCGTACGTATTACCGGCAATACCCAAATGAGTAAGGCAGGGGTTGAATATACTACAGTTGCCATCTATGGAAACTATAGCACAATTGTTCTGTGGTGCTGTAGTCATTGGACTTAAAACGGAGACAAAAACCAGGGTTTGGGGACATCACAGTGGTTTTCAATTGAAACGTCATCGAGAAAAGAGGACAGAACATTTGTTTCAAAGTAGCATATCATACATAATAGACATCTGGTTAATTTTGACATTAAATTGCATATTGCCAAAAATTGTTAGTTTAATTTCACGATTTGCCCACGCCGATTTTTTTTTACAAATTAATAGCACCGTTTTCCTCAAAATTATTCACCCGGATGATATAAATATCGGAAATCGTTGGCGGATGTCATGGTCTTGGACCTTCATTGTACAGCAGTGCGCTGAGGAAAGCTGCACAAGTCGCCAATTTGCGGCAAGATGATTAAGTCTGACGTCCCGGACAGTTTCTGGCAGACTAATTAGAGCTTGTTATAATGAAGCGCAAGTCGGGGTGCGTGCATACAGCAGTGTCGTGTGCGTCTGGACGACATTTAATCCTTGGCACGTGTTCACGTTGTCTAGCCGGCCAAGACCGGAGCCTGTTGGCGAGACATTACCTAATGATTTCGGATCAACGAAACGAAGCGAGGCCTCTCTCCGGTTAAACGGGAACACCTAGAACAAGCGCAACAATTAACCGGTGAAGCCCTTGCCGTGTCAGTTCATTCAGTTGTGTAAACAACCAAAACAATTCCCATCGATAATTTGGTAGTTGCGTAAACCGTCACAATTTCGTATTCGTAGTCCCAGTGGCGCCACTCAGCGTTTCACCAGTGCAACAACTTTATTAAAAATTCCGAGGTGGCGAAATAGTATAAGCATTTGGTTGGCTGGGCAACGCCATTGTCTCGAGCCATTTCTTACGTCATTGCAACTGTGTATTGGCGGTTTACGTAACTTTGCACAATCGCAGAAAACACGCGTAGCGTTCTGAACAATTCTACACAACTTGGAACAGTTGTATAGACAACTCGCATACCGCTGCGATCAATCTACGTTTCTGGGTAATTCCTCGATCCGGGTTAATAGAGGGGTGAATTCCGAAACAAATAAATGGTTACGGATCCTTCCCGAGTTCGTAGATAAAGCCGTGAAGGTACGGTGGCCGAGATGCTACCGTCTATTAGGCGTAATCTAACATACACACATGCGCTAGCTCATTAATAGTAAGAAGATGGGCACGGACCACTATCTATTCTTTCACTGGCACTAACGTTACCGTTGTTAAGTTTGTTCAATGTTGTGCGCAACTTTGTATTTTGAATTTGATCAATTCGTGAACGTGCCGAAACATATTGTCTTGTATACAAAAAAACGTTGTTTTGTCTAAAAAACTGATCTCCACCACAGTGAAAAAATCTGTTTTCTTTCTTCAGCGCGCACATGTGGTCCTCAAATATGGCAATATGCCTGTACAGCGGTTATTGTGTCAAATATAGCCACATACCTGTACGGATATTATTGTATCTTGGTACCGTCTCGAAATCACCGGTACATCTTTCGTCCGGCTGTGAACGGAAGCCTATCATGTGAAATAGTGTCCAGTCCCGTGCAAAACGAGTGAATACAATAGGCAGTGGTAGAATGACAGAGTGGAATATTCTATGGTGGAAATCGATTGTGTGGCAGAATGCATTGCCGGCACCGAGGGCTCTGTGTCCACACCGGGACTTTGTGGGGGATTTAGACTCGTTCTGTCTCTTAGATACAGCTCTCAATACTGGCTCTCAATACGACTTAAATGGAGTGGTTTTTCGGCGTAGGCCTAAGTAGGACACTGTGTAGGCCTAAGTAGGACACTGTGTAGGCCTAAGTAGGACATTGAACATCGATGGATGTAGAGTATACCAAGCGTTGCCCGTTTCTCATCCACCAGTTAATAACGCGTCTCTCGCGAGCCTCCCAAGAATGAGGCTATGATACAGTATTTTGTGCACTATAAATGTAGCTGCTTCAGCTATTAAAAAGCGCATGATAATATTAATAAAACACAATTAAAATCACCTAATAAATTACATTAAATATAAATTATTTATATTAAACATAATTATAACCATTGGGCGTGCATAATACTCGTAGTCCAGGTAAAGGCCGGGATTATTGTAGTTCCAGCTATGCTTTATAGTTCCATCTATGTGGCGCCGTTGTGAACAGGCGCGGAGTAACACCCCTAGCGGATGCACAGTGACCTGCCCCATTCGGCGGCACCACCCGACCCGCCTTGGCGTCATCGCGCCATGGTTCGTGGTGGCTTCGTTTACCTCGCGCCGCTGGCTACTGATCCTGCTGACGCCGTCTGCTACTGCCCTGGCGCCATGGACGGCTGCAGTCTGTCGTGATCCTCCTACGACTTCCTCTTCACTTCTAGACAATGGTAAGTCCCCGTCGCCACCTCGACTACGACATAGTCTGCAGCCGGCTCGCATTGTTCCCGCACCTTGGGCTCAGTCGGCAGTGACGACTACCTTGTTTAGTCTACACACGGTGCCAAACTGTAAGTCTTATAAATAGACGCCAATGATTAGCTGTGATTTGTTCCGTACTGACTCTGGAGTTCGTGGTCCTGGTAAACGTTGCTATTCCCGTTACATTGGTTAATTTCACTACTTGATTGTGTCTTAGTTTCCGGCAAATCTCAATTGTTGGGACCTGTGTTTTATTCAGAAACGTATAATAATCATTTACGTAATTCAGCTAACTATATGCACACCCACACGCATACGCACGCATGCCCGCAAGCACGCTCGTATGCACGCACGTACGCACCCACGCACACACCCAATGAGCGTTTGTTTTTCTGGCTTATATGCCAGTTCGAAATCCTACCCGTGCAGCTGAAAAATCGGATCGTCAGGTCATTGCCAATATAGAGCTGTGTATAACCGTGTCGAATGGCGACACACTTGCCCTAGATTCCAGGCATTCTGCGTGTCGGTGGGAATTTGTCCGTTCCGTGCTACTCAACACAAATCTATTTAACTACACACAGTATCGCGTTAAACCCTAACCCGCTAACGTTGGGATACGCACGAAATTTGGTTTTAGGGAGTAATGTTATCTTTGATATAAATTTGATGTGTTATATGCAACGTTACGTGGCAGCGTTTCTCGCAGTGCTTGTACTTCGCAATGGAATGCTGTGAACATCTGATCCATACATCTCAACCAACGCCCTCTTTCCTTCCCGGACACACGAACGAACGAACGATACAGAGCGATATACTACAAACATTAGGGTGGAGACATTAGGGTGGAGACATTAGGGTGGAGACATTAGGATGGAGACACCTTGCAGACCACAGGACAGAAGATATTATGCTCTGCATGATCATGGGCGTCCTCGGGGGGGGGGGCAAGGGGGCACTTGCCCCCTGGATCTGGATCTGGATCTGGAATTTATTCGGACGTACTGTATATTCGTGAGCTCAAAGTATATGTTTACTTGACATCTTATATATATATATATATATATATATATATATATATATATATATATATATATATATATATATATATATATATATATATATATATATATAGACAGGAGGGCCAAGAAAGAAGAAACATATATATATACATATATATATATATATATATATATATATATATATATATATATATATATATATATATATATATATATATATATATATATATATATGTAATATACATATATATATATATATATATATATATATATATATATATATATATATATATATATATATATATATATATATATATGTGTGTGTGTGTGTATGTGTTTGTATTGCATTATATATATATATATATTGTCTTCTTTCTTGGCCCTCCCTGAAAAAATTCCTGCGGACGCCCCTGTGCATGATGTACAGGGTTCAGCCTACAGTTACATTTCCCATTGGTGGTCATGTTAACGTTTTGCATGATTGTAAGAAAACGTGACCATCAACAATTCTAAAAGTTTTTACCAGCCGCTGTCATTATTCCACTAACATGCGGTCGAGTTTTGTAAAAATTTAACATTTCTAACTCTTGTAATATCATAATAATTAATGTCTGCCAATATTGGGACGAATTACGGCGCACACGTGTCTAGTGGCCAACAAAACCACAAATATCCTTCTGCCTATTAAAATCATCTAAAAAAATCCACCATTTCACTCTCAACAGCTTCCACCAGCAAACCTGACAATGTCCCTGCTCAAAGGCACTTATGTGAGATCGTATGATTTTTTAAAACTTCCTATATTCAAACTTACTATGCCTGTACCACACCAGGACGTCTAACTGAGGCGTGACCCCTACAATGGCCTAGCGGGAAAAGCATCATGTCAGTGCTGGTTACGTTGTTCCTGTAAACATTATCACAAGGCAACAACATTCATCAGCATACAACATATCTCACTCCAGATGCAGTTACCACTTATATTCCTCTTCCCCCGATACTATTCCGATACTTTATGGCCTCCCCTTTGCGAGATCCTAGATACGCTACTGATAATGTGCTAGCACTGATGACGTACATACGTACAGGAGACCGATGTTCCCGGTATCCGTGCGATGCTATCAAAGTCAGAACTTTATTTTATTTTCTTAGTTCTACTATTATAGAAAAAAACATTACATCTAGGTTTAATTATCGACAATATTATACTTACTTACTTACTTACTTACTGACTTATTTGTTTACATATCCTCTTCACACCGTAGTTGTTGTATATTGAATAATGGAAAAGTATTCTGCCGAAAACAATATCTCTACGCTTAACTAACAAACCTTCCGAGCTGACACCCACATTTCATCGAGCGTCATGGCTGACGCTGCGCGGTGGCGACCTCTCGTAGCGAGCGTTTAGCTCACTGGGAAATGGATCTGACATGGCTAGCAACGACGGGTCTTTATTCTGTGTTACATGTTGGGTTTTTCCCTGCCAAGTTCTGCTACATGCCAAGTTTTTTCCCTTTCAAATCTGCTGCATGCCTCCGCTTAAAACCACACGGCTCCTTTTAAGAGGCAACTTCGTCCTCGGAGAAAGGTTATTTATATAAAAGTATGCATAAAATAAATGTCTAGTCATGTGAAAGTACGGTATGATGCTAGAATGCAAAACCAAATGCAAGAGAGGGAAGCACGCACGCACGCACGCACGCACGCACGCAAGCACGCACAAACACACACACACACACACACACACACACACACACACACACACACACACACACACACACACACACACACACCGTATGTGGTGTTGTTTCGTCTTTGCGTCTGCAACTGGCAAATCCATTACGTGACTGTTTGTTTAGCAACCAGGTCCGACAAGTTAACAAACATGGCCGCCGCAAATGTAAACTGTCGGATTTAGTCGTACTTTCGTTGAATTTCTGCCGAAAACAATTATGGCGGCCATGTTTATTTGTTCGTCGGGTCTGTGGTTGTAATCCACAAACAAGTTACGCAATGGTCTACGTAATGCTACTGTTGTTTGTTTGGTGAAGTCGCAGTAGGATTAGCACTGTCTATTTCCGCTGGATCGAAAAATTCAAACCGTCCCGCTAACCTGCCCCGTTCGAAATAAAACAGGTTTGTGAACAAACCCGCGTTGCTCTGTGCTGTGAAATCTACAGAATGCCATTAGCAGCTGTTGAAGACAGCGCTACGTAAACTCGACTGGCAACATTGCTTGTTTGATTTAGGGGTATGCGGCATCCGTAACACAAGTAACACATTCCCGTTAAACATTTCTCTGACACGACCAGTTTGTTGTAGTAAATACGACGCAGCGATTACTGCGTTTTCGTCCACATAAATCAATCACTGCGATTGCCACGATCTTATACAGCTGGTTGAAGTGGGACGACTGGACGGCAGAACAGAGGGTGTCGTCCACGATCTTACACAGCTGGGGGAAGTGCGACGATTGGACGGCAGAACAGAGGGTGTTGTCCACGATCTTACACAGCTGGGTGAAGTGGGACGATTGGACGGCAGAACAGAGGGATCTTATACAGCTGGGTGAAGTGGGACGATTGGACGGCAGAACAGAGGGATCTTACACAGCTGGGTGAAGTGGGACGATTGGACGGCAGAACAGAGGGTGCCGTCCACGATCTTACACAGGTGGATGAAGCGGGACGATTGGACGGCAGAACAGAGGGTGTCGTCCACGATCTTACACAGGTGGGTGAAGTGGGACGATTGGACGGCAGAACAGACGGTGTCGTCCACGATCTTACACAGCTGATTGAAGTGGGACGATTGGACGGCAGAACAGACGGTGTCGTCCACGATCTTACACAACTGGGTGAAGTGGGACGATTGGACGACAGAACAGAGGGATATTATACAGCTGGGTGAAGTGGGACGATTGGACGGCAGAACAGAGGGATCTTATACAGCTGGGTGAAGTGGGACAATTGGACGGCAGAACAGACGGTGTCGTCCACGATCTTACACAGCTGGGTGAAGTGGGACAATTGGATGGCAGAACAGAGGGTGTTGTCCGCGATCTTATAACAGCTGTGTGAAGTGGGACGATTGGACGGCAGAACAGAGGGTGTATATATTATATAAACTTCTTTTCACCACCAAAAGAGCTGTTAAGCATTTACTATATAACTAGTTAATATTTTATCTGTATATTTGGTTTTTTTTAATTTACATTTCGACAACACATTAAAGAACTGTCAAGTGAATAGTTGCATTACACCTTACATACATACATACATACATGCAGACATACATGCATGCATACATACATACATACATACATACATACATACATACATACATACATACATACATACATACATACATACATACATACATACATATACATACATACACATATATTTGTTTACACAAGCTTTGGACATGAACGTAGCTAAACGAAACTGCAAGCGGTGTATGTGTATGTAATTTGACTGATAAAGTAATGTCCTTTGGACAACATCACGTCGTAGCATATGGCGCGATTGGTTCCCCCCAAGCGCCAACGCGTATCCATAGACGGGGTTTGTTTATAGGGGTTATACAGGATTTCGTGAAAGAGTGCTCTTTTTTAAGCTCTTGAAGTATAATGTCCTTCAAAAGTGGCACAGAGTAATATTTTTCTTTTTGAGAAACATACCATGTCAACAACGTGAAACGGGGTTGGAAACTATCAAGCAGGAATCTACAGAAATGAGGATTTAATGGAACCCCCCCCCCCGGAACGCCCGTGAAACTGCAGTTGTCTTTGTTGTGTTGTTTCCGTTTGAAGACGGACATCATTGTCGTAACGTAACTGCAAGGCAATGTTTGTCGTAACGTAGTTGCAAGGCAATGTTTGTCGTAACGTAGCTGCAAGGCAATGTTTGTCGTAACGTAGCTGCAAGGCAATGTTTGTCGTAACGTAACTGCAAGGCAATGTTTGTCGTAACGTAGCTGCAAGGCAATGTTTGTCGTAACGTAGCTGCAAGGCAATGTTTGTCGTAACGTAACTGCAAGGCAATGTTTGTCGTAACGTAGCTGCAAGGCAATGTTTGTCGTAACGTAGCTGCAAGGCAATGTTTGTCGTAACGTAACTGCAAGGCAATGTTTGTCGTAACGTAACTGCAAGGCAATGTTTGTCGTAACGTAGCTGCAAGGCAATGTTTGTCGTAACGTAGCTGCAAGGCAATGTTTGTCGTAACGTAGCTGCAAGGCAATGTTTGTCGTAACGTAGCTGCAAGGCAATGTTTGTCGTAACGTAGCTGCAAGGCAATGTTTGTCGTAACGTAACTGCAAGGCAATGTTTGTCGTAACGTAGCTGCAAGGCAATGTTTGTCGTAACGTAACTGCAAGGCAATGTTTGTCGTAACGTAGCTGCAAGGCAATGTTTGTCGTAACGTAACTGCAAGGCAATGTTTGTCGTAACGTAGCTGCAAGGCAATGTTTGTCGTAACGTAGCCGCAAGGCAATGTTTGTCGTACCGTAACTGCAAGGCAATGTTTGTCGTGACGTAACTGCAAGGCAATGTTTGTCGTGACGTAACTGCAAGGCAATGTTTGTCGTGACGTAACTGCAAGGCAATGTTTGTCGTGACGTAACTGCAAGGCAATGTTTGTCGTGACGTACCTGCAAGGCAATGTTTGTCGTGACGTAACTGCAAGGCAATGTTTGTCGTAACGTAACTGCAAGGCAATGTTTGTCGTAACGTAGCTGTAAGGCAATGTTTGTCGTGACGTAACTGCAAGGCAATGTTTGTCGTGACGTAACTGCAAGGCAATGTTTGTCGTGACGTAACTGCAAGGCAATGTTTGTCGTGACGTAACTGCAAGGCAATGTTTGTCGTGACGTAACTGCAAGGCAATGTTTGTCGTACCGTAACTGCAAGGCAATGTTTGTCGTAACGTAACTGCAAGGCAATGTTTGTCGTGACGTAACTGCAAGGCAATGTTTGTCGTAACGTAACTGCAAGGCAATGTTTGTCGTAACGTAGCCGCAAGGCAATGTTTGGCGTGTTAATTGTTCAACAACATGCCAACGTATCGAACATTTAAATAAACTATAAACGAAAACACGTTTATTCCTTTGCTATTAGTTTTAATTTTGTTTTATCGTTATAATCTTAATTCAATGTTTGCACCAACATTCACACATATTTTGTGCACGAGAGAATCACACCAACATAGGGAATACCTGTCATCTCGGATAGGTTGGCGCATTTCATCCCACATCAGTTGATGCATTTCACCTCACATCGGTATATGCATTTCATCCCACATCAGTTGATGCATTTCACCTCACATCGGTATATGCATTTCACCCCACATCAGTTGGTGCATTTCACCTCACATCGGTATATGCATTTCACCCCACGTCGTTTGATGCATTTCACCCAACGTTGGTTGATGCGTTTCACCCCACGTCGGTTGATGCATTTCACCCCACGTTAGTTGATGCATTTAGCACCACATCGGTCGATACATTTCACCCCGTATCGGTCGATACATTTCACCTCACATCGGTTGGTGCATTTCACCCCACGTCGATTAATGCATTTCATCCCACGTCCATTAATGCATTTCACCCCACGTCGGTTCTCGTATACTTGTTGCATGTTACAATGCTGCATTTTACAAACACCGAGTTTGTTCGGGCGCGTGATGGCATTTCGCCGCATTCTCCGAGTTCACTTACTGAGCTACGTTTATCACCCAACCCAACATTGTTCACGAAACAATCAAACGCCAAACACAAAGCTTCATTGTGTAACATTGTATAAAAAAGATCATTCGTTAGAACTACTTATAACATTATGCGCAGCAATATTCATCATGATCTGCGTAATAATCCAACAAAAATCACGACAATAAGGCTGTAAATCGAACTTTCCGTATTTGGAAAACAATGTGGTTTAAATAGCCGTACTGTAAAGTATTTGATAAAGTATTAACGTAGATCTACGCCCTGTGTGGTATGAAGCCAACCAGACAATAATATTACAGCAGTTTCGACATGCGCGTTCCGTACCGATTAAAATAACAAAACCCCGTTGTGATATGCTCGTGTGTTACGATTTGCATTGTTTGCAGAAACCGCCTGAATGTCGCCTGAGCCTTGTACATCTGAAGACTCTGCTCCAGGAAAACTTCTCCGTGGCCTCCGAACAATTGACAGGGAATCACAGCAACTGTCGCCATGACAACGTAACCGGCGGGACGCACGTACTTCCGGCGCAGTACGGATACCACTCCCAGACGCTGCGGATCGGAGTAGCCATGTACGCTTTCGCGACCCCCTTTGTCGTTGTCATAGGTCTCGTCGGCAACGGTCTCCTGCTGAAGGTGTTCGCTAGCGGCGCTGTAGGCAAGGCGGCTACCCGCTGCTATCTGATGGCGCTAGCTACTTCCGATAGCCTCGTTCTCGTCACATACGTGCTGCTCGATTGGTTGAAACGCGGACTGCCCGAGTGGTCGGATGGTTGGCGCTGTCACGTGATCGATATTGACGGTGTGTGTCAGGCGTTCCTCTTGCTGTCGTACACGTTCCGTTTCCTGTCCGCCTGGCTCGTCGTGTCTTTCACGGTCGAGCGGTACGTCGGCGTGTGCCGGCCGCTCGACGCCAGCAGTAGCCGAGTGTGTGCCGAACGGGTCGTCTCCGGGCTGTGTGTTGTTGCCCTGCTGCTGAGCCTCTACAAGCCGTTCCTGAGCGAAGTGCATCGAACGGCGCAGGGAAACATGTGCACGCTGAAGGTGGAGCAACAGACGCTCGTCTTCTACCTGGACGCCGTCTACGGCGTTTTCATCACCGGGATACCTTTCGTTGTCATAGCAACGCTCAACATCCTCATCGGCGCGAGCCTTTACCGTACCAGACGGCGCCACCGTCGGGCGACATTCGCGTCCTGTAATTCCGCGGTCACATTCGACCTGAACGTGCTTCTGATCAGCGTATCGACGTCGTTCATTCTCCTCAATCTTCCCTACTTCGTCGTCTGGTCACTGCGCGTACACCAACAACTAAACACTACAGCGCAACTGGACAGCTTCGTCTCGAGAGAGCGCATGCGCGGCTGGCTATACATCACGAAGACGATTTTCTATCTGAACTACTGCTGCAACGTATTTTTGTACAGTCTCACGGGAACACAATTCCGACGACAAATGCGCTCGGTGTTGTTCGGCAATAATCGGACTTCTTCTTGCGAAATCGGGCGGACTCGGATCGCTATGCACCGTTATGGTGACAATCGAACTACGGATCGAAGCATGGTAATATGCGCGTAGAGTGTGGGCATACAATGAACCCAGCGAGATATTTGTGTTAACAACACGTTGACACGTTATACCAGGATACATATCGTGTTGATCGTAATGCCTTTTGGCTGTTGTTCGCAAACACTGCATCGCGTGTTTATGTTCTACATATCGTGTTACTGTTAAAATCCTGAAATGCTGAAATCCGCATCCTGCTAACATGTTTAAATAAAGCGGAAGTGGTACTCAAATTGCAATGATGTTTGGCACATTGTTTAATTACGTTGGATTTGATGCTCTAGTCACGGAGAGTAAAGAGAGAGCGTAGGCAGCAGCAATACGAAGCGATGGGAGAATATATAACTGATGTGATTAACTGATGTGAACGACCCGAGATATTATATATGTTTATGACTTTCACAGTGGTAGGGGTGTCATTGCGTTGGATTGCTATCCAAATGACACGCTGGTAGATACGTAATTCATAATACTATCCATAGCTAACGAGACAATACTAATCAATAACACTGTGTGGGAGCATGCCATCTAAAACAGTTGTTTTACCGAGCATGCATCCTCTGTAGAGAACATGGTCTTCTCTTCCAAATATATGACTCGTCTTTGGTCCATGGTTAATTACGTCATATATTGTTAAAACTACGCATTCTGCGTCTGAGCTGCTCTGTAACAACACTAGACTTGTTGAGTAAACAACGTGGAACTGATCCGTAACCAGGTCTCGAGTAGCAAAGATACAATCCTTGTCGCCTCGTTTGACAAATTCATATCTATGCCTACTTTTTATTTATTACCACGGACGGGCAACGGTACATCAGGGCTGACATTTAGTCCAGGAATCTCTCTTGTTAAAGACTATTTAAGTATTTCGTCCAAATTTAGGGAACTTATCGCTGCCATTTCGATATAGTCCGTAAATTATTTACGGAGGTTCATCCTTCAAACTGTAATAACACATTTTAATAGGTAGAGCTTAAATTCGAATGTCGTACTACCTTAATTAAACATATTTGTATGCTCCTGATACGTGGATGGCATCTTGTCCTCTTCAATTTCTTGCCATGTGGAATTGTTGGCTTGTTAAATAATCTTGCTAAACATAGAAGACGGGACCGAATGATCGTTTTCCTTCGGCCCAGTCCACTCCTTTGACATACTATCGCTACATGATTAAGGCAATTCCATTAGTACCCAAGTCGGCCTTAACCCGTCGGTTTGTGCAAACCAAGACACACGTCGCTCCACTGATTCACTGCATGTGCCATGGAGAATGATGGGTATTTCCGTTACTTCATTTCACCGTTCTTTGTGTTTTTCGATGTTTGAGTTGGGGATCAACAAAGGATTGGCGCCTTCAACAGACTCATCAACATCTGAAAATCCACTACTCTCCACACCAAGACCAAACTGAATATGATCCGTGCATTACTACCGTATGCACGAGAAACATGGATGACCAACAAGACGAATGGAAACCGACTCAGAAGTTTTGAAGAAAGATGCCTCGGACGAATACTTTGAATACGTTGGGAGCAACGTATACTTAGAATACGTTGGGAGCAACGAATACTTAGAATACGCGGGAGCAACGAATACTTAGAATTCGTCGGGAGCAACGAATACTTAGAATACGTTGGGAACAACGAATACTTAGAATTGTTGGGAGCAACGAATCCTTAGAATACGTTGGGAGCAACGAATACTTAGAATACGTAGGGAGCAAAGGATACTTAGAATACGTCGGGAGCAACGAATACTTAGAATACGTCGGGAGCAACGAATACTTAGAATACGTTGGGAGCAACGAATACTTAGAATACGTCGGGAGCAACAAATACGTAGAATACGTTGGGAGCAACGAATACTTAGAATACGTCGGAAGCAACGAATACTTAGAATACGTTGGGAGCAACGAATACTTAGAATACGTTGGGAGCAACGAGGGACAAACAACGAAATCTCCGAACGCATCAACAACAACGACATCGTCGATGTGGTGAAGCAGAAAAGGTGGAGATGGCTTGGTCGTGTTCTCCGCATGAACATAGATTCTTCCACAGTGCTGCTTTGAAATGGACACCATATGGAAAAAGGAGAAGAGGCAGACAACATTTTGCACCTGGAGAAGAATTAGTGAGTGAGTGAGTGTGTGAGTGAGTGAGTGAGTGACTGAGAGCGTGCGTGCGTGCGTGCGTACGTGCGGGCGGGCGGACGGGCGTGCGTGCGTGATATGTTCTCCGGCACATGGAGACAAATCGTTACGTCATATGCCTACCTCCGGGTTCATGGCAGACAAATAAAGTGCCAGCTATTTTGAGAAGGTAGCCCCTTTCGAGGATTTGTTGCACCTATAAAAATTATTTATGAACAGGGAAAAAGACAGTCTTGCAGACTACGACACTCTATTGCTCGTAGGCTTATGTTCTGTCTGCTGGTTATTTTCTCAATAACGAAGTTCCAGAACTTGCCGAAAGTCGGTGACAAGACGAACAGCAAAGTGTGCAGGCTGATCGCATAAATGCCGAATTATAATTGTATACCGTGGAACGACCTGACTCACTGTTAGCTTTGTTCTCAATTGAAAAATTAGTTCCAACATGTTCTGATGTCTGTGAAGTCTCTGATGAACCAGGGGATTGAAAAAAGTAACTCTGAGTCGTAGGGGGTTAACAATATGTGGTATTGGTGAAAACCTTTGTCTAATCTGATGTTGCAATTCATCTCCGAATGCCGAATCGCCTTGACGCTTAAAATCCAATTATTGATCAGGTTTGAAACAATCAGTCGGCCTACTCGCTCACATGTCCCGGGTGTGTTCGCCTTGTTAGAACACTGGTTATTGACGAGACGACTTCTCCGCCAAGTTGTTCTGCGTCTGTAGGCCTATTGTGTTCTGCCCCTGCGTGATTCGTCTTTGTCGTTCCCGTAAGCAACTTAGCCTAGGGGCCAGTTGTGACATTTCTGGGGACACATGTGCCTTAAAAAGTAGTGTTTTCAAATGGTGGAAATGGGGGGAGCGGGGGTTGTGGCAAAGGCATAAACAATTTGCTGTGAGGTTTCGTATTGCCCGATGCATAGGGGTGCAATGAACGGCTCAACTGTGTGACGTCAGACGACGTAAAGGAGACACACGGTACTGTGTCTACTCTATTTTATCTGCATTAAAACTCCATCATCAACTTGGCTAGCCTATCGCGAATCCGGATCGTTGATGTCCAAATATGTAATGTGTGAATAGTTTATGTAACATCCGCAGTCGATTTAATAAAAATAAATTTTTGTTCAAGTTTACTTTTTGTCGATAGACCTGGCAAGGCTCAAAATAGCGGATATCCAAAATGTTGAACACTGTGCAGGTCAATTTTGATCATGGGCGTGACTTCCAGCATCTCGCCGATCACGTGACACAGTAAAAAATCACCAGCCTTTTCTTCAATATTGACCAAATATTAAATAAATGAATAGTTTGTCTGATAATTTCACGAAAACTTACAAAAGTTGCACACACGAGCTAACGTGTTGCAGTGAATACTAGGTAGGTTTGATTTTTCGGAAAATTAATTTGAATTGAGATTAGGAAAAAAATAGAACCTAGAAGGGATCTTTAAATGAGTACAATTCCAAGGAATTTAGGTCTCTAAATGGGGCATAATTTTAATAAATAAAAGGCTGCTGATTTTGGTAACTGTGAACTAACATGAGTACGCCAGTCGAAGTGAGTGAGACAGCGTCTGTGCAGACGACTTGTGGAAAGGTGGTTCACACGAGGCAATATCATCGCGCGAGCGAAGTGCAACGCCCTTGACCTTTCCTAATGATGTAGCCATTCCCTCGTCGCGGCGACGATATCGTCTCACGTAAACCAAGAAATGACAGAAAAGCAAACAACGACAAAAATACATCGAAAACATTATACATTATGATGATGAAAAAGTAATGAAAACGGGACATACAGTTGCACGAAAACGCTATTAGCTGAGGCAGTTGTCGCAGTGGTTTGCTAAAGTTTACCCTTATTAGTTATAAACAATCGACGTAGAACGCAGACATAGCCTGGCTTTCTCACTTTAGCGTTACATTTGTTGTACAACAACGGATGGTCGTATGACACACAGTTGACAAAAATAGGGATTACAGCGTGACACACATTCCCTGTACAGAGAATGACGAAAACGCACAACTGTTGTCACCGTGACGAGGATATTAATAACATGTGTCGCTTGAAATAGTTGCAACATCAGTTGCAGAAATAATGACAACGGGACTCACACTTCAGTTGATGTAACGATGAAGGCTCACACAATTCATGTTATTGCATTACTTATGTTAGTTTTTATTGTTACCCGTAAGAATTGTCGACGCAAAATTCCGACATTGTCTGTCACTTTTAACATCGCAAAGATCGCCGTCGTAGACATTAAAACAGTTGTATAAATGCACGTCCTATCACCGCTAGGCGTAATAAATGCACGTCCTATCGCCGCTAGGCGTAAAACACACGTCTCGCGAATGACGCTGTACAGCATGAGTGGCCCAATTAGAACACGTGATCATTCACCGGTCACGCGCTTGTGCTGGTCGGGCTTACGAATGGGCAATAATCGAGGCACTCGTCATGAGTCAACGCTGAACGTTTCCGCACTGGGCCGATACGTCGACTCAGAGGAGACTGAATTGTCTTTCAGGGCTCGCAACAAGGGGAGTCGAAGTATTGTGTTGCCTGAATTATGGATTGCTGTTTTTGTAGGCATGCTGAAATGTTATGCTTTTGCAATATGCTGCTATTGGTTTTTGTTGAGGCACGTTAATTTAGACTTTTCTCCCCGAGATAAATCTGCAATGGACACATAACAATTGAAAGCATGTATGTATACTGTTGAAATACCATGTATGTTAGTAAATCCGCGTTCCGAAATTCGGTCGGACTGATACATGTATGATTCCCGTCCCCCGGGCTGAAGGACGCCTTCGCCGGCTGGCATGGGCTCCGATTGCTGGCGCCGCTCCGGGCGGACAGCAGGGCTCGGGAGACGGGCGGTGAAGGTGGGTCGAGAAGACTGCCACGTCCACTCAGAGGAGGCCGAGTTTGAGTTGATTGACGAGGCTGAGTTTATTGAGAATGAACAGGTTTCTCGAGGTGATTACATCGATGTCCTCCGGGAATCGCAGTTTGTGGGTTCCGCCCATCAACGCATACAACAGCTGTCGGGCGAGAAACGAAGCGGTCGTTAGACAGATAACCCCATTCAATCTGGGGTGCCAATTTATATTTTACATGATGTCCCCCCCCCCCTCTCTCTCTCTCCCTCCCTCTCTCTCTCTCTCTCTCTCTCTCTCTCTCTCTCATGCCAAATCAACTACCACGGATGACAATAAAGAAGACGATGACGACGATTATTGATTATCATTATTAATATTATTATTATTATTGTGGTACGATGAGTTACCCCCATATACTGTATGAAGTCGATCTTGCCATTGCTAGTCGTCCCCACCGTCTCGTCAAACAGGGCCTGTCTGATAGACGGCGACGATGTGTCTTTGATCTCGTCCAATATCGTGCACCTGCGATGTCACGTGCCATTGTAAACTTGTCTCGGTTTACTCAGACTCAGTCTCTATAATCGAGGTTACTGTAAAATGCCGTTTTTGTAGCATTGTAAAATCAACAATACCCTGTTCGGAATTGATTACACATTCGCTGTTTCAGTAGCACCATAATTGACTTTACGACCACAGCAAATGTTATGGAATGTGAAAACCGTCGAACGGTTGTTTTTTTACGAACTGAACTAATTCTAGCTAATGTAACGTTCTATGTAACGTCTATATTTATATAGTTGTCCGTCCAGTGTGCGGCGGTCCGAAAGCAATATGGCAATTTCGCCATGCAAAAATAGATATAAAGGATATCTGCATTGCGGCACACGCTTGTCAATAATTCGTTAAGGGATTCGGGCGCATCGACTTTCATATGCCTAAACACACCCACGTGCAATTCAACAGATTCTTATCAGTGTGTTTAGCGGGAGCCGAATCCGTTTAAGCGACGCTATTCTTACACTTGATCGAAGTCGAGGCGACATTCGTGCCTCCAATCAATCGATTGAAATTCCGTCCGCATGCAAATGAGGAAGTCACGTGACCACTTCCGGTAGCGATGCTGCATGCTGGTGATACTGACGTCTACATGCAACAGACGTTGACGTTTTTGTGATTAGGCTTGCATTGTAATGATGATGATGTTTAATAGAAAACGGTTGTGGACGTCAAGCTTAGAGACCACCCGGCAGCGTTCCGGGTATATCTTGCACCGACCACATCGTTACTCTCCGCTAATAGTGGAAGCATCTATGGATGAAGAGAGGGGTGCTTTCTGTAATTTTTTCTCGTCCTGCATTCTGGTCATAGACTGGATTATAAGGAGGACAATAGAAGATAAGGAAGAATGCTATCCAAGGAATACTTTGGAACCAGCCGGACGACGTACACTTTGCTGACGATTGGCTACAGAAACCAATACCAAAGATCAAGCCAATTGTGGTAACAGGAATGAAGCAAGCCAGGAAACTGGGAGGAAGCTGACAGACCGATGGTGGATTTCCTGAAACCGAGTCGCCTGCTGAAACGTACGTACCTTGTACCAGACCGGCAAGCTAGCTCAGGTGGTGAGGCAGTTCGACTTCTACAACTTAGACATTCTTGGAATCAGTGAAGCAAGAGGAGAACCGATAATCAGCACGCAGAATAATATACCGAAGCAAATTGAAAAAACACTTATCGAATGGAAATCCATGGGAGCAAGAATTATAAGAACTAGATTTAACTAAAAATGCACCAAGCTGACTATCATATCGAGTTATGTCCCTGTTGAAAACGCAGAAAAAGAGTACAAGCAGGCTGCTTTTTACGACCAGTTGCAAGAAGCGATACCTTAATGCCATGGTGGGCAATGACAGGCAGAGAGAGCAACATGGGCACACATGGGTGTGGAATCATGAACGATAATGGACAGCGCCTCTGCAAAGAAAATAAACTAGTCACCGGGGGGACCATTTTATCATAAAGAAATCTACAAGAAAACTTGGACTTCACCGGATGGGGTCAAGACCAGTCATATAGACCACGTTCTTGTCAACAAGAAAATGGAGGAGTTCACTGCAGGATGTAAAGACAAGAAGAGAGGCAGATGTGGCCAGCGATCACGACCTAGTCACAGGAACAGTAACCCTAAAGCTGTGGAAGACCAAAAGAGGACAGGAGAGGGCAAGACAGACACATTTGAAAAAAAAGGTGTGAAGCACGGCTGCATCCTCTCACCATTTATGTTTATGCCGAACATGGACTGGATCATGCGAAAAGTAGAAAGTGCAGGCAGGAGAGGGATTAGATGGAGGCTGACAACTCAGATGACATCTGCCTAACATCCCACCGCCTCTTGGACAATAACAGAAGAGCTTTCCACTAACGCACAAAAGATTGGACTCAAAGCCAGCATAACAAAGACCAAGAAGGACAAGTGAATAAAACTACAAGGAGAAAACACTGAAGAGGTGGAAGAGTTCACGTACCTGGGATCCAAGATAACTGCCGATGGAAGGTCCCAAAGAGAAATACGCACAAGACTGTCGAAAGCTGGCCAAGTATTTGTTACACTCAGAAACATCTGGAAATCTTTTCAGAAAACGAAAATACGCCTTTTCAAGAGCAATGTTTTTAGTATCCTCCTTTATGGATCAGAATCCTGGAAAATGACAAAGACTATCAACCACAGGCTTGAAATCTTTCAGAGCAGATGCCTTCGCAATATACTCAAGATAGTCTGGCCTAACACCATCTCCAATGCAGAACTCCACAAAAGAACATCAACCCAACCCATCACATTGGACGACGCAGATGGCAGTGGATTGAGAATGCCGCAGACAGCAATAGTCCGAACTGCTCTCAGATGGACACCGGGTGGAAAGCGGGTGAGAGGAAGACCGACAGAAACATGGAGAAGAACGGTGGAGGGAGAAATGAAACCTGACCTGGGGGAGGCTCGAGAAAACGTGAAGAGATAGACTGCAGTGGCGTGCTCTGGTGTCGGTCTTATGTGCACTTAATTAATAACATATGTCGAAATATGTGTGACTTTATGTAGTATAAATTGTTTTGGATTGTTCTACGTTTTTTGAAGGTGGGAATGCTTGTTTTAAATAAAAACTATGGCACTATTTTTGTTCGGCTCGTACTTGTAACACATTAGATTCCACGGCACGGGTACTGACTTCTAAATATCTCCGTGGCGTTTGCGATGCGTCCTTTGTCTTCGACGAGTCCCTCCAGCCATAATTCGCCCATCGCTTCAAAGTCGTTGCGATTTGTTTCTCTGTTGGTCGCATGGCTGCGTCTCTCGCCTGCAGCACCCAGGCGACTTATTTAGCGCCACACGGCGGGTTGTTATTATTATTGTGACACCTAGCGAATATATATATATATATATATATATATATATATATATATATATATATATATATATATATATATATATATATATATATATATATATATATATATATATACATATATATATATATATATATATATATATACATATATATATATACATATATATATATATATATATATATATATATATATATATATATATATATATTATTATATATATATATATATATATATATATATATATATATATATATATATATATATATATATATATATTATATATATATGCATATTCACAGGGTTTGTGTCAAAGAATCTGACATTGTGTATATGCCAAGATGGTAAGGTGAACGTTCAGGCGCCAACTAGCAGCGAATATAACCCAAGTATTCAGCAGCAATAACATCTAGCTGCAACGTAATAGTTATTGGAGAAGGTAATCAAGTAGTTTCTTTCAATTATATGGGTAGCATTGTCACACCACATTGTCACACCACACTGCAAACGTTATCAAGAAATTTAGAGAATAATTTCAGTAGCAAAGAAAACATTCCAGGACATGACAGGACAAGCATTGTGATGAAGAGAAATTCAATAATGCAGAGAAAGATAGCAGCCCACATATTTCCGAGAAAAGCTACTGTATTTTGTGCTGCACATAGGTATATTTCGTAGCCTGAGAGAAAGCAACACTCGATCGTAATAGGAATGCCACAGGTCGGTTAACAATTGTAAATGTTATACAGATGTATATGGTCCATTTAGTGATAACTGATGAGTTTACTCGCATTGTATCGAGAAGCATTACACGCTCTTGCATTTGTCTGGTATCAGTTTGATTGCTTGGCTTATCATAACATGGCCATTGTCTAGATCTATAGGCTATACAGGATTCTAGGACAAAACCTCCGGACAATACCCCCCGGACCAATATCCCCTTGTACAATGCCCCTCTTAGAACAAAATCCCCCTAGGACAATAACCCCTGTTCATAAGCAACTATAAAACAATATTCATATTTATTACAACTCTCCACTCTTTAAAAAAAGTTTTAATGTATAAAATATTAGGTCATTGACAAATTCAGGAAATCAAAGAAGAAGCCATTGTGAATGAGTTTACGCCATAAACTGAGTTCAATTCAAAATTTCCTTTCCTGTTAAAGAAATAAAACTATGAAAACTCAGTATGCCGTAAAACTAAATAAAACTAAACTATTATGTACCTTTGGATTGGGAATATGTCCAGGGTGATATTATCCTAGGAAGATATTGGCGGGGGGGGGAGATATTGTCCTAGGATGATATTGGCGGGGGGATATTGTCCTAGGAGGATTTTGGCGGGGGTATTGTAATGGGATTATGATACCTATATACCTAGCGGTTTAGTGCATAAGCAGAAGGGTTAAGTGTTACCAGAAAGGATACCAGGTTGGGGGACATACAGACTTTCATGCCAGTGCATGATGAACATCCCAGCGGTGTAGCTTTCATGCCCGACTGTCTGCACAATCATAGACAGTCGGAATAGGTATCATGTTAGATATGCCTGTATTGTGCGAGCGTAGACGAACCTACCCGTGCACGTGACCTCATCGACGTAAGACACGGCCTGGCGTGCTATCTGCACGCTATACAGCTGCCCCATGATGCGCGCCCAGGCCGGGTGCTCGAGGCGCCATCGGGTAAACGCAGAAAGGTCGGTTCAGCTTGCCATGCGTTGAGAAAATTCATCCGCAATTTACAATCAACGAAGACGTCAGTGCGACCGACGGCTGACGTCACCGTTTCGGAAGCTCTACGTCACCAATTCTGCGCCGTTCCCGCCAGACGGTATGGTCAAATTCGCGTTAGGTAGCACCAGGTGTTAGCACTGTATTTAGATTCCTACGACTTTCAACGAAGCAGTGTTGTGTAAAGGATAGCAAACTAACGTGTTACATGTGTTACGTATAGGGGAAGGTTGGGCATGTCCGCACACTTAAGGTATAATGTGTCATAATTAATTACCTTTTTATGCCAGAAGGGTAAAATATCGCCTTGTAAATCTGTATATTTATTAGCTTACTACTACAAATGATCAAACTTCAATTCCACTAAGAACAACATATATGTTATCAATATGCATTGATCGCTGGTGTGCGGATATACCCCAGGGACGGGGGCGTATTTGCAGGTATATGTGCGAACATACATCGCGTATTTCAGGCCTTTGGTACAGAGCGGAATACGAACTGCAATGGTAAATTTCATATAGCTTGTTAGGTATATCCATAAGTATTATTTGGGGGTCAAATGCGCCCATATAACTAATATAAACGTAACCAGCTGTAGTTTATATAATAAAATGGCCATAAATGTTGAGAAGTGGACGCGTGATATCAGTCAGTCTCAACTACAGCGCACACGGAAAGCCAGGCGACGAAGAAAACCAATATGACACAGAATAAAAACAACATTATCATTATACACTTCAACATACATGAACACTTAACCTACAAAAACTATCATGTTATAAGTTTGTGTTCTGTCTTTAACACATCCCACCTCAAAATCCAAATCACAATTATTGGGTAATTAAGGGTATGTATTTTGAAATGTCAAAAAGCGCTTTTACGATAAAAAGTATACATTGAGAGGTCTCGTTGATCTGTGAATCAAATATGCTAGTGAATTAATCTATATCATGCCATCACGCTATTTATATTAACTACTGTACTGGGGCATATCCGCACACGACTGAGGCATATCCGCACACGACTGAGGTATATCCACACACGACTGAAACATATCCGCACACGCCTGTGTGAATATGCCCCAAACGGTGGGGGAAGATTGTCACTGTTCCTGCACACGCGGTCTTTGCCGGTAATGTTTATTTGTGCAACGACAACACTAATGACACACAGTTCTAAAATGCATAAATATACCAATATACCAATATGCATATATTATTGAGAGTGTGAATTACGTATCAATATATGTATAAAATGAAATGAGATTCTACAAAAATATTAGTTTAGTTTATAATTTCTTACCGACGCAAAGGATTTCAATTTGCGGGTTCAGATGCTGGATGTATGATTTAGAAGCTACCGTAGAACTCAGTTTTGAAACAAAATACTACGTGGTTTGGTCAATAACGAAGTGTGCAGACATGTCTCAGTATGCGGACATGTCTCAGTGTTCGGACATGCCTCAGTGTTCGGACATGCCTCAGTGTTCGGACATGCCTCAGTGTGTGGACATGTCTCAGTGTGCGGACATGTCTCAGTGTGTGGACATGTCTCAGTGTGTGGACATGTCTCAGTGTGTGGACATGCCTCAGTGTTCGGACATGCCTCAGTGTGTGGACATGTCTCAGTGTGTGGACATGTCTCAGTGTGTGGACATGTCTCAGTGTGTGGACATGTCTCAGTGTGTGGACATGTTTCAGTGTGCGGATATGTCTCAGTGTGTGGACATGTTTCAGTGTGTGGACATGCCTCAGTGTGCGGACATGTATCAGTGTGTGGACATGTCTCAGTGTTCGGACATGTTTCAGTGTGTGGACATGTCTCAGTGTGTGGACATGTCTCAGTGTGCGGACATGTCTCAGTGTGTGGACATGTCTCAGTGTGTGGACATGTCTCAGTGTTCGGACATGTCTCAGTGTGCGGACATGTCTCAGTGTGTGGACATGTCTCAGTGTGTGGACATGTCTCAGTGTGTGGACATGTCTCAGTGTGTGGACATGTCTCAGTGTGTGGATATGTCTCAGTGTGTGGACATGCCTCAGTGTGTGGACATGTCTCAGTGTGTGGACATGTCTCAGTGTGTGGACATGTTTCAGTGTGTGGACATGCCTCAGTGTGCGGACATGTATCAGTGTGTGGACATGTCTCAGTGTTCGGACATGTCTCAGTGTGTGGATATGTCTCAGTGTGTGGACATGTCTCAGTGTGTGGACATGTCTCAGTGTGCGGACATGTCTCAGTGTGTGGACATGTCTCAGTGTGTGGACATGTATCAGTGTGCGGACATGTCTCAGTGTGCGGACATGTCTCAGTGTGTGGACATGTCTCAGCGTGCGGACATGTCTCAGTGTGTGGACATGCCTCAGCGTGCGGACATGTCTCAGCGTGGGGACATGTCTCAGTGTGCGGACAGCCTCAGCTATTTTATTGAAACACTCGGCAATACTTTTTTGTGCTAAACATATATTTTGTTATCGAAGAAACACCCGTAACATTTCCTTGACAAGAAGTATATTAAACCAGCCTTTATGATATCTTTCTGTTGTTCCTTTTTCAATCAATCGTTTCTACCAATCCACCAGACGTTCATTTTGAATTTATAATTATGCTGCGATAGTGGCGCCATTCACAATTTCACCACTGCCACAACTCACATTTGATGCGCAGAATCTTTACTTCATTTGGTAAACTGCAATTGTTTTCAAGAAATCTCTCAATTTTAATTGACTGCAATTGTGGATAGTGTTTGCATTGAAAATGTGCAAAAGAACAAAACAACGTTAATGTTTCTTTGAAACTATGATTCGCATGCACAAGTGCACAGTTGCAATGATGTAACTAGTTGTAAACAACACTCGTGTTGCCAGCCAACCAATCGTTGACACCACTCCGCAACTAAGCTTTCGACAAAGTGAAACATCAAAGATTACTACCTAAATTAAAAGTCCATGGTATCGGGGATGGCATAATCAACTGGATAGAAATATGTATGATTGACAGAAGACAGCGTATTGTAGGTTTCAAACAGGAAATTAGTTTCGAGTGGGGTACCATAGGAATCAGCATTGGGACCTTTGTTATTCTTAATATATATCAATAACTTGGACGATAATATAAAAATCAGTGTATTGAAATTTGCGGATGACACAATTTTTTTTAGAAAGGTTAACACTGATTGTGATAAATAACATTTACAAAGCGATCTAGACAAATTAACTAAATGGTGTGAATAATGGCACACAGGACACGGGAACTTGGATGTAAACTAAACAATGGGAGAAACTGTAACCGTAAAAGAAAAGGACTTAGGAGTAACAATAAATGCTGGAGTGAAAGTTTCAGAGCAGTGTCGTGTTACAGCGTAAAAGGATAATCAAATTCTTGGGTTGATTAGGAGAAGTATAGCATATATGGAAAAAGAGCTAATTATACCTCTGCATAAAGCAATGTTTAGGCCTCATTTAGAATACTGTATACAAGCTTGGAAACCATATCATAAGAAGGATATAATTACGCTTGAAAGAATACAGAGGAGAGCACCTAAAATGATTCCAGAACTGAGAGACCTTATATATATGAAGAAAATCTGAAAGAATGTGGTTTAACAACCCTACAGACAAAGAGGTTAAGGGGAAATCAAACTGAAGATTTTAAGATATTGGAAGTGTATGAAAATATTAATAGACATTTTTTTTTCACTCAAGAAAGACAGTAGAACCCGAGGACTTGAGGTAACTTTGGTAAAGAATCAGTGTAGATTGGATAACAGGAAGTACTCGTTCTTACCGAGAACAATAAATGAATGGAACAAATTATCTACAGATTGTGTAACTGCTAGCAGCATGAATATGCTTAAAAACAAGGTTGACACATATCTTTCTCGATAAGTCAATGGTTTCCTTGTCCACTTGCCATTGGGCCTTTGCCTTGGATGGAAATCTGGTTAAATCTTGCTAAGCTGTCTATTCTGAATGCCCGGGGACTTCCAGCGTGGATCCGTCTCTGTTATGTGGCCCACCAGCAGATATCGAATATGTTATTAATAGCTGTCATGACTACGGGTCCAGATATAATGCATGCATGTACATTTTCAACAGTAATATCTTCCTATGTTATTAAAGTTCAAATATCTTGTTTCGCATGATCTGATAATGGAGCATAAAAACAAAGTTCTTCATAGAAGGATATCACAGAAGCGTCAATGATACCTGATGAGCTAAAACTGTGTTTGAAAAGAACTTTCTAAATTCTTCGGCATGTTTCATGCAGACTCTCTACTACCAATGTTGTTGCGCACTACCATATACATCTTGTTAATACAACAACCTTAAATTATTAGGACGTGACTGTGTCTTGCCTTAGCTATAATCCCAGAAATATAACCTTAACACAGGTACATTAAAAAAATTACACTTTGTTAGTACAACTCTACAATAATGTTCACAAGAATAATAACTCAAAACGATGTCAGGCATGCGTTGCATTTATCTTCAAACAAAGGAAAAGAATATAGTTTAATGTACCACGTATGTGTACGGAGACTTCAATGTACCACGTATGTCTACGGAGACGTCAATGTACCACGTATGTCTACGGAGACTTCAATGTACCACGTATGTCTACGGAGACTTCAATGTACCACGTATGTCTACGGAAACTTCAATGTAGCACGTATGTCTACGGAGACTTCAATGTACCACGTATGTCTACGGAGACTTCAATGTAGCACGTATGTCTACGGAGACTTCAATGTATCACGTATGTCTACGGAGACTTCAATATACCACGTATGTCTACGGAGACTTCAATGTAGCACGTATGTCTACGGAGACTTCAGTGTACCACGTATGTCTACGGAGATTTCAATGTAGCACGTATGTCTACGGAGACTTCAATGTAGCACGTATGTCTACGGACACTTCAGTGTACCACGTATGTCTACGGAGACTTCAATGTAGCACGTATGTCTACGGAGACTTCAATATACCACGTATGTCTACGGAGACTTCAATGTAGCACGTATGTGTACGGAGACTTCAATGTACCACGTATGTGTACGGATACTTCATTGTAGCACGTATGTGTACGTAGACTTCAATGTACCACGTATGTGTACGGAGACTTCAATGTAGCACGTATGTGTACGGAGACTTCAATGTACCACGTATGTGTACGGAGACTTCAATGTACCACGTATGTGTACGGAGAATTAATGTACCACGTATGTCTACGGAGACTTCAATGTAGCACGTATGTGTACGGAGACTTCAGTGTACCACGTATTTCTACGGAAACTCGGAAAATACCAATAAGTTTTTCCTGGTGTTCTAAGAAAGCCCAACTCTGTTTACAGCAACTGTTCAAATCAATGAATTTAAGGGGTCATCTGCATGCAAATGGAAAACTTATGTCATATTTTGAAAACTTATATCATATCCTAAAAATACTCATATTATCCTGTCCATCCTATCCAAATTGGCAGAGCATTTTTCATGAAAAGTTCACGCATGACATAATAAAAATTATGATATTTCCATAACCGCAACCATGGTAATAAAATAATCTTAGAAATGTTGCAGTAAGTTCCATAGAAAATAAATTGAAATCATACGCCAATTTATTTTTATTCTGACAAACAATATATCAAATTGTGCAATGACACAGTTTGGCTGAACAAATAGAAATATTTTTTATTATAAAAATGTGATTTTTACCATTACAAAATAAATTGTTTAAACGTGAACAAATGACAAAATCCCATTGTTATCAAAAATATAACTATTTGTTCAGCTAAACCGAAAGGACGGATGTAAACAGAAAGGCTGGGGTACTCGATCCCCCCAGCAAAATATCATACATGAAAAACTGGGCTAAACCCTTAACAATGGTAACAAAACAAATGCGGTTAATGGTAACGCAACACCTAATGAGTAAGGTTGCTGTACATATATATATATATATATATATATATATATATATATATATATATATATATATATATATATATATATATAATTAATAAACCTACTGCTGATACATGACAAACTGGGCTAATCACACAAACATTTATAAACAAGCCATATTGAATGTATGGTAACCAATACATAATGGGTAAAGGTGCCATATATACACGCATATAACGAAAACTGCCAACTATTACCACATGACATGGAAAGGCAGGACCAAACTGCCACACAAATGTACTTCGAAAAGTACCAGCACTAAAAACCCTGCGTACACTACTGAACATTCAGTGGAGGAAAAAGCATAACGCAAAACCTGGTGTACCCAACTACTACAGAGAAAAGCGTCAAAAATAACTCTGTGAACTACCTTTCTGTGACCAATGTTTCGCAATGTATCTACACGTTGTGCACGAGCTGATCTATTGGACCCCCACTCTTAACCCACTATTAGGGAGGGTGGGTGGGATTTTTGAGCAGAGTGTAAACGCAACGTTGCTTACTGTACAAGACAGAAGTGGCAACTGAATTTCAGATACTTCTCGTCCAGCACAAAGTTGCCCTCCGCCTATTACCTGTCATCTGGTTACTTCAGTTCAGTGTTTACAAAAGAAGATATTAGTTCATTACCAGTTGCTGATGCTAAATTTCAGGGGACTAAATCTGACTATTTAGGACCGTTAGTTGTAACTCCAGAATTGGTAGCTAGGAAAATAAAGGCAATGAAGGATAACAAATCACCGGGAGTGGATGGGATTCCTCCAAAATTACTAATGGAAACAGTAGATCAAATCAGTATACCACTTGCAAGAGTATTCAACTTGTCATTAAAAGAGGGAGTTGTTCCGTTTGAATGGAAAGAAGCAAACATCATACCATTATTTAAAAAGGGTTCGAGAAATAAGTCAGAGAATTACAGACCAGTGAGTTTAACGTCAGTGATTTGTAAATTATTAGAAAGGTTAATTAAAGACCATATGGTGGACTTCCTCGTTAAGCATAAATTATTAAATTCATCTCAACATGGATTCCTTAAAGCGAGGTCATGCTTAACAAATGTGTTATGTTTTTTGGAAGAAATCACTAAGTGGATAGACGAGGGATCGCCAGTAGATATTATCTACTTAGATTTTCAGAAAGCTTTTGACAAAGTGCCACATCAAAGATTGCTACTTAAATTAAAAGCCCATGGTATCGGGGATAGCATAACTGACTGGATAGAACAATGGCTGACTGACAGAAGACAACGAGTTGTAGTAGATGGCGAAGTTTCAAATTGGAAATCGGTTTTGAGTGGGGTACCTCAAGGATCAGTATTAGGACCTATATTATTCTTAATTTATATCAATGACTTGGACGAGAGTATAACAAGTAACGTACTGAAATTTGCGGACGACACAAAACTGTTTAGAAAGGTTAATACTGATGGTGATAAACAACATTTACAAAACGATCTAGACAGATTAGTGAAATGGTCTGAGAAATGGCAGATGCTGTTCAATTTTGGGAAATGTAAATGCCTACATACAGGACATGGGAACTTGAATGTAAACTATAAAATGGGAGCTACTGTTCTTGGTACTACTGTAAAAGAAAAGGACTTAGGAGTTACAATAAGCGCTGATATGAAAGTTTCAGAGCAGTGTGGTATTGCAGCTTCAAAGGGTAATCAAATTCTTGGATTGATTAGAAGAAACATAACATACAAGGGAAAAAGTTAATTATACCTCTTTATAAAGCAATAGTTAGACCTCATTTAGAATACTGTATACAAGCATGGAGACCATATCGTAAGAAGGATATAGATACGCTTGAACGCATACAAAGGAGAGCAACTAAAATGATTCCAGAACTTAGAGACCTTAGTTATGAAGAACGCCTGAAAGAATGTGGTTTAACAACTCTAGAGACAAGGAGGTTAAGAGGAGATCAGATTGAAGTTTTTAAGATATTGAATGGGTATGAAAATATTGATAGAAATATGTTTTTCTCACTCAAGAAGGATAGCAGAACTAGAGGACATGAGGTAAAATTAGTAAAGGATCAATGTAGATTGGACATCAGGAAGCACTCGTTCTCACAGAGGACAGTAAATGAATGGAACAAACTGTCTACAGATTGTGTAACTGCTAGCAGCGTGAATATGTTTAAAAACAAGGTTGACACATATATCAGGAGGGCGGGTTATAAGTAGGTGAACATTGTTGGACTCTCGATAAGCCAATGGCTTCCTTGTCCACTTGCCATCTGGGCCTTTGGCTTGGATGGCAAATCTTGTTAAATCTTGTTAAATCTCGGGTCACGTGCAAACACTGGACGGTACCTTTGCGCCACCTTGTGATTACCGGTCGGACTGCTTTGAATGGACTTGTTAAATTTAATAATAGAGGGGGCGCCACCAAATACCCCTCTTCAAGCCTCATATATATAGTTATCTGCTCGGCAAAAGATATTTCGTCTTTTGGGCAAAATTGCATTTCGTATGCCTGCGTCTTATGTCATTGAATTTAATATCCCTACTTAATCTGACTGCCTGGTCTTAATGATATCATAGACTGGTGTGGAGCCCGAACTAGTTTCTGTACATACCAGTCATAACTGAAAACATGTATGAGTGAGAAAATGGCAATCCATTTATTTAATACAGTAATCATAGGCATGGAATGCCGAAGAGCCCCTACATAGGAGTGACAATCACAATTGGTTACAAGTGCCATAGTAGGGGCGTAATTACCAAGTTGATTAGCCATACACATACATGTACAAACAGAAAGGCTGGGGTACTGCATTTCTTTGACTTTGGTTCAGGTTCTGGTGGGCTGGCACTAACAGGCTTAGGCATACAAGAAATTTGGATGAACCTGCTGCAGACTTGTCCACGCTGCTACAAACTAAACGTCACCAAATATAATCGAGACACGGTTTTAGCACATCATTCATCATATCATATTGTGAAGCGACTACTGCAGCCACATCGTGACTAAATTTATCTTGTCGTTCGTGTCTGGTGAACAGTGCACACCGCGCGTGACCAAGACGTGTTTTCTGGTGGGGAATGCAGACACCGCGCCCAGTTGTTTTATAAGTCGACCCGATATTAGATATTAATATATTAGAAGTCCGCCAGTCAGCATGCAGACGATGTATGTCATCGTATACGCGCTGAAGTATTACTCGCGGGTACTTTAAATACTTGATGCTAAATGTAACGAAACGAATATTTATCAAAATATTAGAAGAAAAACGTAGGGCCGACCGTAATCTTTTTATGTGCTATTCCAATTTAGGTAGGGTCGGGTTACCGGAAACACCTATTTTTTCTTTACCAGAAGAAAAAGTTTTTCAATTGCAGTCCTCTTTTCTAGACTTTAATAAGTGGCTATTATGTTAAACTTTTTTATTATATGAATATATGTGATAATAACTACCATAGACCATGTAAGATATAAAAAAAAATTGTTTTAGCCATTGCGTAAGCATAGAAACCTTTCCTGGCATTGTTATATTTCCTACCAATTTCTTCACGATTTTATAATTTTCCATTGATAGCCGGTAGATGTTGTAATAGTACTCGTAGTATGTACTTATCATTAGCATTACAACACGGTATTATTGGGATTGATATTCATGAGGTGTATTTCAATAACTCAATACATGGTCTGCGTCTCCGTACCCCAGAGCCCGAGGTACTCCTATAGACTAGGGTAACCGACTAAGGTGTATCTGTAGTCGCCAGATGGCGTCACTATATGCAGCCGTGACAGATGTCACTACTCTCGGAAAACGTAGTCCACCGTAGTCTTAATTTATCCAGGCTCCGTAATGTGGCGCCACCATTTGTCGCACACAACACATGGCATGGCTATAACCTATTTGGCAAGCATGGGTCTATAGGTGCTTATAGATATATATTTTAGTTAATGAGCGGATATTGCTAGACTACACGCACTCGTGACGTATCTAACAGTACGGCGCAGCCCATGAAATAAAGGCGTTGTGTGCTCAACAAGGTAGCATGGGGCATAACGCAAGTTTTGGGGCATAAAGCCCACCCTCTAACTAGTTTCACAGCGCGAAAATAAGAATTTCGAGATCGCGAAATGAAGCCACGTACAGTTCTTCACATTTGGTTAGAATACGGTGGCAGAAAAATGGAATATACGCGATATTTATTTTTACGTCAAACTTTTGACTCTAAAAATTATAAAAACGGTCACCCCAAAATTTGCATTGTGGGCGGTAACTATAAGAAACTGAGACAACGCTTTGAGTGTAAACAGTAGACAGATATGCAATCATTAATGTTGTAAATTTTGCGGATGCGAGTTATAAAAGAAGGTAATATACAGACGGTGAAATTTTAATATCGAACGTTTAGGGCAAAAAGGCCAAAACGCACAGGGTGGGACGTATTATATCTGTCATAAATGTGAATCTGAAAGTGAGTAGACGAGTTGATAAGCTCTGCCTGTGCATGAGAGTTTATAATAAACATATACGATATAACGCACTGGAATTTCAGATAAAAGCAGCGCTAATTAATTAACAATTTCAGTCACGGTTCTTAATAAAATTATAATAACAAATATGACACTGATATGCAGCAATTTTTCGCTATACTTAAGTGTACCAATAATACCATCACTTTGGCTATGCGAAATAAGTAAACTAATAACTTAAATGGGGCTGATTAATACATAACGCCCATTTTGAGGACCTCTGCTAAAATGGCTATAACTTTTTTCTGTGATATTGAACATCGAAAATGTCAACACAAGTTATTCACCTAAGATAATAAACTAGGTGACTAATCCAATATATCAAAGATATAGCTAAACGGTTTTCCAATTAGTCGATTTCCCGAACAAATTAGGCGTATTGCCCCCCCCCCCACTCTTCCTAGTTAACCACTGGCGTGATATTCTTAATTGTAGTTGCAAATTGTTAGTTTTTATTACCTCTCTCAGGTGCATTGCCCCCAAACCTTTTGTTTCGCTTTAAGTAGCGATATTGTTCAATCCCGTAGCTACAACCTGTCTCTGTCTACAGACGGGATCAGCAAAGAACGTTTACACTACATGCTCCTTGTTGTTATATTCCCCTTGCTGGGAGCATGCAGTGCAGATGCAACCAAACATGAGGTCAACATACCGTTATACCACCTGACCCTAGACATGTCGTACTGCATACCATGCATCAAAGCGACGTGGACGGAAGGACACACCTTCGCTATGCCAGACAGGGCGTCACGGCGCACGAAGACGAACAGTGGAAGGGCCTATAGCCGTCAATGGTAGAAAGTGTTGTATACCTGCGTCGGTACTTACAATGAGTTTCAGTTTGTGGTTATGCAAAGTACGTCCGTCTTGTCATGTACATGGTCCAGGGTCCAGGTGTGATTGTCTTATCCTTTTCTATTCCAGTGTCTGGGAACTCCACCGCCACTCAAAAATCAAACAAAATTACTAAAGAATGCCCCGCCAGTTCTCTAACAGTGCATAGCCATTTCAACTCCAGTAGAAACTTGGTTACACTTTAATGAACATTTCTCGGGAGAGTTCATGTGCATGTTTTAACATATCAAAAAAGGTTTTGTTTACTTCATTATAGCTTCACAAGTTGGTTTCATCAATACTAATGACGATGATGTCATCGTAGACGTGTGGAAGTTCGTAGTTCTTGAGAAGTTGGCGAAAGGTAAACAAAACCTTTTGGATATGTTTGAAGAAGTGTTTGAACACTTAGTTACACTTGTTTGAGATCAACTAGTAGCCAGATGCATCACTTCGGCCTGCAGCCCTCCAAGGTGCAAGGGCTGTGGACGCGTTGTGCTGCCAGCAGTCTCAGTACCACGGGCGGTTGTCGCATCTAACTCGTCAATCGCTTGAGGATGCATGTTCGCAACATGTTGTGTAACCACAGACCACAGACCATTGATACGAGTGATCCGCCTTTAGTCCGCTCATAAAGAATTAGTAGGGAACGTGCATTGCGCGTTTTATATGATTTTAAGATACCTGATGATTTTAAGATATGATGTTAAGAAAGGAAGGCGATCGCTCGAGTTCACGTGTTGTGTACTGCTGCATTGGAGCTTTCAGGTGATGTCAAAGAACAAGCGTGCATGCGTGCGTGCGTACGTGCGTGCGTGCGTGTGTGCCGACAATATCGCGATGCTGAGCAACTGAATACAAGATCGGTCCGGGATAGCTGGCAAAAATTAACATTAGTTTTAAGAACGATATTATTTGGCGTAAACGTGCAGTCGTTAAATCGACCTTACATCCAAACACAAAGTAAGTAAGCTGTAACATTCAAACACACAAGTATAGCCTACGTAACAGACGGTCCAGCCGATGCTGTAATTAGCGGTTTCTGTCTGGTGTTGTTATAAATCGGGTCATTTGACCGGTGAATGCGGAAAAACGGTATTTGCCCACATGGTAAAATTAAGAACAGAAAATTGCTATCAGGAATTAAAATAAAATTTGTTATTTAGTTTTTTTACGAATAACTGCTTCGACGAGTTGCCATAATTTTTATTCCCAGACTTGGCAGAGAAACTGGAACTGCAAGAAACGCAACGGTACGTGACACACTGCATCAAAACATTGTGCGAGATTTGTTGTACAAGACGCTGTCAGAACAGTGGAACGATTGTGAAATGTCGACCTGGGTGAGGGACGTAAACGCTTTCTATCGTGATTCTCCAAAATAATGTCTTGTTCAGAAGTCTATTAATTGTAGCGTTGTGCAAATATTTGCGGACATCTATTCGTTCCTGTCTTTGTAAGCCCCCAGGGGGCTGCACTGTTTTGACGCTTTCCCGTGGGTATCTAGATATAATATCGTATTTATTGACATAATAATACTTGTTTACTTAAAATAACAATTTTAATTCCACTGAAGTAATAATTTGATAGTCAAACAAATTTAACTGTAATTTTGTAACAACTCTAAGTATATATTGATCGTGGTGCCACCTAGTGTGGGAATTGATTGGGTCCGCTGCAAACTTGTCCACGCTGCTACAAACAAAACGTCACCAAATGTCATCGTGACACGGTTTTAGCACATCATTCATCATACCCTGTTGTGAAGCGACTACTGCAGCCACATCGTGACTAAATTTATCTTGTCGTTTGTGACTGGTGAACGGAGCACGCCGCGCGTGACCAAGACGTGTTTTCTTTGACGGTCTGGAATGCAGACACCGCGCCCAGTTCTTTTATGTCGACCCGCCTAACCCTGGCACGTGAAAAGGAAGATGGAAATATTATATGTGCCCCTTTTGTACGATTGGTTACATGTTAAATGAGCTTATTTTACTACGGATATAGGTTTACGGAACTTTATAAATAAAAGTTATTATAAGTATACAAATAAACAGTAAAATATCGGAAAGTTCATCTTTCTGGTGCACATTTCATTGGGGATGTAAAATCTCACACGGGTGATATATTGTGTAGCCCTTTGTGGAAACTCGTACAGTTTGTAGTCACTTTCTCCAACTCATAAAAAGTATTCACTCCAGGCCGGAGCAATAGGAAAGTGTCACTCAAACCTATGATCGAGTTCTATTAGGCATCTGAATAAGGTTTTGAATATTACTGTAGATGGCAGACAGTGACGTATTTATGGAGGGCGGGGAGGGGGGTGCATTGGGCCATGACCCCACTTTGTTTTTTTTTCCGGATTTTTCCGTTGCGCCGCAACGTGATGGCTTGGCTAACTAAGCTTGCACCACCCCCCTTCCCGTCCTTTGGCCTCCCCATCTACGCGATCCTAGCCACGCACGCCACTGATGGCGGCTAGCTGCGTTTGGTTGTGAAAAACGAATGAAAAGCTGGTTACGCAGCAATTCTCGCAAATATTTCCTTAAGATCTGATCAGACATGGGGAAGGGCTGCTATGTACTCGAGCCCACCTTCCCAATCAAAATACTGGGGAGCGGGATTAGCACAAGCATCCCTTTTCCGACGTTTATGGAATGTACTTTGAGGTACTTCTAAAGAACACGACAATTAAGTGGTTGATCAGTGGCATATCTAGGATCTCGCAAACCAAAGGGGGTGGCCAAAGGGGGAGGCCAAAGAGGGTGGCCAAAGGGGGTGGCCAAAGAGGGTGGCCAAAGGGGGTGGCCAAAGGGGGAGGCCAAAGAGGGTGGCCAAAGGGGGTGGCCAAAGAGGGTGGCCAAAGGGGGTGGCCAAAGGGGGAGGCCAAAGAGGGTGGCCAAAGGGGGAGGCCAAAGGGGAGGCCAAAGGGGGTGGCCAAAGAGGGTGGCCAAACTGGGAGGCCAAAGGGGGTGGCCAAAGAGGGTGGCCAAAGGAGGGTGGCCAAAGAGGGTGGCCAAAGGGGGAGGCCAAAGGGGGTGGCCAAAGGGGGTGGCCAAAGGAGGGTGGCCAAAGGGGGAGGCCAAAGGGGGTGGCCAAAGAGGGTGGCCAAAGGGGGAGGCCAAAGGGGGTGGCCAAAGAGGGTGGCCAAAGGAGGGTGGCCAAAGAGGGTGGCCAAAGGGGGAGGCCAAACGGGGTGGCCAAAGGAGGGTGGCCAAAGGAGGGTGGCCAAAGGGGAGGCCAAAGGGGGTGGCCAAAGGGGAGGCCAAAGAGGGTGGCCAAAGGAGGGTGGCCAAAGGGGGTGGCCAAAGGGGGAGGCCAAAGGGGTGGCCAAAGGAGGGTGGCCAAAGGGGGTGGCCAAAGGGGGAGGCCAAAGGAGGGTGGCCAAAGAGGGTGGCCAAAGGGAAGGCCAAAGGGGGTGGCCAAATAGGGTGGCCAAAGGGGGAGGCCAAAGGGGGTGGCCAAAGAGGGTGGCCAAAAGGGGAGGCCAAAGGGGGTGGCCAAAGGGGGTGGCCAAAGGGGAGGCCAAATGGGGTGGCCAAAGGGGGTGGCCAAAGAGGGTGGCCAAAGGGGGAGGCCAAAGGGGGTGGCCAAAGGGGGAGGCCAAAGAGGGTGGCCAAAGGAGGGTTGCCAAAGGGGGTGGCCAAAGGGGGAGGCCAAAGGGGGCCATGCTTAGTCACCCATAACTTTACCATGATATCATGCATGTAGCGGCGCAACGGAAACATACGGGGGGGTGTATACCCCCGTAAATACGCCACTGTGGTTGATGTTCCAATTTTAACACATTATAAACTGTGCTATTTTTTTCCGTAACACCACAAATGTGTCCACTAAGGAAATTGGGTAATATCCCCGTGTTGGGCCTAATGCTTCTCATACATTAGTTCTAGGCCTGTGTAAGAAATCCGGGCCGCAGTCTGCATCTAGGCTGCGGGGCGGGGGTAATTAAGCAATTACTTGCGTTCGTAGACATCAGCAGTACGACTTACTGAAATAGCACAGAATGGCTTTGAAAGCTAAACAATTCCCAGTTGATCATGTTTGCTTCGTCTGGTCTAACGTTGGGAATACTGTGCCAATGCAATGCTTATGTCAAGGACGACGCGCCACAAAGCACAGTGTCTCTGCGCTGGATTTCGACAGCAAACCGCTAGAATAATTATAATATCATCATAAAATTAGGTAGTGTATTTCAAGCAGTATTATTAATAATAATATTAATAATAATAACTTTATTTAAACACCATCAACTCCGGGGCTAATGCCCCGTTCACGAGCATGAACATAAATACATAAAATAGTATTTAAAAATTACATATGAAAAGATTTAAAATGCAAAAAGGAAATTACAATAGACAATATATACATATACATACATACATATATATATATATATATATATATATATATATATATATATATATATATATATATATATATATATATATATATATATATATATATATATATATATATTATTGTCTATTTTTTTCTTTCTTTGGCGTGCGAACGTGCGTGCGTGCGTGCATACGCATGCGCACACACAAACACACACATGTGTAACAAGACCGCTGATTGGGTTAAATATGTTAAACAAATGTCACTGTAATTTTGCAACAACTCTAAGTATATAGATCGTGGTGCCACCTAGTAGGAACTGGTTGGGTCCGCTGCAGACTTGTCCACGCTGCTACAAACTAAACGTCACCAAATGTCATCGTGACACGGTTTTAGCACATGAATCATCAAACCATGTTGTGAAGCGACTACTGCAGCCACATCGTAAATAAATTGATCTTGTTGTTTGTGACTGGTGAACGGAGCACGCCGCGCGTGACCAAGACGTGTTTTCTTTGACGGTCGGGAATGCAGACACCGCGCCCAGTTCTTTTACGTCGACCCGCCTAACCCTGACACGTGAGAAGGAAGATGGAAATACTATTTGTGCACCTTTTGCATGATTGGTTGCATGTTAAATGAGCATATTTTACTCCGGATAAAGGTTTATGGCGCTTTATAAATAAAAGTTTTTATAAGTATACAAATAAACAGTAGCATATCAGAAAGTTAATATTTCTGGTGCACATTTCACTGGGGATGTAAAATCTCACACGGGTGATACATTATGTAGCCCTTTGTGGAAACTCGTACAGTTTGTAGTCACTTTCTCCAACTTATAAAAAGTATTCACTCCAGGAGCAATAGGAAAGTGTGACTCAAACCTATGGTCGAGTTCTATTAGGCATCTGAATAAGCTTTTGAATATCGCTGTACATGAAAGACGGTGGCGTATTTATGGAGAGGGGGGGTGCATTGGGCCATGGCCCCACTTTGGTTTATTTTTTTGTATTTGTCCGTTACGCCGCTACCTGGTGGCTTGGGTGCTACGCGATCCTAGGCACGCACGCTACTGATGGCAGCTATATATTATATAGCTTGGTAACATCATTGTGGCCTATGTAGCTCTGTATCAGCGTATCAACCAAGGCAATGGTTGATATAAACATCAACCACGTGATACAAGCATGAGAGTTCCAGAACATTTATAATGTGAATTATGGTGTATAATGCTCACACATAATACAATTACAGGAATGCAGTTTTAACACGAAAATCGAAATTATCTAGTATGCCATCCGTAATATAAAATAAACTGTCCTTTGCATTTAAGTCAATAACAAGTAGCCTACCAATTCTAATAACAAATAGCCTACTAATTATTATAAAACACACCGCAGTGTTTACATTTTACGCGTTCCCGCCATATTTATATTCCCGCCATGTGACGTCGCCACGAGAGCCTCTTTTTCGGTGTCGTAATTTGATTCAACAACGCGACTAGTGTAGCTAGAGTGGATTTGTGGCGCCACGTGTTACAATTTCGTTCCAGACATTTGTTGCTTCGGGATAAACACAACCAGTTGTCGTCGACGCCCGCTGACAGACTTTCACCGACACCATCGAACCGTCCGATTGGCGAAGGTGAGTGTTCGTCGTTGCGCCGGCATATTTTAAGAAATATTCATCGCAGACGGACGGAGATACCATATTTGGCATGTTGCCAGCCGTCATCGCCGCCAATGCGGCTGGCGGGTTCGCAGACACGCTAAAATCGTGATTATCGACCGTCCTTGCTCGAATATCAGCCTCGCTCGTGTCTGTTATTCGCACGATTGCATCAGAAACGCAGACATATGGGGTGTTGGTTTGCCCAATAGTGGCCTGCGTATTGCTGATATGGCGAAATTTCCTATTGCCTATTGGTGAACCTTGGCGTTGCCGTAGGCGCAACCGGCGTTTTGACTGCAATACAATAATAGCCGAGACTGACGGTTCCCCACCCACTGTGACTGTAGTATGTGTCGATCGTTCATTCATGGACGCTGCTAGACGAGCGGTAGGGTGTGTGCGTTTGTTGACAACCAGAATGGCAGACGTGCGGTCACGCATCGTTGCACATCATTTCCTGGATACAAACGTCGCGTGGAGACTGCCGCGGGTTGTGGGCGTAGTTCACACCACGCAGCGGCTATCGAGTACGAGTACTTTGCTTAGCTTTGCTAATCTGTCGCTAACGCGGGCCGAGCCTGACAGGTTTGCGATGGCTGATTGGCACGTGATCGCCTTCGCCGGCTTCGGTACGACTTGCAACGGGCGTTGTGCGCACGTTTTATCTGCCGGGGGATGGGTGGGGGCGGGGGGATGGTGCAGATTTAGGATAAACGCCAGGAAAACTGCCAGCGCTCTCACAAATCACTTTGTTAGAATGTGCAAAATGCAGGATAATTTTAGCATAGCTGTTTGTTAGTCAGAGGCAACTTAGTCTTAGGCTTTGGCTTTGCCAAGTTTTGGCTGTTTGTTACACATTCAAAGTTATTATTTATTATAAAGACATGTTTGCTTTTCTGTGAGCAGATCCTTTCAGACATCAGTATTAATACAGTTTGTTAATTGTACAACTAAACAATAACATGTTACACCACCCAAATACTTTGCACATTCTAATAATTTTTTATTTAATTATAAATACTTACTAACTGCAATCAGCCAGTTTGAAATGTAATGTAAAATATGAATTGTATAGAGAGAATTTATCTTCAAAATAAATCAGGATATTCCAGATGGCAGATGCAGCTATGGCCAGACAGTATCAAAGATTGGGCAAAAATCAATAACTATGAACTCAAGAGAACAGCACAGAATTGCATCATGGAAGTGAATCTTCTAATTGAACAGGGAGTTACAGTGGATCAGATAATGATGTAATTGCTACTCATGCAACAAAATACACTAAAAATTACCATATATTTTCCACTTGTGAATGTGGGTGTCATTTTTATTTCACTGATTATAGCTTAACCCTAGGAGTGACCAATGATAATTTCCACGGTGTACACAAATCGGAGTTATTCGTTTATGTTATAAAAAATCATAACATCACTAATAATCATTGCGCAGATGTGATTGAGGTCTAATTTTGTTGCTAAAAAAGACTTTATTATAATAAATGATAAAAACTAAAGCACATAATCTGATCATGACAATATTGCTATTTGAATTTCATCAAAAAAGAAAGCAAACATTTTTATTTTCACCCTGCTACTAGATAATTACTGAGTGGCTGTATGTCTCTATGTCCAACTGGGAAATTGTAGCTCTACAAATTAGCTACAAATTAAAGCAGAAATGAATCATATGTGTTGAGAATTTTTATCTGGGACTATGCCGATTCAGGCAGGCCCATCAGTCCCACATAGTTTAGTAGTGGCAGTGCAGACTGTCGAAGCCAGTGGAAATCGCGATGGCAACTTGCTGATATTTACGTAAAAAAGCCTGCAACATCATTCTAACTGTCTGAACTAGTAAAATAAGCTAGATCGTCATTAGCTATCATTGACTATGCTCATGAATAAATATGAATTGGAATGAAGAGTGATTCAGCTTTCCAATGACACCATTTGTTCCAGTGTGATGTACTGGTGATGGAAAAAAAAAATTTTTCTTACAGAACGATACCAAAATCAGCCGGAACACTTTTTGTACTGTTCATGCGGGCCAAATTCAGCCCTGTGGTCACTTGCAGGGTTAAAGGTGCTTCCTCAATTCGATTTTTTGCTAGTCTCATTTCAAATTAATGTTGCAAAAAACCAAGCCTACCTAGTATTCACTGTAATATGCCTCCTCGTTTGTGCAACTTTTGTATGTAGTTTTAGTGAAATAATGAGGCAAACTATTAAATGACTTAATGCTTGTTCAAAGATTAAGTGAAATGAAATTTGAAATGCTGAAAAAACACGACTTTCTTCCTTGGTGAAATTTCATAACTTTGTCATGTGATCAGCGAGAGGATGGAAGTCACGCCCGTGATTAGCACTCACCCACACAGTGTTTACTACTTTGGATATCCACTATTTTGAGCCTTACCAGATCTAACGACTAAAGTCAATTCTTTCGATGATTTGAACAAAAATAGGCATTTTTTTATTAAAACGATTGCAGATCTTACATAAACTATTCACACACTACATATTTGGACACTAATGAACCGGACTTGTGATAAGCTAAATCAGTTGAGGAAGCAGTTTTAATGAGAAAAGGTTTACTCTTTACTGGTGGTATTTGTCTCTCATGAAGTTTTATTTATGGTGAAAATGTACTTTTACTTCAATAAAATTTTAATATTTGAAGAAAAGTTATGGAAGAAAATCATGCCATTCGATGGTAAATAGTTGTTCACCTGTCTGTGTACATTTACACATGAGTCATGCCATTCAATGGTAAATAGTTGTTCATCTGTCTGTGTACATTTACACATGAGTCATGCCATTTGAAAACAACAGGTGAGCAATAAATCGCTCGCCTAAATATGCCAAATTAATTTAGGCGAGCGATTTGTTCATTGTTTTTTTTACTGCGTGGTGGCGCTAGCATTTCCCATTCGGATTCTGTCGTTGTCGTCATGAAATTTTAATTGTTGCTTGTTGGCGCTGACTTTTGTACAAAGAAACCCCATACATTTCAATCAGTGAAACGGTTTTGAATTGCCACATGTCACCGATTACCGTAGGCGTAGCCTAGGCAAGGCCAGTGGCAGTGTACTGTGCCCATGCCCGGGCTGTGGCAACAACACGGTACTGGTTTCGTGTGCGACTTCACTTAGGCGGTTTGAAAATTGCAATTGAGATTCACAAATGCGCCACGTATAAGTAGGCAACACCAATATAAACTGGGGTAAAATGGCATGCTTCCATTGCATCACAGTGCCAAACGCACAACTCGAACTCGGTGCGCAAAAATATGAATTTGTCATCCGCACATGAAACAGTGAATCAATGTTAAGTGATGCCGGAGATGTGCGTCGTGAATTTATGTGTTCAGAGCGGTTGAAAGACGAAGTGGAACAATTACTAAAATTATCTTTTTCAATGTCGAATCAACTTTTACACTATGCGTAAACTCGTATACATTTTCGGTAGTTCAGATCCAGGTTATTAATTTCGATTCCCACTACAGCGTAGTTGGTCAATCAGATCGTAGCAAAATATTGTTGAACCCTTAACTATTCCATAACTGAACATGTATACATGCATTTTATTCAGTTCGACATAAAACAGTATGTGACATTTAAACATAATACACATCGACGTTAGTCCACTCATTGGATAACTTTTTATAAACCACGCGGCCAGCATAGCTTCGATGGCAATCTTGGTGCAGCGGGCATCACCGGTGACGGATGATATGTGAACTCGAACACTGCTTTATAAAGAGGTTAGACTTTCCTAGTGAATCTAATACTCAAGGAACTACTTGTTAAGACGAACACTTACAGGCAGCGAGCGATAAATCATTCCCTAGATTATTGATTGATATTGAGCAATAGGGAGCGAGAGCGATAGGGAGCGAGAGCGATAGGGAGCGAGAGCGATCGCTCGCCTTAAACTTGTTGCCCTGCATGCAATTGTTGTGTATGTCCGTTGACACGGCCTATCTTTAATAATTACCCATCTTGTATTTTACAAACACAGCTAAGGTAACTTAGACTTTTATGTAATCTGTAATAACATTATTCTAGATCCATGTTTGACATATTTATTTAAATTTTACATTTAAATTGTACATACTAATCAGCAACCAAATACCACAACTCACTGAAAAACCCTTGACTCTAGATGTCCTCAACACTATGTAAATAATACATAAGTATACTGGATGTCCACAAATTCACTCTGGATTAACATAGAAATATTGTAAACATAGACACATAACACAGTTACACTGGCACCCTATAGGGGCAAGTTAAGTACCACGACTGACCAAAACTGGCCAACTCTCGACCAAGAGTGACCGTCAACTCTTGAACCAGTTTCTTGTCAGGGCTTCAGGTGTGGTCATTCATGTATTTGCCAGCATGTAAATAGACCACTTTAAATTATTCATGAAACTGTCACACATTTCTTAATGGACGCAGACTTTGATTGTGAGAAAGGAAATGGTAGCATGAACAAAGAAACAATTGATCATATTTAATTTAAACTTGACTGCTGAATAAGCATTCCTATACATGTATTTATTTTATGAAAAATGCCACCCTATACGCACCTTATTTGGCATTATACTATTATTAAATTTAAACATTTGTGCCAGCCTATATTCTCCGTTAAGTGTGGCAAATTATGCAGGGCATAATTTTGAGGAGAGCAATCCGTCTCACTCCCTATAGCTAGCGCTAATCAATCATCCATTGAGCAGTTTTATTCTCGCGCTAAAATCACTTGCTCCCAACTAGAGTTGCATATGGCTCCCTCTGACGGCTTTCATCCTTTCGAACGACAGTCGTGAATTTAACGGGATCCCATGCTTCTGAGGATCCTAGATTAGACCGTTAGAATTCCATGATTAGATGAATCCGTCAGAATCCTTAGTTCTCGGGAGCACGACTTGGTATATATTATTATTAGTTTAAATGCCTTTATCATCGCGTAAACCAACCGTAAATGGCCGCCGTGTGCAGCGCCTCAAACCGGCTGGCGGTGGTTTCCCCTGAAATGGGTTTGCGTATTCAGTTCAATAAAACTTGCCAATGGTGCCCAAATATTGTCCTGGCGAGTGTTTTTTTTAATAGTGGGTGCCAGCTGGCAAATATATTTTGTAAGTTGTATTATTTCAAAAACTGGTGGACCTCCAAAGTTGCAAATTTGCGTAGGTTACGCAAATCATTCGAAGGAAACATTTAGCAGCCAATGTAAAACCACAGCGCTACCAGCCTCTGTAGATGGACACATCCTCGTTTTGGCTGTGCCTGTCGGTAGTTCATTTCATTCCACTACACGTCACCACTGTCATTTTTCATGAATAGGTTTAGACCTCTGAAAAAATATTTTGTCAAAAGTCGTTTCCAGAATTTCAGAATGTGTTCCACGGGCACAGCATTTGTATTTTTATCTCATTTGCCATATTTTTGTTGAACATTAAGCCTACTTGTATTCGCCGAAGTTTGAAGTAAGATAATTACCACATCACTGCAATTAATAATTGTTTCATGAAACATTAAAAGTATTGTAGTATAATATGGATCTTACTTTGAAACGAGTTTGTGTGCCGAACATGGGCGATAACGGGGAAGTTGAATGTTTGGTTTGAATGACAAATCAGCATCACAAAACATTTCTTTTTAAATTATAATATATGACTAATATTGCATGACTTTGTGAACGTACATTTTATCATTTGCTGTGAGAATGTAATTAGACAAGACTGCCGGTGCACTATTAACACCAACGGTGGGAATAGCCATGGTAATGGGACAGGTTGTCGCACATGCAATAATCCGTTTTTTTAATGCCTCTGAATTCTAATTTTAATTGTAATCAAATTACACCACTAGTGTTAAACAATTACCTTATCTTCTAGAAAAAACATTTTGGTGTACGATTATAAGAACAGATTCCATGGCCCAATTTTTGTTTCAAGCGTACTGCACACTTATTAAATCAAATGTGGAATGTGTAATTCAAAATCAGCATAGTAATGACCTAGACTGATGGTGATGTGACTGTTATTTGGGTCACTTTGCAAAAAAATGTAACTTCAACATTGTAACTTTTTTCAGTACAATGGCCCAAATATGGCCATGGAATACTGCATTTTGTGTGACTGCAAGAAAGTTGTCCAAATAAAAATGTTAGCACCAAAGATGCCAGACATGGGGTCGATTCCATTTTGTCAATTCCAGTTCCAGTCAATAAAAGGCTAAGGAAAAATTCAAATGTAATTCGTTTTAACACAGTTTTATTTGTGCTTGAAATCACGTGTGCACAGTCATATTTAATCAGATATGATTAACAAATTGTCGTTCTGAGTTTTGAACAGTTTCACCCAATTTACATTAGTTGTGGTATCATTGATATTTCAGCAAATTTACTGTAAACTTTGAGTTTTCAACATCCTAATCACCAACATGTATTCTACATGGGAAATAAACCTTGTCCACTGAGGTTTTACTGTCTGGTACAGTAACTTAGTATTTGTTTTTGATGCAAATGCTTGTTTATATTGTTCTTGTTCACAGTGTTTCAATAACAGAGTAGACAGTATATATGCTATAATGTTGACAGCTTCCTGGCTGTTACCAGATTCAGGGTGATATATTAATAGCAGACAAATATGATTTTAATAGTAAATTTAAGGGGTAAAGATTAACAGTGTCATGTCAAGCCAACAAAATAAATTCCAATTCCGGAATTTGAAATTAGGGTAAATTCCGGAATGGAATTGACCGCATGTCTGAAAGATGCTTTTTGGTAATAAAGCCACTATGGTTATAGTTTATTTTATAAACAGTAATCAGGTAGTAAAATCTGTTTTAGATTTCATTGTCATGATAACAGCTAATTCAAGTTACTGTCGGTTTTGCCTTTGCTCTTGTGATGTTTCTGGACATGGTTGAAATAAGAAAAAAAAATTGGAGTGATTTAAATTATGATTTAAATCAATGATTTAAATCAAATGATTTAAATCAAACAACCCTGTTTCTGGATTACTGATATTAAAGTAATAATAGTAAAACTACTAGATCTTCAGGAACCTGAGCTCAGAGGTTCAACAAACCAGGATCTTAAACATTATATCATGAACGGGGACGCTTAAAAGTCATCATCAGAGCAACGGACCGCCCAGCTATGGTTGACGTCATCTATATTCCTCTAAGTTCTCGAATAATCTTCCTGACCATTGTAGTAAGTCAGCACATCCATCTTGGAACTTCATCCGTCATTGTAGATGCATCAAAATAACTGGCACAGAAAATGCAACAAATAGCTCTCAAACAATTGGTTCGGGTGATACTGATGGCGTATGATGGCTGTAACATTTGTTGTAAAGACACTATGCGATGTGCGGTGATGACGGAGGGCATTGTCAGTGTCACCAGCCTGTTGTACAGATATGTCATGGATCTTGAGGTAACCTGTCGTTGGGGCATATCACAGATCCACGGATCATCAGGTGACCTGTTACAGGTACACCGGCATGTAATAGATCATGAGGTGGCTATAGTTGCCTGGCATCCTGAATTGGTCATGCTGATGTCCAGCGAAGTCTGTGGAGTGGCTGGCAGCTGTCTAAGAGTGAGAGTGGTCCCTGAACTCTGGCGGGATGAGACCTTGAACGCTGGGACAGCTGCCACGTCTGCCACGTTGGTCCTTGCCTGGTCCATTGATAAAAATAACATCTCTCAGCGCATGCTGCATTCTGGATGACCACAGGGTCGCGTGCCGGGCAGCCAGATAGAGGTGTTTGTAAATTGCTGCACCAAGAAGTGCCTTAAACGTGCATCAATTTCCATTTGGATTATCATCGTTAGAGTTGTGCTTTTACTGTTGTCGTTTTGTTGTTCACATGGAAGTTACGGTGGTGAGCAATTTAGTCCAAGCATTTGTTGAAGTTTACACAGATGGTGAGTTGTAATGTAAGTAGTGAGTTTTGACTGTTAAATGCACAACATGAAACAGTCCACTCTACTTTCTTTGATGACAATGTGTAGTGTCTGGACTTGCTGGATCGCAGCGCTGTCATCTGGGTCTGCTAGAGCTAGCTACTTGGTTGTAAAGTGTATACCCACCACTCATATTTGTGGGAATATGGATGATTGTGATGGGTTAGTGCGTGGTTAATAATCATTTAGCTTTTATTTGAACTTACTAAATATTAAGAAATCCCCCAGGTAGATAAATCAGTAATTAAATTAATATGTTGTAGCAAATAAAATGGTATTTTATTAAAATGAACCAAATCTAAAGAAACATAACTAAAAATGCAAGCTGGTTTTGTGTGTAAATCTGCCAAGATGTACATCAACGAAGAAGGAAGTGATAGTCATTAAAACTTAAAAGTTTGTATATTAACATAACTGTAGGAGTGGACGGTAATTTAATAGGTAGTTGATAAATGATGCAGAGATAATGAGAATATTGTGTTACTGTTGTAAGATTGATTACACGTGTATACTGCTCTGAGTCAGAAAAACAGAATTTTTCTGTGTAAAAGGTGTTATCGTTATTGCATTTGCAGTGTCTCGCCAGTACTTTATAAAACAAATGTGTGACATCAGCCATGGGATACAGCCGGTTCCTGCTGGAAGTCATAACCTGTGTCTTACTGGATGTCATAACATGGGTCCTGCTGGAAGTCATAACATGGGTCCTGCTGGAAGTCATAAACATGGGTCCTGCTGGAAATCATAACCTGTGTCTTACTGGAAATCATAATGTGGGTCTTACTGGAAATCATAACATGGGTCTTACTGGAAATCATAACATGGGTCCTGCTGGAAGTCATAAACATTGGTCCTGCTGGAAATCATAACCTGTGTCCTACTGGAAGTCATAACATGGGTCCTGCTGGAAGTCATAAACATGGGTCCTGCTGGAAATCATAACCTGTGTCCTACTGGAAGTCATAACATGGGTCTTGCTAGAAGTCATAACATGGGTCCTGCTGGAAGTCATAAACATGGGTACTGCTGAAAGTCATAACATAGGTTTTACTGGAAATCATAACCTGTGTCCTACTGGAAGTCATAACATGGGTCCTGCTGGAAGTCATAACATGGGTCCTGCTGGAAGTCATAAACATGGGTACTGCTGGAAGTCATAACATAGGTTTTACTGGAAGTCATAACATGGGTCCTGCTGGAAGTCATAACATGGGTCCTGCTGGAAGTCATAAACATGGGTCCTGCTGGAAGTCATACCTGTTAAGTCTCCCGGAATCGCCGGGAGACTCCCAGAAATCTATCAAATCTCCCTGTCTCCCACACGGGAGAACAAATCTCCCGAATTTCTAATGAAACAAACAATATTTTGTGTGGCCTCAGTTAACAAAAGATCATCAATCCTTCCTTTTGTTCACCCCGACAACAACAGCAGGGGTTATTTCATTTACATGTTGTGCAGACTGGATAACTGAGCCATGGCTAAACATTATATTTGTGCCTTGTGCATGTTGCATTGTTTATAATATACGTTAGACGAATGATCCCCCCATTATCGCTCATAAAAGTACAATTCATTAAATGATGCCCATCAATGCATCTCCTCTTAAATACAAGTTCTTTTTAATACAAATACATTTGCTAATTGTCACAGTCGGAGCATATTATGAATGAAAAAACATTTTTGAAATAGGTTTCACGAATAAAAAAATGCCTCCATCACCTGCGGTCTTAAATGCTCAAAGATCACAAACTTTGAAGAAACAAAAATGCTTCCATTCTAGCCCTGCCACTAATTGTTATGAGAGATTTTTGTTGTACGGTAATATATTTCAAGAGTAGAGCAACTTGTTTTATTCTTAGACCATCTGAGTAGAAAATATATTTTTTTCATTGTTAGTCCACAAGGAAATGTTCTACTGCCACAATGTTTATATTAACAAGTCATTGTACCATTTAATAGTACATGTGCAATGTATTGGGAACTAAAACTGATCTAGTATCATTTTTATGCATAGCTATGATGTGAAATACTCCAATTTACACACAATTCTCGTATACCCTGAGACCCTCCGATTTACGCATAAATTTCCTGCATTTGCATTTCTGAAGCTTAACATATATGGGAAGTCACAGTACACATTAACGTACTGTCAGGGTTAGTGAACATTATTAATCGGATTAATAATAAGGCAGTGCATTACTGACAGTAATGCGTTTCCACCTTCAAGTTCAAGGTGTGCTAAAAGACCATTGTGGGCAGTAGCAATCATTTTTGTATTGATTTACTATACATAGTTAACATTTTCGTTAAAAATTATTTTATTTTTCATTTTAAGCATATTTTAATGTAGTCAGTGATTTATTGGTATAGACGGCACGTTATAAATACATGTGTAATTTATTTACTATTATTTGACTATTGTGAACGTTCTCCGCATTGACATCTGGACAGTGTATGTGGGTGTTCAGCAGACAGTTGATGTCACAGCCTTAGGATTACATTGAAATAAGTTCTCTGAATGGGAGACTGTGGACAAGCCTAACACTTGAGTGTTAATCAATAATTTGTAGAGGTTTCCAGTGTTGGTTCCCTGCAGTGTGTACTTGATGGCTTCTACAGGGAAGTCTGGCAACAGCTGGACATTTCCTTTGTCCACTAACTACCTGCAATGGTAACTATCCATTGAGTGGACTGGACAGCTGAAGTGATGTCCATGCACTGCAAACTGGTCTGTCTAGATGGATGGGTTTCTATTCACTGGCTGACCGCTCACAGATCTAGCATCAGTCTCATCAAATTGTTTCACACATGGAGGCAATTGTGACATCATGTGATTTCACACATGTAGTAGGCTTTTACTGTGGCGGTCATTGTACAAATCTGTGCAGACGGTCAAAAATCTATCTGTCTGTTTTATAACCATTTATCATTTGCAGTTTTCTAGCAGCGTGATTATATTTAAAAACAAAGTTGACACATCTCAGGAGGACGGGTTACACATCATGAAAAGTTGTTGGACTCTCGATAACCCAATGGCTTCATTGTCCACTTGACATCTGGGCCTTTGCCTTGGACATCTTGTTAAATCTTGTTAGCTATGAAGATTCCTACAAGGTCATTGAGTTCAAAAATGGCATCTGAAAGTAGCATTGCAACCTGGAAAATATTCGGTCAAAATTGTCATTTGATAGACTCGCATTGAAAATGACAGCGGAAAACAGTGTTTTATGTCTATACCAATATTAGCCATGACATGAGGGCCAGGGACCCGTCTGCCAGTCTTGAAGTCTTACGATGACGAGTAAAATAAAGACAAAAAGGGGGGAGTTTTTTTTACAAGATGAGACTTTTTCATAATAAAATTGTTTGAACTGCCTTAGTGACTCAGAGCACACGATCGTGATTCGACGAATGTTACTAGTGGCAGAAAGTCGAATACCGCCGATCTATAAGACTATATATTTTTAACCATTAATTACTAAACGTAAACGTTCCTGCGATTGTTCCTTAACAGTCCGAGTCAGCATCCTTTGTTACGCTGGCGGAGATCCATAATGTTGATGTGCCTGCCACTAGTAACCGAAATGCTACTGTATTGTTGCCTACCACTGGCACTCTACGGTGGCCAAGCGCGATCGTGGTAGACTTCGAAATTGAGTCTGATCCGGCTCCGATTCACATACATAACGGGCGTGTAGGGCCTACTATCGGCAGCAGTTTCCCGGTTCCTCAACTCAAACGGCAGACAAACTACGAACAATTAGGCTGTGCTCAGTCTACTAAATTCATATTGTTTTTTTGTCCAGTAGTCAATACAGAATCTGAATGATTGCTGTTTTATCAAAGAAGTAATGTTTCAATGCATTACTTTTAAAACCATTCGTTTTACTGAGTGCTGTATCTTCTATTTTTATTTGTTGTGTTGCTTTACTTTTAGTGTCAAGGAATTAAGTGTGATTGTAATCATTAGATGTATTTGTATGCATGTACTTAGTCTTAAGATGCTTCAAACATTACTTTTGTGTTTATATGTTTAAAATAAACTTACTTTTTCATGAACCTTCATGTGTTGGTTCTTCTTCTATTATTACTACTGTGTAGGTGATAACGCCAACCTCACTGCACAGCTAGTACGACTCGATTGGGCCAATAAAGGTTAAACCGGACTTGGCCTGCCATTGAAAAAACCTAATTCAGCCAATAATGGCTGTCATTTGCTCAACTTGCACTGGCCTACCAGTGCAAAAACCTAATTCAGCCAATAATGGATGTGGTATCAACCAGCAACCAATAATGGCTGTTACGCATGGATGCAAACAGCTTCCACGGAAACTGTTTGCGCATTTAAGGTTTTTTAGAATGTTCAAGACTGGCAAAATTTTATTTCTAGCTAAGGGCCCGCATGAGGTTGTTACCATTTGCAGTTCAACGCGTTCTTGCAAAAACGGATAAGCAGTGGCAGTTAATATTAATATAGCTCAAGGTAATTACAGAAGAATGTGTAGAAGTAATCGGGATAACTCGAGTCAGCTTTTGACGCGATCAACCAAAACTTTGCTAAAACATGTTTCCCCAGACACAATGTCTGTCGAAGCGAAGGTGTAAAAAGTGGTGCCATCTAGTGGGCATTAATTGCATTTGATCGAGACAGACACTTGGCTCTAACAGATAGGAGTTATTTTAGGTTAAAAAAACAAATCAGTTGTGAAATAGTCAATTTGCACCAAATATAAAGATCCTATGCCAGCAAATTCTGACGATTCTCATGAAACCATTATTTGATATTAATTTGTTTTCGCATTGTTTGGACCAGGGAAATATCTAGTTAAAATGTCGTTTTTAAATGCAGGCACTTGTGTTGCATGGCTGTATAAAATGTTTCAACTCCTTGTCGGCCTGTCTTCAAAAAGTTGTCCAGCCATATCTGTCCTTGAGGTCAATGGAATATTCCAACCCACCTGCAAAAGGTGGAAATTTCCGTTGCTTTCAAAACTGCTATTCTAAAGGTAGCGTTGATAATAATGTGAATCTTGGTAACTTAAGGAGATTTTTATCTCACATCGGCCACCGCTTTAATTATAACTTGACAGAAATTATGGTGTTAGAAATTTCCGGTGAGCTTCAATGACATTGAGGTTGGTTCTTAATGTCTGGAGGGTGACATTTGTGGAGTGGGGACGGGGGTGTCCTGTTTTGGGTTGTCTAATGTGTTGTTCGTTGAATGCAACTCTATGTAAGAGGTATGGTGTTTACTTTGGATCTTAAGCCTAATTCCAAGACAATCAAGACACGTTGAACCCAGTCGATGTTCCTATTACTGCTGTCTTCTTATTGCCGGAATAGGGTGCCATTGCAGGAAGACTTTCATTTTTATGAATATTTTGTTAATTTACTGATGTAAATTGGGTATTCTACTGATAACCTTGTTGTCTTGCTGTTAGTAAAAAGGTGACTGGATCTTTCTTTGGTCACTGTATAGTAAAAACTTTTGGATGACTGCCTGCCAACTTGTAGTACTTAAACTATTGTTATATTGATGCAGTGGAACTGTAGAACAGTGGAACTGTACAACTGTAGAAAAGCCCCCCATGATAAAAGAGAAACTAGTTTAGGCAGCATGTGTGTTAGCGTCAGAGCAGTGGACATTGTTTGACAGACAGATGGTTTTGTTTATGTCAGCCAATGCGATAATGTTGGATACCGTGAGAAACTTCTCAAGTCAGGACGTCTTCTGTTGTACTTTGTTCGTATTGTACATACAATTTGGGTTGACACAGGGTGTCCAACATTGTGTAATGGTTTTAAGGAATTAATAACGTACAGAGGTAATAAAAACTGATGGCAATTTTGGTGATTGTGTAGGCGAAATGGCTTTTCCTGGCTCACTTCAGTTAGCTATTGTCTAGAAGATTGGCAACACAGTTCAAACTGGTGTGTGATGTTATTGTAGTGATGCACTGTGTAGAAATATGAATCATGTATGCTGTTGCTAGGGGTATTTGTTGATTTATAAATTGTACATTTATAAATGTACAAAATCTACAAACACTGATCCACACCGATGGCTTGAATACCTTCAGCACAACTCTGTTGTGGAGATACTTCTTGTACCCCCTTCAGACATTAGAAACTTCCTTGTCTGACTGGGTACAGGAAAACACGTTTTTTGTAACCTTGACAGTGATACTATTACCCATGGCAGCAATGCATGCACTGTCTGCATTCTAGAAACATGTTGAAAAAGCTGCTTATTGTATTCAGCGTTGAGCCATTGTAAGTTGAGCCATTGTAAGTGCAGTGTGTGTGGTGACAACGTGGTGACAGTGCTATCTGTCAAGCAAGTGTGGTTCCACGTAATCTGATGAATTCACCATGAACACTGCACTTTGAGACAGAATGAGATTGTCACATACTCATGGCCTCTCGCTGGTACCAATGCACAATTTCTTGAATAGACAGGATGTGGGGGCGGCAGCTAGAGAACATGAATGATAATGGTAACAGCATCATCTTACACAGTGAACATGTTCATTTCTATCATGATCAAAAACTTCTGAAGCGTTTACTTCTAAGTTGTCGCTAAATTAATGGCATGTCTTACATCGACCGTGAATATCGTGCCTGTTTCGTAGTCACTTTGTTCATAGCGGAACTTTCTAAAAAGCTCAGCTTTGGAAGATGGTATCTGATTCCGAGTAATTCTTTACTGAATCAGCCATGTGGAAGTTATATAACTAGTTTGTTATTCAGGTGAATAGGTACAGTTCAAATGTTATTGCTTGTCTCAAGTGAGACAGGTTGGGTGATGAGCCTGGGTCTGCCAGAGTCAATTACGCAATCCCTTTGTAGTGTTCAAAATAGAATAAATGATTGTATTACCTTAACTTACCCCAGTTTTTCTACCATACCCTTGCTGCGCACAGTATTGATGTCACAGCCATGGAAATCCAAAAGGTTATTTGTATTTGAGGTGTCAAACGTTTTGGCTGAGTCGATCTCAGCCAAGACATAATCAAATATATGTGTATGCATATATCCTTGTGGAAGAGCATTTGGCGTTTACGGAATACATGTACTGGTGTGTTGCTATACATCCAGGTTCTGAGAGACGTTATTTGGGAGTTGGGTCTGTTCCTTGAGGCCAAGACGGGTCAAACTAATTAATTATTTTCGACCGATTCAGTTAAACTTGGCGAAAAAATGGCAAAGGTTGCTACGCTTCGATATAGCATAACGTAAGGCTGTTCACAGTTTTACAATCAAAATAAATTCTTTTGAAGAACTTAATAAAAGTATACACTCTCATTATACCTACTTTGTGAATTGCTACTCAAGCTCTACAGATCTGAACATCAACAAACCTGATTTGCGATCGGGCTAAATTAATGGAAGAGACTGTTCTTATAGAGCCGCTTGCGAAGGTCAAAGGCTGAGTGTCAAACGTCTGAGGAGTGGCATTCCTTGTAACTGGACATCTACGGAAACTGCAAATGAGAAGTAGGCAAGTCGCATTCCAAGCAGTCAGCAAATCCCATTGACATTCGTTTTATTTCCCCGAATTTAATTGCCGAGTATTTTGTTCCAACTGCATGTGCTGCCTCTGTTGAACTAGATGCTGTCCACCTCTGCAATGTCATCCTGAAGGTCTAAACCTGTAGCACTGTCCAGAGATATTTTACAGTTTCCTTGACATTTATTGGTGCAGTGCCAGGAAGCATTATCAAGTTGCTGTAAGTATGGAAGTCTGGATTGTCTCTCTGTTGAAGTCATCTTATGTCAGAACATCAAAGTGATGTACTTCTAAGAAATATCTGATAAAACTCACATAAATCATAATGTCTCAAGGGCCAGTGAGTCGTGACCCAGAGAGCTGTTTCTGGGACATTTTGGGACAGTGCCAAGTTGTTCTGCACACCTGTTGTGTCCATATAATCCAGTGATTGATGACCGTCTACATAGTGTAGTATTTGATTTTTTACTTTATCATCAACAAAAAAACATTTTAACCACAAAACCCTTCACTTACGTAAGGTAAATGTAAAAATTCATATTTCATCTCACGTTAAATCTGTTAGCTGTGTTTTTGCATTTTTTTTCTGTATGATTTATAGTTGTTGATCAAATATCTGGTAGTATTGCATTAATAATGCCAACACATTGGTAAATAAAAGTAAAATCTATTTTAAAATCGGTTTTGTATAAATGTTGGCCACCCTTTCGTTTTATATCGCAGAAGCGCGGGTTACATAGAGATGAAACATGTTTTGACTCTCAATAAGTCCATGCTATCCTTGTCCAGTTGCCATAGATCTGGGCTTTTGTTTTGGATGGCAGTCTTGTTAAATCTCCTGCTAGGTTAAAAAAAACCTTAGACATATGATTGCTTAGAACTACAAAAACTTGTGGTGGCGTAGGCAAGATGTTTCAGTTAATACATCGCTTTTGTTGATGTTTGATTCAGGACAAAGTTCAATGTCAAGGTCTTTAGCATGGTTCGAGCATTTTTATTGGTTCACGAGAGAGTTGTTCTTTTTGTCAATGTGATGGGTGTTCGTGTGACTTGACTTGTCAAGTGTTTTTATCCTGAACATTGTTTCTTAAGTCAAAACCATGATTACAGACATGTTCCCATTATTACTATTTTTTATAATAAACATGTAAGAAATCCATGCAACAGTTTTCAATGGGCTGGCATGAAAACATCCATTAGAGCAGGGGACTTGGACAGTTACTGTTACACTTAGAATTGCAAGAAAAGACTTTCTGCCACTAATTAGTTCAGCCCCGATGCTCCACCGAGGCGAGTGTTTGCTGGGATTGAACATAATCTGTTCAGCAGTATATAATCCATAGAGGCGTGGACCATGTAAACAATAAGAAGTGGATTGATCTGAACAAAGCAAGTTACTAAACATAGCATTACTTAGGCTTATGGACACTTTCAATGTCTGAACAAAACCAATTACTAGGATAGGGAGAGTTTGCTGAGACTTGTGATTTATTTGTGTTTTATGTCTCTAATAGTGCCTTTTATATATATATATATATATATATATATATATATATATATATATATATATATATATATATATATATATATATATATATATATATATGCAAACTCTCCTTATCCTAGTAATTGGTTTTGTTCAGACATATAAATATATATATATATATATATATATATATATATATATATATTTATATGTATAAGAGAGATAGAACTAATGTGAATAATCATAAACAAGACAACAGATTGCAGCAGTAGTTGATTAAGTAAGATAAGATAAGTAAGATAATGACTAATTTTGTAGTATTCAGTGCTGAATAAGCGTCCCTATACGCATATATATTTGATGAAAAATGGCACCTTATATGCACCTTATTTAGCACTACACTATTATTAAATTAAACATTTGTGCCAGCCTATATTCTCCTATAATCGTGGCAAATTATGCAGGGTATAATTTTTAGGAGAGCAATCCCTCTCACTCCCTATAGCTAGTCCTAATCAATCAACTACCCAGCCGTTTACTGCTTGTGCAAAAATTACTTGCTCCTAATGGAGCTGCACTTGGCTCCCTCTGACGGCTAAGTTTTAATCCTTTCGAAACGGGCGTGCGTATTCAATTCAATAAAACTTTAATGTCCATTTAAAAACGGAAAATTCCCTGTTTTTTTTTCCAGATGTAGAATGCGGTTACTATATCTGCGGTGACAAAGTTTATGCATATTCAGCAGAAAACCAAAATACACAGCGATCCATGTAGCTTTCTGTGGACGCCTTGGTTTCACTTTGAGTAAAAAATTGCTTCAGCACTAAAAAAGACAAATATACTAATGACTTTTTTGCACTGTACTGTTATTTCTTTTGAATAATTTGCCCCCCCCCATACTGTAGTTCGGCACTATACTATTATTAAATTTGACTGATTTGCCACCCTATACTGTTATTTGGCCTATACGTTTATTTGGCACTCGAGAGTATGTTGTGATATGTTTGAATGCAAGATAAATTTAATTGCACAATAAATTCAACTAATGAACACACATAAGATAAAGTATACAACTAACTGAAGACAAAGTGTTTGTTTAAAAACTAAATCACTAAGCTGGTCTCTGTCACGGAAATGTTGTATTATAATTTATATAGGTATACATACTGACATTTAAGTAGAAAAATTACCATTTATAGCTGTGAGTTTTTAAATGTTGAGAATATTGTGTTGGTGAGGTTAGTGACTTGTGTAGGAAGAATTTGTATTTTCTGAATAGCAAAATCTGCTTTCAGTCATTGGCAAGTTGTGGTTGTTGCGTCTAGATGTCTGCTGGAGTGTGTGACCACTCTTGACACCCTTGACCCAGAACTAGCCAGACAGCCCCTGTGGGGTTATTGCCCTGTTGACCTCAATGTCTGGTACAGCTCAAAGATCATTGCTGCAAACTGGGTCAGTGGCTCAACTGGTCAATACACTAAGAGGCTGATTGATAGTTTAATGAGATGCACTGGCTACTGACCTTCAGACCAGCTTGGACAGGCTGGAACTAGTTGCCAGAGTGTTGCCCCATTACTGGACACAATGATCAGTGTTTACCAGGTCCTTGCAGTGCCTAGAAATAAATGCCAAGGAGTGGTGGTCAGTAAGTGCAGTTGTGGTATGGGGGGTGGTCAGTGCTGTTGAGACATGTTGCTGGTCAGTTGTATGTAAGGGGGGGCTGGGCTGGTGGACACCAAGCTAATTTAGCTAACAGGTCATTTAGCCTTTGTGGGTGATATCTTTGAGTAGATCTGACATGCTTCGAACAAAGACATTGTCAGACAGGACTTAGAGATGTTTACTACAACGATAATGCTTGGATACAATGCATGCTTTGGTAATTTCAATAAAAATTATAACTAAAATCAGATTGTTGTATGTTCATTACTATATATTAGTAACATTATTAAATATTTAAATGCTTGATGTTTCGTTCATTAAAATTGTACTGGTTGCAAGGTTGCCCAAGTGAAAGGCATTGAGATAAATACAATAAATTCTTAACATTTACAATCAACAACAAGGTGTTTTATAGAACTCTGTGTTTTGAAAACGACAGCTTAGAATGCTATAAAAACGTACTTCATAGAACATTGTTATTGTTTTTCGTGATATGCTGGCTACCATTGATGTTTTAAACATATTTAAATACGTAAGTAGAGGTTTACAAAATGTCCGAAAGTTTTTAGTTTCTGCAAAGTTTCCTAGTTTCTTTGAGATACAGTGAAATGTAGTAGTAGTAGTAGGCCCCAAATATATTGTGGGGGATGTGTCCAGAATAGACAGTTGCATGCTATATTGAGGGGAACTGTCTGTTATAGACACTTGTTGTTTATTACTGTAGATTCTACTGTAGGTGGGACTGTTGCACCATGGCCTTATATGACGGCAGTACAAGAATCATCCTGCTGTGGTTGAGTTGCCTGCTTGCCAAGGCTCCATGATTTATCTGTCTGACCAGTCTGTGGGGCTGTCTGGCCCCCATCAGGGTAGATCAAGTGCAGGCAGCATGGTGTCTAGTGGGGTGTCTCCTAGGGTCGTTTATTTTCCACTACAGGAGTCAGACCACAGTTGAGAATTGCATTGGTGGCCATGTTAACGTTTTGTCTGATTATAAGAAAACGTGACCATCAAAAATTCTTTAAATTGTCCACAGCAACTGCCATCATCTCATTGATATACTGAAAATTTTTAATCAAAATCACATACCTCCAGCTCTTTTAAATCGCCCAGACGTGCGATGCCTATAAATTTTGACAAAAATAGCCATGTATTCATAGACTACAAGAAGGCTTTCGACTGTGTAGACCATGAGAGAATGTGGATCATCCTGAAGGATATGGGGGTACCTATACATTTAGTAGTGCTACTGAGAAACCTGTATGCAAACCAGAAAGCGACAGTCAGAACAGAGTTCGGAGAGACGGAACAGTTCGATATCGGGAAAGGTGTGAGACAGGGATGCATCCTGTCTCCTTTGCTATTCAACATATACGCAGAGAATGCTTGGGGGAATGAGAGGGAAAAGAAGGCGAGGGAGACCAAGAACAAAATGGCTAGACACTATCAAAGACGTAAAGGGACCCTCTATTAACATTATGAGACGGGACGCCAGAGAGCGAGTGGAATGGAGAGGAGCTACCGCGGCTGTCGCCAGGGGTCGGACACCACTCGACGGCACAAGGTGACAAGGTGAGCCATGTATTTATGCGCCCACGTGGCCCATAGCAGAAAAATTCCCATAAATCCCTCCGCTAGTTAAACTCTTTAAAAAATGCACTGTTTCACAGCCAATAGCTTCTACAAACAAACCTGTGAATATTCCTGCTCAAAGACACTCATGTCACATAATATTAATTTATTAAGGTACCATTTTACAATTTCATACGCCATACATTCGTGTGAAACAATAAACAGGAAGGTCAACTGTGGTCTTACCCCAAATAGGGAATTTTTTTTTGATAAAGTGTCAAATTTTATATCAAATTGCGGCACATTGTATATGTAGACACATTATGGAACACTCCTGCTTGTCAAGTCATTATTATTTGTTTGACAGCCAAGTCTAAACAATGCTTTGCCCGTATTATTAGCTGAAAACCAGTCACATAATTTAATTATAGGTCGATTTTGACACTTGATAAATCATAGATCATGTACACTAGATTTACATAGCACTGCGAACCAGTGAAGCCTGCTTACTGTCCCTTTCAATATACTAATGAGTTTATTTTTAAATTAGTATTCATATAATTGCTTGATTTTAAACCAAACGTGGCATAACTTTGTAAGAAAATTGGAAATTTTTCACATTTAACAGGATTTAGGGTAAATTCCAATGTGTCAGGTTTGTCAAATTTTATTTTTTATGTGACTGCTTTCATACTTCTAGTTTTAAATCAATACAAGACGAACGGCTTGATTTCGATACGCCACCATATAAGGGTATCACATGACCAGATGCCAGTCGCGGCCAGATTTTAAAATGCTGATCTACGCAGTGCTTCCAGTGGGTGCGACACAACCAAAATACAACTATTCTGTCCAAATTTGTTACACAATGTTGCTAACGCACTGGGCCACAACACAAGTATCACCAATGACCGCTCTAGTCCAAAATGGCTACCTGTTTCGTCACATACTTGTGTCATACCCCCTAATTTTCGCCAACTTTCCATTTTGGCATCCGATCTGTACCATGATGTTCGTGATTGCTACTGCTGTCTGCCTTTTCCAAGCAAACTGTTCACTTTTCCTATCAACCTGTGCCTATGGGAATGATTATATCTTATGTAAACCACTTCATAGTTATGGTTAGCTAGGGATGGGGTTAGCTAGAGATGGGGTTAGCCAGGGATGTGGTTAGCTAGAGATGGGGTTAGCTATGGTTAGGGTTGCAAAGTACTGCACATAACATGAAATTGGTATTGATATGTGGTGAATAGACATTTTGGAAAGGCAACAGTTATTGTTGATATTAAAAATTGCTTATTGTAGACTTTCAGCTTACCGCAAGCTCTATAATTCTATTTTAGCATATGAAAAATAAACAAATTGTATTTATAGCAATGAAATATCATATTAAACATTAACTTGCGCAATATATCAGTTCATGCACATCAAATGTTATAGTACAAAACTAAAATGTACATTTATTTGACATGTTTTATATTAAGTAGATCGGTTATAGGACACCTCCTAAGGGAGACTGTTAAACAGTTTAAATAGTAGCGGCATTTAACCAGTAATGATCTCGTTGACTAGATGGAATCAATAACATATTTATATAATAATATAATATTATCCAGTCTGACACCCACAATTGTCTAAGTCAAAATACACACAACATTGGACAGGTTAGCAACCATTTTTATTTATTTATTTTCAGAAATATGAGCCCTAATTATATTATCAGAATTGCAAATTACAAAAATTATAAGAAATTTGTTATAACAAACTAATAGTTTCATCCAAATTACGTGTAATATCTACAATTAGGCTAATAACAACAACCAAAACATAAGCATATCAACATTTTATAACCGTGTTTGTGACCCCGACTTCCGTCTATTTGGAGTCAGACCACAGTTGAGAATTGCATTGGTGGCCATGTTAACGTTTTGTCTGATTATAAGAAAATGTGACCATCAAAAAATCTTTAAATTGTCCACAGCAACTGCCATCATCTCATTGATATACTGACCAAATTTTATCAAAATCACATACCTCCAGCTCTTTTAAATCGCCCCGACGTGCGATGCCTATAAATTTTTACAAAAAATAGCCATGTATTCATGCGTCCACGTGGCCCATAACAGAAAAATTCCCATAAATCCCTCCGCCAGTTAAACTCTTTAAAAAATGCAAAACTCGTGTCACATAATATTAATTTATTAAGGTACCATTTTACAATTTCATACGCCCTACATTCGTGTGAAACAATAAACAGGAAGGTCAACTGTGGTCTTACCCCTACAGTGCTTCTGCAAGTCATTCTGTCTGCTGATAACCCAGTTTGTTTCCTGTGATCTGTATCATGAATAGAGTTGATACCTTCTGTGAGGCATATGGCAAGAGCAAGTGGTCAAGGTATGGGTCTCGCTGTGGAAAAAATATTGGTTTCTAAAGATTTTTGTTGGTATTATATTGCTTGGAAGCTTATTTTCTAATGAAGCTTACTAAAAACGTTGTATTTGAAACTTCCTCCTCAATTTATTTGGGCCCATCAAATTTTTTTCGTTAATGTTCATATGTGTAGTGCATGATTATGTAAGACTTTTGAATTATGATACAAAGTTGGGTTGGTTAACATGTTACCAAGGACTTGGTATAATACTAATGACAGCCTGTGTAACTTTGGTGAAGATGTCAATATTTAAAACCCCCAAAAATTACATTTGTGTAGTGCAAAGATGAAAAATTATGTCTAGTCCAAAAAAGTCAATATCATCTGAAAAAGCTATGTACATAAACACAGATGTATTATGCTGCATTTCAATTTGGTAGGTCGCTGTTTTTTTTTTCTCAAACAAAATCAAAAGGGCCTGGTAGTACTGTTCACAAAGATGTAAACCTTGTTTTTCTACTAGACTATTAATCAGTTTGTATTCAGGTATATTGCATGAAGTGACTGATGATTTATATTCACTACTGTTTACACGTGGGTGTAGATTCGCAGTATTGAATCCGGTGTACTGTGATTTGTTGGATCCACGGAGAGCCTGACCAATCAGCAGCTGTTCTGAGAAAATACATCTGAATAAAGACTCTGTCATGTCAACCAATGGATTTTTATAGTATCTCAGAATGTTGAAGCAGTAATCGATATAATGAAAATCTGTGATACACAATACTGTATGCTAAGTTATAGTGCCCAGGGAATGCTGTAAGTTGTGTAATAGTTTCGGAGCTGCAGACATTTCAAAAAGAAAACTTATGATATACAGATTATATACTGCCTAGCGTACATCCATGTGATTATCATGATGTTTCATATTTTCACTTTGCTTTCCAAAATTGTGTATTTTAAGTTTAGTTATTTCTTATTTTAACATTTGTGATCAAAAACCAATGTCTGTCAACATTTCTCTCATACACATTTTGGCTGTTGGTTTTATTGGAAACAATGTACCAGCTGTAATGACAAATCTTAGAAATATGTCAAGCATTACCTGCTCTCGTTTGATGCCAGGAGAAGTATTTCATGATCCCTTCAGCCAGGCAATCTTAAAATATCTCGAGCCTGGGGGCAGCTCTAGTGTGGGTGGAAGTCATTCCAGCAGGTAAAGGTTAAAAAGTGCTCTCCTGTCAACCCAGCGTGACAACCCCACACCAAATATGGGCTAGGGTAGAAAATAAAACTTGGGCAAGCTCTTCAGTTTTACCCAAGTCGTGGATGGCTTTGCTGTGGGCGGTTTCATGACAAATTGACAATTTTCAATTACCAATATATTTAGAGGCCCTCCTCAATTCGATTTTTTGCTAGTCTCATTTCAAATTCATTTTGTGAAATATCAAACATGCTTTGAAACTACTGCATCGTGTATGCTAGCCTGTTTGTGCAACTTTGTATGTAGTTTTTGTGACATCATGTATGCTAGCCTGTTTGTGCAACTTTGTATGTAGTTTTTGTGACATCATCAAACATACTATTAAATTACCTAATATTTGGTCAAACATTAGTTGAAGTAAAAATGGAAGTGCTGAAAACTCACAAATTTTACCCTTGGTGAAATTTCATAAGTGTTTACCAATTTAGAAATCCAGTATTTTGAACCTTGCCTTTTCTCTTTAAATATAATTAAAGAAGTTTTGTTGGCAATTTACGACCCTGTAAGTTGTGAGGGATGTTAGTAGGTACTGTGCTTTGGTGTGTTTAATTACCCTAAGGAATGCTGCCAAATTCAACCCAGCCATTAGGGTACTTTTGCCAGCCACAGGTTAAATTTCCCATCACATATTTGGTTGATACTGGGCAAGCAGACTTGGGGTTGGCGTGCCCACGCTAGTGGCTTTGTTTTCAATGGCTCTAGATATTTGGCAGTGAACCCTGCGAGGAAATCCACACATTCTCTGTCTGGTATATCCTTGTGTATCCTAGTGTATGTGTCGCATTCTTGTTACTTTGTGACTCTGGGATCGCAGATAAGGTGTGCAGATGTTTTCTCTCCAATATACATTGTGTTCCCTGGCGTTCCCCAGCTGGTTGTAGTTTTTATTTAAGGGGTTTCTTGGAGGCATTTTTCCAACCTCGGTAGTGATCTGTGGGGACTGTTTTATGAAGAGAAACTGTTGAAATTTGAAGCTGATTGGTTCAAAAATGTGTCGGTTAATAGAACATGAAATGCACTGGTTTGTTGACCAGTAAGTGTGAAAGATTGAAATTTAACCACTCGAAAGGGAATTTAACAATACTAATTTTAGAAAAAAGCTAAGTGATTTCAAAATATGGTTATATAAATTGTATACCTTAACTACTGATTTGCAGATAAACACCTTCCTTGCTCTACAAAGTATACGGGTGTGCGGGATGTTTGCTTTCTTGGCTATGAATTATTATGCAGCAGACAAATGGTTGTATTGACCCACTGAGTGTCAGGTTACTGTCTGGTCTGAATGTCCACAACCCCCCTTGTCAAACTCCTCAAGAATGCAGATGGAAATCCAACGTCACATGTCATCCATCAGTATTATCTGACACTCCCTCCCACCACCCTACTGAGCAGTGCATTGACACAAGATGCGAGTACAAAGTTGTACTTGACATATATGGGAATACATTTTATGTGATTAAGATTTGTTCTGTTTACGTTGCAATGAATGATTGAGGTCTAGGCTGGGACGACATTTCTAGGTTGACAGGTAGAGCAGAGGTTCTATGCTGATAAATATCAAGACTAAGGTCCATTTGTCATTGTTCAATTTGTTGGTTTCACTTTGATCTTCATTTTAATGAAACACTCAGTTTCTGTACATTTGTATGAGAATTCACATACAAAGACAAGTTAGATGTTAAAGACCCACTAGCAATTAATGTACTTGAATGTTAAAATAAATAAACAAAATTGATTTCAGTTATATTAGTTATGTTATGAAGTTAGAAGGTGAATTCCCCCACCTGTCAGCCACTAAGTGATGATGCATGGAGCACGTGTTAGATGTGGAAATGCAATAAACCTGATTATTTGGGGACGGTCGTCATTACGTTTACTGCCAGAATTGATCAAATAAAATGTGATGGAATTGTCAGTCGATGTGGTGGGGTGTGTACGACTGCTCACTTTGAAAGAGGGAGATTGTTAAGGAGAAGAATGAGGGAGATGGAGGGAGATGCGGAGTGAGAGGTTTACAAAGATGACTCGAAAGTCTTGTTCCACTTGTATCGCAACATTGATTTAAAACATAATAAGTTTCAGCATAGTCTTCCTCTCTGTCTCACCTCTAATCTTATTGTAATGGGCCGTGAGTATGCATGTATGTATGTATGTATGTATGTCTGTCTGTATGTATGTATGTATGTTATGCTTCTAGGCATTTTACATCTCAGGCACCAAACTTTCAGGCGTTAACCTATGACCCCACAGTAGAATAATCACACAAAAAATATTTAAGTTCACCCCACCATTACCATTTTTATGAATAATCAAATTACCCATTGTAGTTATTTCGTACAATAATATGTCGACAGCCACATCCGCAACGCATAACCAGAAAATCTCCCTGGGTGATTCGCACTAAAGTATTCAATACCTCATTGTGTTTACAGTAATAATGTAATAGTGCCGTACTGTTCAAACAATGAGAACATTGTTCTTCTGCAAAATAAACCACAGTATCCCTGGTTACTGAACAACAACAAACTGTCATTGCTACATTTGTGTTGGGCAAATCTTGGTCAATAATAAATGGTAATAACAGTTGAAACAATCAGTGCATGTAAGACTAGTCCGATGTGCGACCGGTTTGAGCAGGTTTACACTTGACTGTATTTGATGGTTTTGATTTTGCTCTGCCCAGTCATGAAGCTATTGTATTGTTGGTGGCGCTATAAGTAGTGGGTGTATTAGAGTCAACAAGGACAGCGGGACAAGACAAGACAGTGAGGAAGTTCATCTAGTTAGTATCATCGCCAACACCTCGCCAATCACAGACACTTATGTAATGTCTTCTCTTTCCTAGGCACGAAGGATTTCTGTTGGAACATGATCACAGCACATGCACGCAGGTTTTTAGTCCTTACGTTGAGACAGTTGTAAACACGCAAGTGCCACGTGCGTTACGTTGCGTTGTGACGTATCTGTGACGTGTGTGCCTGCCGGCTGCAAGGTTTATTTACTTTGCCGGTCTCTCCCTGGCCAAGTGATTCATTCATAAAGTCCCCGTGGGATCGGATGCGAGGTCTGGTTCGGAACTCCCGGAGGTTTTTTGGTAGGGAGCAGTCAGTAACTGGTGGTAGGAGGGAATAGGAGTTTGTTATTAGGGGCAGGATGTTTAGGTGTCAGTTGTTAGCAGGGCGAGACCGAAGTCATTGAATCATTGGGTAAACTGTGCAAACTAAAATGTGGAGGCAATATCAATGAGGAGGGTGATAAAGATGGAGGCAATAACAATGGGGGGTAAAAGTGGAGGCAATAAAAATGGGGGTAAAAGTGGATGCAATAAAAATAGGGGTAAAAGTGGATGCAATAAAAATGGGGTTAAAAGTGGATGCAATAAAAATAGGGGTAAAAGTGGATGCAATAAAAATGGGGGTAAAAGTTGATTCAGTAACAATGGGTGGTAAAAGTGGATGCAATAACAGTGGGGGTAAAAGTGGATGCAATAACAGTGGGGGTAAAAGTGGATGCAATAACAATGGGTGGTAAAAGTGGATGCAATAACAATGGGGGGGGGGGTAAAAGTAGAGTGTGGAAACTTGCAGTAGGGAGCAATGGAAAATTGACAACATCCAAAGGAGTGCAAGAACTAGTTGGCCTTGCCCCTTTAAAGGGAAGTACAAGGAAGAGCCTTGTGTGATTACACCTATGTTTTGGTTTTGAAACCGGCGTGTTCAACTGTGTTTTCTCTGTGTTTTCAGATTGCTGACTGAAGGATCAGAACTTGATGTACACTCAAGTCGAGAAGACTTAGATGCGACTGGCACGCGTCCACACTGTACGTGACAATAGGTTCAAGAAAGACATCAGCCTGGGACAGATCTGTTGTCAACGCTGCATTTGTTTGTCGCTTGACTAACGTTCTAGCCGGTGTGGTGCGGATCAACAGGCATTGTTTGGTGTGTCACTCAGTGAGACAGTGTGCCCCTCGGGACAGACGCACGGTGCAGCCACCATGGGCCCGTTCCAGAGCTTCAAGGCCTCGCTGGCGACTCGCTGTTGCAAGAAGCAGCAAAAAGGTGCAGACGTCGAGGACCCCCCGAAGAAAAAGGAGGAGAATATCGTCGGGCGCGCTCAGTGGTCATCCCCGACGGAGTTCACGCTGACGTGCATAGGGTATAGTGTCGGCCTCGGCAACGTCTGGCGGTTTCCCTACCTGTGCTACAAGAACGGCGGAGGTGAGTGGTGCATGTTTGGGATACGACTCCCATTAGTTAGCAATTGTCAGATCAGATTTGGTGAATTTGTTAAGGGTGTGATGGATTCATTTTAATCTGTGAACTGTGATAGTAGTGTTCATCATATTTGTAGTGTATTGCCCGAGTTGTGATTCTTTATATTATGCAAGAAAACACTTCTTGTTGTTTTTCTCTGTAGCTGCGCTCAAAACAGGGAATGAACTCTCCATCGCTTTAAGATCATCTGAAATTGTATAGCTACCTTTAGCAAAAGAAGGCTTATTTAAAAAAAATTACATTTTCACCTTACATCCTAGGTGTTCCTCGCTCTGATCATGACTTTGCGCATCATTATTCCAGATATATTTAGCATGGGTGTGTCTGTCATGCGACGACGATATACGAGCAGTGTTGATGTAGAGCGCCACCTGTTGGTTGGACTGACCACTGCTCGTGACCCTCGGTGCATGCCCCTTCGTTCCATCCCACCTCAGGGCTGCATCTTCAGCAGATGGAATGCCAGAACTCTGGCCAGAAATCCAACCGGCAGAATGTTGGCAGGCATCCAAGTGCAGGATACGCGGGGGATTTCAAATGCGTTGGTAGTCGGGTTGTCCCTGTCATGTGCGAGACGTACTCGGATGCATTGTGGAGGTTTTTATGAGGCCGCATTATTCCTGGAATGCTGTGGAGCCCATGGGTTCCAAGTGGGCTGCTTTGGCATCAAGCACCTAAATATTTAATTCGTCTGCGTAGCTGAAGACTTTCGGGTGTGTTTTGGGCGATGCATAACTTAATTCCACGCCACTGCCAACATCACAGACCTCTAGGTTGTTAGAGAGCATGTATTTTGTGTTTATTTCGAAGAATGCAGCGGAGTTCTGTGGGAAGTGTTTTGTTTACATTACTTACAGCTGTAAAGTTTGGTAGCATCCACATTCCACATATGCAGCCAACTTTGAAGGCGTCGTATCACAACCGCCTTAGTTAGCAATATGTTTAGTAAATTTGACATTTTTGTGTTTCGTAATTCCTTCAAAATTCTGATTTTCGATATAAAAATTTATCAGAATGAATGATAATTAGTATTAATTAGATATGATAATTACTATTAATTAAAAATTGCAGGTCATGGTAGCTTTAACAAATGTTCCAAATATTAACAAACTAGACGTCTCAGCAGCCCTGTTACTCTGTATCTTGTTGAAAGTTGGCATGTTAGCATTGCTGGACCTGACTGTATCATTAGGGGGTTGATAAAAATGGAAAAAGAAGCCGCGGCAAGTCACGACAAAGTTGGGAGAATGACCTCATGTGCGTCTTTGGAACGGCGGTGGCAAGTACATAGAATAGTTGGAACGTACATAGAATAGTTTGAGAAAGACATCGATTTAGCAGAAAGATTTGGGCAGCGACGTCCTGGACAGGATATGCAAATTGAAGAAGAATAAAGTGCATTTGTGTGCTAAGTTTGACACAATATCCTCAAAGTTCTCAAGCAGCAGGAAACACTTATGAATGCCACTACATGCAAGAACCCCATAACAGTGTATCAGGTTTACACAGACACCACTGTATGGTTGGTGTCCTTATGCACCCTAGTGCAAGGACGCTAAGTAAAGTTAGTACCTTACGGTTGCACTAAGACACCAGCTTCTGAAGTGAAGTAAAGTGTGTAACTGTATGGTTGCACTAAGACACCAGCTTCTGAAGTGAAGTAGTGTGTAACCGTATGGTTGCACTAAGACACCAGCTTCTGAAGTGAAGTAAAGTGTGTAACCGTATGGTTGCACTAAGACACCAGCTTCTGAAGTGAAGTAAAGTGTGTAACCGTATGGTTGCACTAAGACACCAGCTTCTGAAGTGAAGTAAAGTGTGTAACCGTATGGTTGCACTAAGACACCAGCTTCTGAAGTGAAGTAGTGTGTAACCATATGGTTGCACTAAGACACCAGCTTCTGATGATATATACACTCGCAATCAGAGTTTTTTCTTTGCAGGCAGAAGTCTTTTGACATGACTTTCAGTTTATTCAGCATTCATGAACAAGACATTGGTGTTAAGGCTATAGATCCATTTGCAGGACAAGCGATGGATATATACACTGGATTCCATGCAGAGGATCTGTTGTGATAATGCCTTGGTATGCCAATTTAGGTTCTTGTTGTGTCGGACTGATACCTGTAGGGAACATGCGAGGTGTGATAGAAAGGCGGTGCTATCTGCTGGCTCTGGAGTAGGTGTACGCCCCCTAGTGGATAGATTCAGGTCCACAGCAGCAGTTGTGCTTAACGTGTGTAATTCTACGACTTCATTTTCTGTGGGTTTTTTTGTTGACAATTTATCAACTCTGTTTAAGACTTGATTAGTAGCATTGTTGTTGTTGTTACATCAGTGCAAACAGGATTTAACCACATTTAACAAGAGTGCTACGCAAAATAACAAGTCCCAGATCAACTAGGAAGTGGTTTATATCTCTGACCAGCATGTTAACCCATAAGATCCTAGGATTTCATATGAAAGTCCTGCTGTAATCCTATAATTATTGGAACATTCCGAGTGTATTTACCACCTTTACAAAATTCTGTAGAAGGCAGTAGATACAATATTGACAATCACAAACTGTGTTTATTTGGCTGGTGGTGGTTGTTTTTGGATCTGTTGGGCTAAGCAGAAGTCTGGGCTCAAAGGGCAAACAAACACACTGGACTGTTCTGTGATGGCTGCCCTTTGACTGTCCTATTTTTTGTGAAGGGGATCAGACCATCCGAAGGGGATCAGACCATCCGGCTTGGCTGCTCATCCCATCAATCATTCCGTTGAATGTCAAGGTTTAAGTAGACAACCTGGGAAGAAAACAGCCATGTGCATCAAGGGTGGACCCTGTGCGTGGGAGAAAGGATAGCCGATGTCAACAAGTGGGAATTTCCCACGGGAGCCGGTTTTTTATGTCGGTCAGGACGATAATCTGTGTTAGGACAAAGAACACCTGCCGTAGGGAAGATCTCTCCCCTCTTAATAGTTACCATTATCTAATCATCAATCTATCGGTGTACCTCCCTGGTGTGAACAGTGAATACAACCTCCCTGGTGTGAACAGTGAATACAACCTCTCTGATTCACACATGGACTGCCTGATGTAGATGTAGAGACTTCCTGATAAGACCAGTGATTTACATGTTCTGTGATGTCCCTGATAAGAACCAGGCCCAACCACAACATATTTAGGGTGTGTGATAAGAACAAGGAAGTCATTCTACCTTTGTGTTTATGTGGAGATTACCTTGAAATGGTGGTAAGGAGATAAGGAGGGTGAGGTCACTGTGGGGTCAAGGATGTTGACCTCACCCCCTACATGTGTAGCCATATTGGCCATCAAGGAGGAACGATATTTGGACAGAACATGCTGAAATGTTACTACATTGTCACTCCATAAGTGGCCTTTTTACCCAACTGTCAGCCAGCTCTTTCCTGCCCCACCCTGATGCCACCCAGCATTAGTAGCCCTAGTCCCCCATCCCTCTCATTGCAAGGTATGTTTTGCCTTCTCACACTGTCATTTAAGTAACCACCCAAGTAAAGCAGACTATCAGGTTTCTACCATCACTCTTACGCGTTACCGCCTCCAGCTTTCCACACAGTTTGTGTGGTGTTTTCTTGTTAAAACATGAAATCGAAGTATACCTTATCCATGGGTACGGGGAATGTTTTTTGTATATTGGGGTACAGGAGAAAGCCAACCCCGTCTTCCTAAGTGCTTTGCTGTAGCGAGTCTTTGATGTGGTGTCAGCCGCATTCGTCTTCAACTTCTTCTTTCAATAAAGTTGAAGTTGTGCTTTATTAGACCATAGCAGTAGTGAACACACGCATGCAGAAATTGCAAACATACATGCATACACACTCACTCACGGGCTTGGTAAAACTAATTTGCATGTATGTTATTTAATATTAATGAATATTTATGAAGTAAATTTTTGGACCGTAAATAAAAATACCTGCCATTCCTGTTGATATTATGTTTATTTGTTTACTCTCTGTTTACTTCATGTTTACATGATGTTTCAGGTTCATTCCACACCCCCTACATGATCATGTTTCAGGTACATTCTTCATCACCTACAGGATCATGTTTCAGGTGCATTCTTCATCCCCTACATAATCATGTTTCAGGTGCAGTCCTCATCCCCTACTGATCATGTTTTGGGTGCATTCTTCATCCCCTAATGATCATATTTCAGGTGCATTCCTGACCCCCTACATGATCATGTTTCAGGTGCATTCCTCATCCCCCAATGATCATGTTTCAGGTGCATTCCTCATCCCCCAATGATCATGTTTCAGGTGCATTCCTCATCCCCTACATGATCATGATAGGACTGATTGGGATGCCCCTGCTCTTCATGGAATACAGTCTTGGACAGTATTTTGGCATCGGTAGTCTCTCCATCTTCAAAAAAGTTTGCCCGCTCTTCCAAGGTAAGTTCACATTGGTAGGGATCTTAGGGACAAAATGTCAGTACAAAAAATGAAGGAGTGATGTCAGTGAAGCAAATTATGATGTTGTAAACGCAGATAAAAACATGTGCAACACCAGTTTGTGGCAGCACGAGTTACGCCCGCATTTATCATTTTTGACACATCGCATAAAGTCCATGGATGCTAAGCATGCTGTCTGAAGTCTGCGCAGACATTTACTACTTTGGCATTTTGTGCATGGAAATTTTCCCCCGTATTCATTTGGAATGGCTGGGTAGTTGGTGTCACTTTGAAGGGGACATGCCCATATATCCCATGTTACAGCGCTCGCGTGGGCTCACTTAGGTCAAAATCTACATTTTTATGAAATGTACGTGATGAACGATTGTTAGTATGTCAAGTTAGTGTTTAATTAAATCCATGGCAGTAGCCAGTCTGTAATTTGGTCCTGTTCTCTGGTAGGAGCAAAGAAGGTTAAGGCACCGTGCTCTGGTCGATTCTATTTTCTTTATTTTTCAACCCAGCTTATTGAAATTTCAGGACAATGTTAGTGACATATAAACAACATTTTACAAATTAATTACATATTTTTTTGACCACCAGGTGGCGATGTGGGTGGCGTCCATCTTGGATTTCAGTTGATTCACCGTGATTGGTACATCTGGACAATGGCTTGACCAAATTTGTTCTAACTTGGCACATTGATTGACTACATACATATGCAAATTGTGACAGTTTGATTTTTTTTTTGGGTTTCCAAACAAAATTTATATGATTTTTTCAATCTTGGTAACATATCGAAAAGCAAAATTTTCCATAAAAGTCATAATATTATGCAATCTATATGTTGCATCTCAAATCAGAAACTGTCACAATATTGCACATTATATTGGGATGATATTCTGAAAATTTCAAATGATTCTGTTGATAAATAGCCGAGTTCTACCAAACAAGAGATGTCTTGTCGGTCAAAAACATTTTATTGAGAAAAACAGCTTCAAAGTTTGTAGACATTTCAATACGAAATTTCACATGCAAACAATAGAGCTACAGTACTAAAATTTCACACAGAGATTCTCAAGTTCATGCTCTTTCTAATGGTGTATACTGTTCATCATTTGGTTGGCTGAAAGCATGAATAAAAAAATTTCCAACACAACCACACCATAAATATGTGTCCATCATCACTGCCACCGCAATAACACACATCTCAATTGACTGCCAAAAGTAGAGCTACAGGACCAATATTACACAGAGAGCTTCTCCAGTTCATGCTCTTTCTAATAGTGTATAATATTCATCATTTGGATGGTTTGAAACATTTATAAAAAAAATTACAAAATCACAAAAAGTATTGGTCCGTCATCCACTGAACTAACACGTTTCTATGTAGCCACACACAGACATAACACTAGGACTCCTTGAGCATGCCCTAAAATTCTCCAGCAGCATAGTCCCTGGTTGAAGCCTCAGCCGCTGCTGCACGAGCAATCCTGCGAGAATGTCGTGCAGTTTTCGTTGATGCCTCAGTCTGTCGTTCAGCCTCGATCAACCGCCTTCTGTCAGCATCTTCAGCTGACGCGATCAAACGTGTGCCTGAAGCAATGCCCATGGCATCACACAGTCGCCGCATGGTCACCTCCACTCCGCTATTGAATTCTGCCACTGCAGCACAGGTGGCAGAGAGAACTCGCTGCAAGCCAACAAATCCCGTCTTGGGACATTTGGCCCAAACCTTGGAGTGGAGGCTCTCATTCGGATTCTGTGTTTTGCCAAGCAGGCACCGCTCCAGGAGGTCCTTGTGTGCGAGGCGTGTGTACACGTCTTTCACATGCCTAGCGACGTCTGCAGACAAAGGCGTGCCCACATTCGTGCGATGCGGTCCTGGCTGCTGTCCAGTAGCAAGTGCCTTCTGGTAAAAACACCAGCTGTCAGGTCCCACCGGGCAGCGACCATGCTGGGGTTTCTCGTCAGTTGACGTAGCGTGGTCAAATGTGGCCCACACAGCATCCGTCATAGCTGGAAGGTCGCCGCGATGGGCGCGCACTGCCTTGCCGTAGTAGGCCGTCAACTTTACAATGGTGGCCTGCGTCAGTCGACCAAAGCCCCGGCTTCCGAGGGTGACACCAGCCTTCTTCCCGGACGTTGCCAACTTGCGCAGAGCAGTGCCGAGTCGCTTGGCGACGTGGTTGATGCATTCCTCCTTATGCAGCTCCACGTCGCCATAGACACGCTTGTTGGTCAGATACTTGAAGGACTTGGAATCGCCATCGGAGACCATTGTAGTGTATCGGAGGTTTCGCTCTAGGGATCGATTCCACAGAATCTCCGCAGCTTCAACTTCCATCCCACCAGAAGTGCCACGGAAGTTCTTGTTGCACTCTCTGTGCGAGGCCATCCACGTCTTGAACCCAAGGGTGTTCGTTCCCCGATACTGCTTCTTGGCACACGCGCAGCGCTGGCAGTACAGGGAGAGCACTGTCAAGTCCAAGACGAGGCCTGTCATGACGTCCACGACACAGCCAATGCCATACAATGAATTGTGTCCCCTCGTCATCCATGATCCGTCGAAGGTCACGGTCAGATCGAGGATGGAGTCTTGTGTGATAGACGGGTCGTGCTCTTGGTAAGCCTGACGCACTGTGGTGGCTGCGTCATCCATCAGACTACTCACCACCTTCATGTTGGCAGCTGTCACGACTCGCACGTGTCTTGCATATGATCTGTGGTGTATTGGAGCCATGTCCATGAAACGACACAGTTTCACAAGACCCGCATGGCCCACACCCATGTCCATCGTCGCTGCAACTGCTTGGCGCACAACAACGAACGGAACGTTCCCTGCCCTCTCCTTGTCAGTGCGATCGGATGACAGCGTCGAGTTCAACACAACCCCGCATGTCGTACAGTAGGTCTCGTACAGACACACGAGGCCAAGACGCCGATCGACGGCACGTATCTTCAATGTAGGCGCACTACACTCGAGGCAAAGCAGTCCTTTCACAAGTGTTGACATCATACAACAACGTACAAACGATGTCTCAACGGGTTGTCGGCGTCGCTCAGCAGCACTCATTCTCTCGCGCAGTGGAAGTCCCTGCCGATAGCTGAACTTTCGCTTGGTTGCTGAGGTGGGGGTTGTCACTGTTGACGTTGATGGCTGAGGGGATTCCAGCTCACCAGAGACAGAGTCGACCTGCATGCATAATTATGTGTCATTAGTCAGTATATCTGGTTCACAATATTTACAATAAGCATGTTCAATTTCATATTGATTATTGCAAACAAATAAATAAGACAGAGAAGCTGGGCAATTATCATATAAATAAAAAAAACGGTTTATGCTTTTGGTATAAAATTTGTATAATATATAACAACGATTCACAAGCACTAAAATTCAACAAACAGAGGAAATACTGTCTATACCTTACTACATTCTATAATGATAATTATGTCTATTTATGACGTGGATGTGATTATCTGCAAAATGTAAACAAACGATTGTACGCCTTTTTTGGCTTCTTGCCAAGTTGGATTACCTGAATATTACTCGATATTGTTTACGAAATATTTTGCCATATAATTATGAATAACATGACGAAAACGACGATAACTAATACTTACACCGAGTTCTGTTGACGATGCGTCAACCACACTAGCGCTGCTAGTAGTGCTGGGCATCGCCATCGGCACGTCGGAATTACCGTCATCTCCACCACCACTTTTCATCCGTTTGCCGATCGTAGAACGTGCCAAACTCAACTGTTGGCGTCGAGACTTTCGTTTCACACCGAACTGCTGCTTGGCTTTCAATTGCCTTCCAGACATTTTACGTGATTTACTCTAAAGCGAATAACAGCGTAGAAAAACAACAATGGCGTAAGGCAGGAGAAATTCCTTTGTGACGTAGTAGGCCATCCACTAACCAATCAGCGTGGCATACTCGGGGGCGTGACCGAGACTGACCAATCGTAGCTGCGCTGACTATAGCGATGGGGGGCCTCTTCTAGGTAAAAATGCTCAAAATCTACCACAGATATTACAGAACCAGTACTACCACGATGCACTGCGAAAGTGAAGCTCTGCATCGATACCAGATAAGCTGGGTTGTTTACAAAGATGGCGGAGCACGAGGCTTCGAAACATGTCGTATTTTTCGATCGCGATTACGTAAAATAATTACTCTAAGACAATAGGCATGCTACAAATGTTCGTTTTTATTGCATTTGAGGATTTTATTCATATGTGTAAAACACACAGATCAGCAGTTAGATAATAATAGTACATCGATATGACAAAACATGAAAATGGCCAAAAAAAACAAAAATCGGGAAAAATATCGATTTTTGAGGAGCGCGCGTTGCCTTAAATAAGTAAGTAAGTTAGTCTGTGAAGGTTTGAATATTTGTAAAAAAAATTCAAACTAACATGAACACTTGCAAGATTATATCCTGGTGACCCGTAACGTTGGTGTTTTTATGTTGCCCAGTCGAAAACATGGGCTGGAGATTAAGAAAAGTATATCTCTTGTGGCCATGTCAAGTTACTCCAAGCACTAGGATGGATAGAAAGCAGGTGCATTATTTGTGTGAACTATGAATAGCCAGAAATGTGCAATCAATGGACCGGTGTGATTTATTAATCTTATTTAGTGATATTTTCACACAAGCCAATACAGATTGGGAAATTACTGCCCACTTTAAGTGAACGTTTGCACAGATTCTCAGTTTGTCCGAGGTGGTAATCCCTGCCACGTCGTTTCCGGCCATCTTATATCTCTGTAATATGACCGCCTCAAGAAACCCGGAAGTTCTGAGCCAGTTGCCAGGTCTGTGGTGACAATTGAACAAGATTGCCATCTGATAGAAAAAGCCTGAGCCAGCTTGTCAGTAAGAAAAAGCCCGTATAATTTTTTGGCTAAAAAGACTATTATAATAAAATTATAAAAACTACAGTACGTAGTGGATATTACTATTTGAATTTCTTTAAAAAAAAATTTTTTTCACCCTGCTACCAGATAATTACCGAGTGCCTATATGTCCCTATGTCCAATGGAAAAACATTAGCTACAGAATAAAATGAAAATGAATCAAATCTGTTGAGAACTTTAATTTTTATGATTTTTTCCAATACCGGACTATGCAGATTCAGACAGGCCCATCGGTCCCACGTCGTTTACTGTGGCAGCACGGGCTGTCAAAGCTGGCGGAAATCGCAATGGCAGTTTGTTGATATTTACCTCAAAAAAGCCTGCAACATTGTTCTAACTGTCTGACTGTCTAGTATAATAATATGATTCACCATTGCTGTCATTCAATTTGCTTAAATATTGATGAGGAAACTTGTAATAATCCGACCTAAAGTGAACTGACAAAGAACGGGTGAGCGCTAATTAGTGCATGTACATTTAATAGGTCAAATGCGGTCCCTGTATTCGACTGGGTCCATTTATGGCAAATAATTTGTTCCAGTCATGTACAATACATGTGCAAATGTGTAATTTCTGTTATCCGGTGTATAAACAGGATGTGTGCAGAGTCTTCAATTGGACCTTTTTAAGACCTAAAACTAGGCTAGTTCCTAGGCTATAATTTGATAATGGTGAAGTAGACTGCCTATCGCTTTGTGCTCAGCTTCATTAATCAATACAGTTTGCATACATGTTAAGTCTCCCGGAAATTGATCAAATCTTCTGTTCTCCCGGACGGGAGAACAAATCTCTCGGATTTCTGATGATACCAAAAATATTTTTGTGTGGCCTAACAAAAGATCGTCAATCCCTCCCTTTACTCACGCCCACAACTACAGCAGAGGTTATTTCAATCGGGTTTTGTGCAGAGTGGACAAGGGAAACTTAGCTAAACAGCATCCTTGTGTTCTGCCTGTTGTCGAAGTTCAAATTCAAACATTGCCCATCAATACTTCTCCATTATATACAAGTTTTATTTAATTCATATATATTTGATAATTGTCATAATCAGAGGACATTATGAATGAAAAGACAATAAAAAAGGTCATAAAAAACTGCCTCCATCACCTAGGATCACAAATGCCTCCATCACCCAGAATCACAAACTTTGAAGAAAAGGAAAAATGCTTCAGTCCTAACCCTGCCAGTAAACATTTTGTTAATTGCTGAAGTGTAATCAAATATGTAGGCTATTGTCTGCTAGGTAAGGGATTTTTGTCATACCATAATATATTGCAGGAGTTGAAAAAATATTTGTATACCATCAAAGTATTAATTGTAACCTTGTTATATATTTTACTAGTTCACAAAGAATTTGTCTGCTGCCAAAATGTTTATTAACAAGCAAGTGTATAATTTACTAGTACATCTGCAGTGTAGTCGGAACTAAAGCTGATATGGTGGTAATTTGTATGAGTGTTGAGGATGTGAAATACTCTGATTTATGTGCATCTGATACCCTGAGACTCTCAATTTTTTTTACAATTCTCTGATATCCTGAGCCCCTCCAGTTTACATACAACTCTCCTATATCCCGAGTCCCTCCAATTTATGTAAAATTCTCCGATATCCCGAGCCCCTCTAACTTATGTATAAATCTCCTGCGTTTCAATTTCTGAAACTTAACATGTATGAGTTTTATCAACAAATGAATCAATGAATCTTAGATTTGTGTTTAAAAAAAATGCATTGAATTTTCATGGAAACGGGTCTTGCACATTTGAAGTAAATTGGTCGAGTACATAAAGTTCTACAATGAGACATGACTGGATTGACATGACTGCATTGACGTTTTGGTTTCTTGAAATGTGAAATTTGACAGATTTACCTCTCAATTAACTTGTTTGATGTTTGTTATAAATATTCAGAACAAATATTAAAAAAAATTTTGAGGTGACTATTAATTACTACTGTGAGCTGTGCTGTTAATAGTGTCCTTGAAAACTTGTGGTTAAATACTTGATGTTAACACAACATGATAGTGCTGATCCAGTTACTGTGTTTACAACACAGGCGACGGAGCTGGCGGGGAGCCAGCCAGACAGACCATCTGCCAGACGACAACATAAACTGGTCTACAGTATCCAAATACACGCACTCATCCCTGTCTCTTCTACGTACCTGGGTCGCCTGGCTAGACACTGCCGCAGTCTATTATCTGCCATGCATGTGTTCTAACAGTCAATGACCTACGTGAAGGAAATGTTTTTTCTAAATCTGTTCTACCTCGATGCTCCTTTTATAAACGTCTGAGTGAAGCTAGTTCATGTGTTGCTGAACCACCCCAGCTGTTATCACCTCTCCCTATGGGAAACCTGTCTCCTTCCACTTGTCGTCCTCCCTGCCTTTCTTACATCCCTATTTGCATAGTCCTCCCATCTTAGTTGTTGTCTTTCCCTAGGGCCTGGCTGTTTCACCTCTTCTGCTTTCTTACGTGGTCGGTCGGCCCTCCTTCATCTGCATCAAGTGACGTGCCCACATCGGCCAGCTTCTTGCTATTCTTCCCATTAGGCTGAACTGCCTCCCAATTTCTCGTTCCAAATATCTGCACTTAAAAGCTACAGTGGGTCTTGCGCAGAAGAACTGGGTGTTTGTGTTATCTGCAACTTTTTTCTAAATTTCACCCAGATTTGTTCTTGTGTTGAGTTTGGAGTGTTGGTTTTGCTGGAGTTCTTCCATCCATGTTTTGGCTTTTCTTTTACCGTGCAGCAAAGGCTGTTATACCTACTTTCTTCGGGTTAGGCACGGATAATATATCTGGATTTGCAATAAAGTTGACACCATGGTTGGTGTTTTTGTTCATATAAAATGATCATAACCAAAAGTCAAAAATGATGTGACACAATGGAGCGGTGAAGCTTGGCAGAGATATGAAATTGTGACGCAGATAAAGATAGAGACAGCAGCGAACCAGTGTTAGACAATGAAAAAAAGCACTAAAATAAAGAAATATGTTTTACAACAATCTCAGATTTCCTCAGCTGTAAGTAAACAATTTTTTGCATTGTCAGTCAATAGTCTTATTGCATGAAGCAAATCTGCAAAGATGTAAATGATTATTTAGTTGGACTCTCGATAAGCCAATGGCTTCCTTGTCCACTTGCCATCTGGGCCTTTGGCTTGGATGGCAAATCTTGTTAAATCTTGTTATCAGTTTTGGTTTTTAATTATAATTTGGCTAAAATATAATTTATGTATTGGTTAAGTTGACTAAAAGAATATTTTACCCGAGTACTTTTAATTTGTGTTTTTGTAAAATGTTTCTACATACATATTGTATTCGGCAAGATATGAATCTGAGAAAACTTGGTGTTTAGAATTTGTGTTAGTAATAGTTATACTAAATATGTGGCTATATAAGAGGTTCTTCATATAATGGGCTCTGCATATATGGTGTCCCTTTTCAGTTGGATATATACCCTAATTAGATTTAATGTATTGCATGCTGATGTCGCACATAAATGTACACCAGTCACAGATATTTTGCCTGAATAGCAATGCAACATTTCCCATGTTTGAGTCAGTTTTATCTTCCAGTTTACCCAAATGAAGGCAGACAGACCTCTATGAATCAGAATCTTTCAGAGCTCATTTCTGCTTTCATTACAGGGCAAATATCTCTTATGTTTATTTTTTCTTAGATATTCGTGAAGATCTAAAAATTTGGAAGAGCAATTTGAACAGCATATTTCAATTACAAATTCATTTCTGTGTAAAATGTTATTCATTTGATGTATCGTCCTATTGCAAGCAACACGCGACATAAACCACAGTAGGTCGAGCATCTTGACATCACCTGCACATTGCAGGATTTACTGTAACCAATGAAGAGTTAACGGCTGATTTAATGGGACAGTATTTCATTGGATACTGGTGATCAACTTGACCTTGTTCTCGTGGGATCAGTTTGTGCAGAAAGGTCAGTGCCTATGAGGTGCCGGCCACTTGACATGATGATGTTGACAACTGCACTGCGTAACACAACATTGCCATATGGTGACACAGCACGATGTTTACCGCATCATTCTGTTTTGTTCTCGCTCATATTTACATTTCCACGCAAGTGGTTTTGTTGGCTCAGAAACATGGCAGTGAACATTTGTTCTAACAGTCAATGACCTACGTGAAGGAAACGTTTTTTCTAATTTTGTTCTACCTCGATGCTCCTTTTATAAACGTCGGAGTGAAGCTAGTTCATGTGTTGCTGAACCACCCCAGTTTTTTCCATTTTTCTTTCATCACTGATCCTGTTTCACTGCCGTCTCTACTACCCCTATCCATCCCTCCTGTTCTCCCACTCCCACAAAATCCCTCTTCATGCACTCTTCCCATCTGAGTCTCGGTCTTCTTCTCCATCTGTCATCCATTCTGATTGCACCTGCTCTCGCCACCAACTGTTCCCCTTCCATTCTTTAGCCGACTCCTCACCAGCCTCCCCCGAGACTCTCTTTCACATCAGCCTTCTCCCTCAGCTCCTCCATTGAACGGAATTAAACTGTCCCTTATTGAGCTGGAATAGAGACAGCCTTAGATTGACTGGTAGCCACTTGGAGGGATGTGTTCATATGTTTTTGGTAAAGTTAAAGCGGAATTATGAAATATTTCCAGTATTTAATCAACATATCTTATAATTTAAAATTATTGAAATTGTAGTCATGTTTATTATCATTTGTCGTAACAATTGTCCGATTGCCCAAGCAAGTAGAATAGTATTGGGCAGCTTGGGTCTGTATGGCCCTTGCCTGATGGTCTGTAGCAATGGTACTGACAGCTTTGCGATTTCCGTGCATGTTCATTATCGTGCGCCTCATGCCATCTGGGTGTTGATGTTGCTGTCAGTGCAAACTCCGTATTTAAAATAACACCAGTACTCAGTTACGTCATGGTGTTGGACTTGCGTAATGCCAGTAGCAGACGCCAACTCACCCAGTGGCATATCTCAGAGCAGATAGACCTTACATCTGATCTCTACAGAGTGCAACATCTTTGGCTGGAAAATAGTTTTCACACAAACAAATACTCTTATTTAAAGTCTGGGTAAAATGTTATATGGTCAGTTGTGTAGTCCAGAATTTATTCTGTATTTTGATTTTACATATACAGTGGTGAATAGAGGGTTCAGTTACATTTCCCATTGGTGGCAATGTTAACGTTTTGCATAATTATAAGAAACGTGACCAAAAAAAAGTTTTTACCAGCCGCTGTCATCATCCCACTGACATGCTGGTCGAGTTTGGTCAAAATTAGACATCTAACTCTTGTAATATGCCTGTATATGCGATACCCCTCAATGTTTACCAACATTGGCATGAATTGCGACGCACACGTGTCTAGTGGCCAAAAAATCACAAATATCCGTCCGTCTGTTAAAATCAGTCGATGACCTACGTGAAGGAAATTTTTATAAATCTGTTCTACCTCGATGCTCCTTTTACAAATGGCTGAGTGAAGCTGTTATCACCTCTCTCTATGGGAAGCCGTCTCCCTCCACTTGTCTTCCTCCCTGCCTTTCTTACATCCCTATTTGCATAGTCCTCCACTCTCAACAGCTTCCACCATCAAACCGGGTAATGTCCCTGCGCAAATGCACTTATGTCAGAATGTCCTATATCCAAACTTATTATGCCCTACATTCGTGTGTAACACACCAGGAAGTCTAACTGCTAGAGTCTCACCTGAAAGACACTTCTACTGCGTGCATGCCAGGTTCTAAGTGAGTCAACACAGGTTGATTCACATTCGTTATTCATTGACTGGGTGGGTCACCAACCAGGGTAAAATCCCTGACCCCTTGGTCACGGACAAGCGACTTTCAGTTGAGTGGCTGCAGACTGTGCACAGGGATGGGATGTCTCTAACATTGCACAGGGCAATAATTACCCATGACCTGCAGAAGTCATTAATTGTGGTTTTGTCGTGTGGAACTTGGATATAGATCATGGTCATATGATTATGGTCATATGATCTGGTGTTGCCCAGTTACAAGACATTACACGTGCTCTCATAACAGTGATATCCAGTGTCTCTAATATGACAGTCTCTGCCGTTTAAAACCCTTTGAACTGGTTGACCCTTTGAACTGGTTGACCCTTTGAACTGGTTGACCCTTTGTCCCATGCTGAAAAAACTTGTCACATTCTACAATATGATATTGATACTGACATAATGCAACAAAAAAGACAACAGACGACAAAGGTTTATTAAGGACAATAAATTAATGGAACAGATTATAAATACGTATTGTGTAAATGCTATCACAGTGAATGTTTATCTGATGAGGGTGGGCCTTGAAGTTAAAGGTAACAGTCTGAGCTAGGAGTTCTGTGCTCATAAACTAAAACAAGTAGGAGCCAAAATATTGGTGCAAAAAGATCGCTGCACGCTGGAAACTTTCAAACACTAATTACTTGACATATGATCCAGAGACATAAGACCGTGTGCCTATAAAACACCTTGCGGAATGTAGAAACATATTGCTATCTAATTTGCCGCCAGAAAGAGTTAGTCATGTTAATCACCCGCTCAGTGATGTTACTGTTTAACGACTAAAGCTCTGTTTACATGAGACAATATCAAGGAAACAAGCGAGAGAACTAATAACAATATCCTATGTTTTGTGAAGTAAATATTGCAGTGATAACAACTTGGGTTAAATGTATTTATAAACAACTTTATTGTACATCGTTATGACTTAGATTGAATGCAACTGGTAAAGATTCTCTTTGGCACATCAATTTTGATTCAGCGTCAGTAGCTTTTTGAACGATAATATGCGATGTAATCGGTACCAATCCTTCGCGACATTGATGAAAACGACATAGTCAGAAGATGTTAACAATGGTTGGTACACTTGGGAGACGAGGCTGGCTGATGTTGGTCTCTACTGACCGGTCAACAAAGGGCTGACCAGGGCTAAGATTTGATGATAACCAGAACTTTTGAAATTTTAGATGTTTATATAATTATAATGGCTTGTCTCCAATGTTTTTAATACATAAAACATATCTTTAATTAATATTCTTTATCTGATTTGTGATCTTTTGAGCTATATAAAGTGGTTGTGAAAAATAGGTTTGCCCATATGAGTTGAATTTAAAAAAAAACACTAGTTGTCTCTCTTACTATATTTCACGCTTGGTCATTGGGGGCAAATAAATAATAAAAAAATTGCACTGCTAAAGATTTTTTGTGGGACCATTATGGTTGTGTATTTGACACAGTTTTTATGTATATATTTCAGACAGTTTTATACCACCCTTAAACGTCAGTCGTGGGTGGTCGAGTTCACGTCAGTGAAGTTGTCTTGAAGTTGTCGGAGGCAGTGTTAGTGGGTATTGTTGCATAGTTTATTGGGTCCAAAGTGAACCAGGTATATAGAGCACCTAATTGGGCTGAGGAGAGAGTTTCTTTATGTGGGGTCACTCAGCGTAGTCAGTGTTGTAATGGCAGAGGTCATGAAAATTATTTGAAAGTATTAAAAGTATTTTAATGTTTTTTTATATGATAAAAAATAAGATATTCATTATGACATTTAAAAGAACGATAAACCATAAGTGTTCGTGCTAAGACGAAAGATTCTAAATGGACAGCATTTTAATGGGTTTGGATTTTAGCTTTCGTGATAGCTGCCCCAGTCACTGGAGAAACTTGTCAAGGATCTGTATATTTAGACGGTTAGGGGTGGCTGGATGGTTGGAGGAACCAGACCGCAGGAGGCATATTTTGTTATTACACTATTTATTCAGACATAGTGGGATTAATTCTTGGTATTCGTGGAATAATTCCAAGCTTGGAGAATCAGCGGATGAAAGTCAACCAGGAACATTGAGATAACTCCAGGAAGATAGGAAGACCGGGGAGGGGAAGGGAAAAGGTGGGAGTGACAGGCAGATCATGGGAAGTCAGAGGGGAAGAGATAAGGCGTGGCCCAGAAATGTCATGTTAATCTGGATGTAAGCAGGCGCCTTCCTTGTTTCCGACAGGGTTTCACGGTAACTTGTGTTTTGTACAGTGCTGCAATAACCGTGACTGGAATTTTCCCCAAATAAATATATCATGTTTGACATGATCCCCAAACGAGCTGGCACCTAAGCGCTGACTAGCCAGACATATTTCTGACTCCCTCCCAGCCACAAATTATGTATTTGTGGAAACAGCAACGGTGCCTCTGTTGCCATAGCGGGATGTATGGTGATGGCAGTGTGGCACATGGTCGTTGTTAGGCAGTTAGTCATTTATGAATGGGCCACACAGCAATTCTAGTAGTGCACTGGCTTCTCGTGGCCTACTATGGTGGTTGTAGTAATTGCTTTGATTAGAGATAAACATTTCATGAGCAGGATGCCACGTAACCTGTTCACTGTGTGTGTCATTATTGTTTGGTGGTTTGTCATGCCTGCTCTATTGTTGCTGCGGTATCAACAGTCAACAATCTCTGTGTAGGGACAATTGTATGATTGTAAGGTGGCGTATATAGTCTGGGAATCGCCACTTGAATGACTACGTTAACAGTGGTGGCATTGATCAGATATGTCAAACCTACGCAGTTGTCTTATCTGTGAAACATGCACGTGCATCGGTGCCGAATCGTGTAGTTACTGTTAGATCTATCACGGGGATTAGTGTTTTGCCTGTTGTTGGTTATGCACGAGATAACGGTTACGTGACCTGTGATGATTTATGATGTACAGGAAGGCTAAAAAAATTACTAAAAAGTTTGTCTGACACTGTTTCCAGCCAGGCGAATAACGCAGTGACGTCAATGTCTCGTCTAGTCTAATGACCTTGCGAGGAGATGTCCTGCGCTGTTCCGCTGTGTGACGTCAATATCTTCCATTTCACTTGGTTTGAATAATTATTCCGTTGCAGGATGTTACGTAATGCTTCAAAATGTCACCACTGGGCAACAAATATATTTAAATGACCTGTGAGTCCACAGAAGTGTCTGGTTTCGTTTAGAAGGTAGTGCTTCACGTGCTAATAGTGCATAGTGCTGCATTAAGAATGCATGTGGTGCTTTCCTGTGGTGCTGTGCTACTGAACATTAAAAAAAATTACAAGACGACAGCATACTACCCAACCGTAATGATATTCTGTTAATGTTCACTCAACAAGGAGAGTTACCATTTTACCTCCTCCAGCTGGAATAAATAAAGGTACGCGTGCACGCACGCACGCACGCACGCCCTCATGCATACAGAAATTAGAAAGTGTGTATGAGACGAATGTGGTAAAACAACAGATGTCAAACAGTAAACAGTTGCACAGCAACATTGAAGAAATGTTATGTTTTGTAACAATTTGTTTTTTATGGCATTTTAAGAATGTATATGACCTAATTGAGACGAGCGTTCTGGTCAAGGTGTTGCCAATTTAATGGCTGCTGGAACCTGATGCAAGAAATTGGAACCTGATGCAATAATCTGAAACACTTCAGTGTGCACTCATACAGTGCTGCCCTCTGACGGATACATTCACATTAACATCATATTGAGAATTTGCCACTACATATGAGACAACAGCTATCGAAAGCATGTCTTCCTGGAGCAGTTGACTGATATATTTTGCATCATAAGTACAAATTTAATATCGGAAGTGCATAATGTAAGGTAAAAAAAAAAGATAAAGTCATCCCCCCGGCATTACGCCTTAGGAAGCCATGAAGGCTTATATGGTCAGTGCTTAAACCTGGTTTCTAGAGTGTAGTTATGCTGACTCTCCTGGACAGGACACTAGTCCATCGCAGGTACCTTCCAAACAGTGTTTGTACTCTTTTGAAGCTGAGTAGACTGAGGCAAAGTAGGGTAAACGAAATTGCCTAAGCTTGAACTCACAACCCTCGAATTTAGAGTCCAACACCTTAACCACTAGGCCATGCATGCCCCCATAATGTAAAGTAATTTGTTAAAAGAGAACAAAGTTTGTATTGGGCTGTTGGTGGCATAAATTAGTATGATGAACTTCACTAAAGCATGCTTTACCAGTGTTTGTGTAATCTTCTTTGCCAGTACCAGAGAACTCTCACAAAGCATTAAATAATTACACAGTGGCAATGATACTTGAAATCAATCTACTGGAAATTATTTATGGGTCACGATACAGATCCTAGAATAGCGATAATGCCTGGCAGACAATTCGGTCATTTAGAGTCTGTTTATCAGCGCGTTTAATGGCATACAACTGTCAGCTTGCAGACAGTTTAACAATAGCAAAGACGGAAGCAGTTTAAATAAACTTGTTTATGGGACTTTGTTTATGTACACGATGACGTCAAGCCAACCATGTGTTGCGGCTGTCACTGCGTGTTGTGGGCTGTCACTGCGTGTTGTGGGCTGTCACTGCGTGTTGTGGGCTGTCACTGCGTGTTGTGGGCTGTCACTGCGTGTTGTGGGCTGCCACTGCGTGTTGTGGGCTGCCACTGCGTGTTGTGGACTGCCACTGCGTGTTGTGGACTTCCACTGCGTGTTGTGGGCTGTCACTGCGTGTTGTGGACTGCCACTGCGTGTTGTGGACTGTCACTGCGTGTTGTGGACTGTCACTGCGTGTTGTGGGCTGTCACCCTTACTTGGGGAAAACACTGTAGCCATTCCTAACATAACACAATACACTACCACTGTTTGAAGCAGTACCTACGAAACAAACGCCGACACTTCTGAGCAGTTACAATTAATTTAAATATATTTGTTGCCAAGTGGTGACATTTTGAAGCGTTATTTAACATCTTGGAATGGGACCATTATTCAACCCGAGGGAGATGGAAGTCTGCAAGACAACATCACCACTACGTGGCGTGACAGTGCGGGGCGTCTCCTCGCAAGGTCTTTGACCGGGTTCTCGTTGACAGCTTCTGGTGTTATTTGTGTTCTGTTTCTGGACCAGTGTGTTTACTGGTTCCAGTATTTAGTTGTTTAGTTTGTTATATAAACAACATCGTAATTATTCCACTGTCTGAAGGCAGCTTTGAAATACCAAACAGCTGGGTGTTGTTGTTCTGCCTTGAAGCGTCTATTTACACTGGTTTACAGGAACAAGTTTTGTACCAGTTTGTCAGGTGACACAGTGTCACATGCTGATGCACTGCAAGAATAAACCTTAAAATATAAATGTCTCGGTTATAGTGTTGTGATTAGAGAGGACAGTATTCGCTGTAGAATGATAGCATCTGTCGTGTTCTAGTGCGTGACCTGATGCCAGACATGTCACTGCGCAACCTGTGTACAGTCGCGCCTCATTATAACACGCCCCGTTATTACGCGGATTCGGATATAACGCAGTCGGTCGTGGACCCCGATTTTCTGCCGCCAGGAGAAAATGCCAAATGGGCCTGCTTAAACCTACTTAGAATTGCTTTGACAATTCTCAAGAAACATTAGGCGAACAATGTCAATGACCGAGTATCAATGTGTTGCTTGTTTTGCGCTGTCGCCGACATCAATCGCTGTCGCTGGCTTCGTTTCGACGGTTTGTAAATTGCCATCGAGATTCACAAATTCACCTCATGTAAGAATCAGATAAACAGTTTTAAATGCATTTAGTATGCAATACCAACATAACACTTGGGTGAAATGACATGCTTCCATTACATCGTAAATTTAATCGTTTTCGCAACGCGAAACCAGCATGCCAAATTCCTAACCCAAGGCTCTACAGGTGTGCGAAAATACGAATTTGTCATCCGCATATGAAACAACGAATCAATGTTAAGTGGTGCGTAATAAATTTATGTTTCGGTCGAGATCGGTTGGAAGGCGAAGTGAAACAATTATTAATTCTACCTATTGTCGTTTTCTGTGTTTTATCAGATTACATACTACGTTTGTCAAATCATATACGTTTTCGGCTGTTCAGATCCAGGTTATTATTTTCGATTCGTAGGCCTATTGGTGCAGTACATCATCGTAGTATATCTATTCCATAACGGTATACGTACGTGTGGTTTATTCAGTTCAAGAATCAACAGGGTGTGACATTTAAAAATAATACACGTTGATGCTAGTACAATAAGTTTAATAAATTCCATAAACTGCATATTGGCATGTAAGACATTGCTGCAAGCACACAGGGCTTCGACAGCGTTCATGGACTTGGTGCAGCGGGCGGCGATCGCTGTTGTTTAGTAGCTCCCTCCCTGGTGGCAGATATGGGAACACCTAACGCGCCTCGCTTACAGCGCGGTCCGAAGTCGTGAACCCCGACCACCGCGTTATAACGAGGCTCGACTGTAGTTATGCTCCGAACTGTCTCAATGGAGTGATTTAACAAGATTTGCCATCCAAGCCAAAGGCCCAGATGGCAAGTGGACAAGGAAGCCATTGGCTCACCGAGGGTGCATCGGTGAATACAACTTGTTGAAATCATGGGAATGTGTTTATGGAAGAAGAAGCGGAATCATACTCACATATCTTATGGACGATCTCAATTAATAATTTTCTATGTGATGGCGAATATTTTATTTTAAGTCTGCTTGAAAATGGTACCTATGCCTTTTTATATAGAACTATGCAAGCCTAATTTTATTTATTTATTTCTAATTATGCAATTAAACGCACTAATTTTATTGTATTTAATGTTTTATGCATTTTTTTAATGTGCCTACGTGTAATGTTGTACCTCTACAAAGAGTGGCAAATTATAATAAACGTACGATTATTATTACTTTTATTATTATGGTTATTATTACTTGTATTATTATGATTATTATTATTTTTATTATTATTACTTTTATTATTATGACTATTATTACTTTTATTACTAAAAATTGTGCCATCAGACCATTCATGGGCACAAACATACATGCAAACATGAAATAGTAAATATAATATTATAGAGTTAAAAATATGTAAATATATATTAAAAATAGGTAGCATGATATTAGTATTATGTTGCATACTGAATTATGAACACCTGAGGACACAGGTGGTTTCGTGATGATACTATTACCCATAGATAGCCGTAACCCTGAACCTAAACCTTGTTGGGAAGTCAGCAGGAGTCTAGACAGCGGAGTTGTGTCTCCAGGCAAAGGAATCTTCTTCGTATAGATGTGTTGCCAGTGATGTGGTGGATCAATGTTGTTGTTGTTAAAGTGTCAAGCATCTGTGACACAACACAGGGTGATCTTTGGGGTCATTATGACCCAGTAGGCAGTGGCATGTCCACTGTCATGCTACAAGGGATTGTTACCATGTCTTAATGGGTTCAGACACACTAGTAGTTAATTTTGGAGAATTCTCAAACAGGTCCCACATATTAAGTTCTTTTAAAATTTTATTATTTTGAGGTTTTAAGTCGGCAGTTTTGTTCAAAGTAATGTTGGCCTTTCAAAGGTTTTCATTTCATCTCCTTTGTGACCAGGATATATATATATATATATATATATATATATATATATCCTGGTCACAATGCCAGACATATAGATATATATGAAGATGAAATGAAAGCCTTTGAGAAGCCAATATATATATATGTATGTATATATATATATATATATATATATATATATATATATATATATATATATATATATATATATATATATATATATATAGATAGAGGTTCAGTGGTGTCATCTGTATCGTCTTACCCTGTTGCAGGAGTTGGGATTGGGTACATCGTGCTCAATGCCCTGGTGTGTATATACTACAACGTCATCATCGCCCTTTCCCTGTACTACCTGTTTGGGTCCTTCCAAGCAGTTCTCCCCTGGTCCACCTGCGACAATGAATGGAACACAGAGCACTGTGGCGACCCATCCATACAGCCAGTCACAGGTAAGATTCGTTCCCCTATAAATTGTCTCCGTGATCGTCAGTCAAAGCGAAATGTGTTTCTCTGTCGTGCGACAACGTGTGCATTGCTGTTTCTTGGAAAACCTGTCGTAAAGTAGATTAGTTACAGCTAAATGAGTCCAGCAACAACAGTTGCTGTGATGGTACAGAATATAATATTGATTATTCCATTGAAGCCAATGCTAAATGTGAGTCGGGCAATTCCACACTGTGCAAAATTGTGAATCGTGTTTATTATCAAAACTGTACACTTTCATTTTGTTGTTGTCACCAACCTGCAGTAGTAGTTTTGTTGTCACCAACCAACAGTAGTGGTTTTGTTGTCACCAACCAGCAGTAGTGGTTTTGTTGTTGTCACCAACCTGCAGTAGTGGTTTTGCTGTTGTCACCAACCTGCAGTAGTGGTTTTGTTGTTGTCACCAACCTGCAATAGTGGTTTTGTTGTTGTCACCAACCTGCAACTACAGATCTAATATGCTGCCAGCCAGCAACTACAGATCTAATATGCTGCCAGCCAGCAACTACAGATCTAATATGCTGCCAGCCAGCAACTACAGATCCAATATGCTGCCAGCCAGCAACTACAGATCCAATATGCTGCCAGCCAGCAACTACAGATCTAATATGCAGCCAGCCAGCAACTACAGATCTAATATGCTGCCAGCCAGCAACTATCGATCTAATATGCTGCCAGCCAGCAACTACAGATCCAATATGCTGCCAGCCAGCAACTACAGATCTAATATGCAGCCAGCCAGCAACTACAGATCTAATATGCTGCCAGCCAGCAACTATCGATCTAATATGCTGCCAGCCAGCAACTACAGATCTAATATGCTGCCAGCCAGCAACTATCGATCTAATATGCTGCCAGCCAGCAACTACAGATCTAATATGCTGCCAGCCAGCAACTACAGATCTAATATGCTGCCAGCCAGCAACTATCGATCTAATATGCTGCCAGCCAGCAACTACAGATCTAATATGCTGCCAGCCAGCAACTATCGATCTAATATGCTGCCAGCCAGCAACTACAGATCCAATATGCTGCCAGCCAGCAACTACAGATCTAATATGCTGCCAGCCTGCAACTGCATTTTATTCTTCTGCCATCAAAACTTCAGTAGAATAATGGTCTCACCTCTATAAATTATGCTGAGATGCAAGAGCTGGACATGATGGTAGCGCCCTCTGTTGAATTAATTTGGTACATGTTAAATGTGGTGCCCTCTGTTGACCTTTTTGGCATTAAACACAATATAAATCGTACTATTTGTTGGGTAGGAGAGAATTTTTTTATTAATGAGAAACGTTTAAGGGATGTGGTGTCACAGTGTCTACTGCAGGCAACGCGTCGATTGTCATGACAACAGTGATGAACCACACGGCAGGAGGCCCAAGTTACGCTGCCAATGCGGCTGGCATCAATCACACCGAAAAAGTGTCCCCCAGTGATGAATACTTCAGGTAGGTACTGGTACGCCACACAGTGGTTACCATGGTTTCCCAGGTTAAAATGTGTTGTATACTGTCTCTTAACGTCTTTTTGTTGTAGGGTGGCTGTCATGCATGTTTTAAATAAAATCTTAGTTAAATTTATTATTGACAAAGTTGTATCAAGATAAGTTCGCTGTGTTGTGTGAAGTCGCAAGAACATTACTGTTGCCATGTAAATAAAAGTAAAGGTGCGTTCTTATACAGTGCAGTGTCCAATTCTTTGGACCGCTCAAAGCACTTTCCACTTCACCCCCTGGCAGACCTGTTCATTCCAGTGTCAACTCGACTTTTTTGGAAAGCTTTCAGCCAAGCTGCAGTTACTGCACAAAGATTATTGTTCACATATCCACCAGTTTATAGCCAGGTGCTCACTCATACATCTGAGTGAATTGAGGCAACCAGTTATTCAAATGATAAGGCAACATGCCAAAGATCAGCAGATCAGTCCCTGACATATGTTTCAGTGGCATTGGTGGCGTAGGGTTTGAAGCAATTGTTTGGCTGACATTCCGCAATTTCTTTGCCTTGTTGACCTGTAAATTGTGTGCATAGACAAAGTCTCCCGTACACCACTTGTGTCTGCAGATTGGCATTGATGAACATGAATGACAGTCATTCGATCGAGAACCTCGGCAGCATTCGGTGGCACCTGTGTCTGTGCCTGTTACTCGCCTGGATCCTCGTTGTAATGTTTGTCAGTCGAGGCATCAAGTCAACCGGAAAGGTACGGTGTCCGATGGGCTTATTTACTCCTCAAGGCCCGTATTCTCAAAAGACAAATTCGCAACTCAAATATTACTGCTAAGCTGCCTCCGGGGCTGTCACTCACATAATATTTAATATAAAAAGAGCACGACAAATTTAAGATTATAATGCATCCTGCCAGTCTTGACTGAGAGTCAACATGTATTGTGTAATACTCCAGTAGGCCTGTTCAGTACTTAGCACATTTGATTATATCTACAATTGTTCCGTAAGGGAACTCCTCGGGACAATATTGCATATTTACGCTATTTGAATTACGAATTCATACTTTTTTCAAGAATACAGGCCCTGGGACTGTTAGACAAATAGAAAAATATACCAACATTTAATCTACCTGCCCAGTGATACAACTAACACTAGTCACACAAGACCAGATAAATATTCCAGTTTCTCACACCATGTGTAACCTTTAAATTTCTCAGTCTTGTGGTGAATCTGTTTAAATTAATTAATCAGTTACCTGATGGCTTTTTGGAGAATTTTTATTTAACAGCGTTTTATTTTATATACGAGTTGTATTTTGGAAAACAGGTATCCAGTAATTTCATATAAGACATCATGTATTAAATTTTTTTGTCAGTTCTGACTGGTCAGAATGTAATAAGGACCAAGGATGTAATAAGGACCAAGGATGTAATAAGGACCAAGGCATCAGACGATTTCAGCTAATGTAACGTCGTCTTTCAAGGGACAGTGTTTGATATTTTCCCCTTTTCTCACGGAGGTTGAAGTGTAAAATTAGCACTTGCTTTCTGTGAATTCTTCGCATTTTGGAAAATTCAATATATGCCAAAAGAATGATGTGCTGGCTGTGTTAACGCTGTGTTAACGCTGGGTTAACGCTGTGTTGCTGTTATTTCAGGTGGCTTATTTCACAGCAACATTCCCCTACGTAATGCTGACCGTGCTGGTGGTGAGGGGTGTCACCCTACCTGGGGCATCCGAGGGCATTCTATATTTTGTCACCCCAGACTGGACCAAACTTCTCAACCCTGAGGTCAGTAGAAGGATAGAGTAGAATACTTTTTATTTCTGGCAAAAACCTGTATACATACAAATATGCATTATAAATATAAATAACTTAAAAGTTAAAAATATTAATAATGTGTGTGTATATATATATATATAATAAATATATATATAATGGGATGTAAGATCACCATTGTACAAAAAAATCCATATATACCTACAATTATGCATTAAAAAAATAAGTTGTAAAATAAAAATTTCAATAACAAAAATAGTAGCACAGGACAACACATGGTGGACCTGTTGTGGCTTCCATCAGTACTGAATAAGGTGTTTCTGGGTAGCAAAGGTTAGCCTTTTTAAAATGTCTACAGTGATCACTCCAGGAATATGATCACCTGGATTCTCAGTCACTCAGCTTGGCTCGTTATGATGTCGCAATGACTTCAGTCGGCATAAAAAATGTCTTGACTACAGTCACTTTGTTTTTCACATATTATTTGAGTCTCTTTATCAAATAACTTCGGTCTTCACAAGTTCTCAGATAAAAAGTTGACTAGACTTGAGCCATCACGTCTAAAGATCCAAGTCTGCTCCTTCGAGATCCTGAAGTATTTCTGTGAGCAAACTGCCTGCCTTGTTATCTGTGATACACAAGAATGCCGGCAACTAGTGTGCAAAAACCATGTGAACATTGTCATATCAGACAAAACAATTGAATTAAGTCTGGTCACCATCTCCAGAAAGCTAAATGGCTCAGCGTTGAATCGCAAACAGTTTCAAACGTTCATGAAAATGTTCATCGCGTTGGGAGAATAATTTCTTTTAATCACAAGTACAGTTTGACTCGTGACGTTTCAGGCAAGCAAAAGAACTCGATCATCCAATTCAGTTCCTGAAGAAAGCAACCAGCGGTTGTAGTGAGTAGAGTTTGAAGATGTGATTAAAAGAAAATTCTATATGAAAGTTTCAAACGTCTGACATACTTCCAGTATTTACTGGTATATGAAGGGATGAAGATCCAGTGCGTGTGCGAGGGTGTTGTTTATTTCAGCCTGACTGTTTCTGTTCAGATATGGTTTGCGGCTGCGTCTCAGCTGTTCTACTCGACTAACTTGGCGTGGGGCGGCATGATCACAATGGCCAGCTACAGCAACTTTAACCACAACTGCTTCAGGTAGGGGCATCTCTGATGACAGACGGTGTGAATACAGGTTTCTTGACACGACATTGTTTGTTCCATGAATCACTGTCAGCGACATTTGCCTCTGTTTTGGTGTTGTTTTGAAATGTATTCTCAAAAGACATCTCGGTAGGAAATCTCCCATTTTCTGACTCTGCACTTTTCTCTCCGCATACATCTGACCATCAGAGAAATGTGTATTAATATATATATATATATATATATATATATATATATATATATATATATATATATATATTAGGTATACATTTCTCTGATAATATATATATATATATATGACAAAAGGGTGCACTTCCTTTAATATAACAACTTTTTTATAACGTCCAACGAAAATGTCGCAATAAATTACACCCCTGTTAATCTGGCCAGCAATTGTGGCTATAGTTGATGGAGAATAATGGAATTTGATATTCCAAGAGAGTTTGAAGAATAACTTTGGTGGTGAGGTGAGGTAATGTTTGATGAGTTATGTGAATAACTGAGCAAATCACAGGTCGATGTCAGCTCGTTGTATGTAAGTCGGCTACTCTGTGTGGGACGCCTTTGCAGGGATGCCATCATGATCAACATAGTCAGCTTCCTCACGAGTCTCTACGCAGGCTTCGCTGTGTTCTCCATCATTGGTTACATGGCCGTGTCACAAGGCGTCGAGATCAAGGATGTCATCGACTCTGGTACGTCTCCTAGGTGGAGCCACTGCAGGAGATACCAATGCAATCAGACACGTCATGTCTTTCCGTTCCCGCCCATCTGGTGTACACTACAACATGCTAGTGCATTTGTGAAAATGTGTTATTTAGTTTTGGTGAAATCGTTGGAGAAACTGATAAATTATTTTTGACCGGATCTAGTGAAATCATTGGAGAAACTGGTAAATTATTTTTGACCAGATCTGGTAAAATTTTGCAAAAAAGGGCAAAAGTATTGATATAAACTAACATACGGTTGCTCACACTTTCACAAGGTACCCGATCTAACGATCAAAGTCGGTTCTTTTGATGATTTTTAACAAAAGTAAGCACTCTTTAATAAAACTGACTGCACATAATATTATTGGCTAAATGGATTGAGGGGGAAGTCTTAACATCTGTTGACAGGTCCGGGGCTTGCGTTCATTGTCTACCCCAGGGCGTTGAGTCTGATGCCCCTCGCTCCCATGTGGACCGCCCTCTTCTTCTTCATGCTCTTTCTCCTCGGCATCGGCAGTCAGGTAAACGCCCCTTTAACAACTCTCATCATGGCTGCCAGCTATGGGCTGTGAAGAGACTTATAAGACCAGTTGTTGTTTATTGATCGTTTCCTCGCATCTTGCAGTCAACTTCACCTAGTTTGCCACATTTTGGCAGCTTTCAGTCGTCAGACCGACTACTGCTAGATGGCGCCACTGTAGTCATCTTCTGCAGGTGAGAAATATGAGAAAAAGGTTAACATTGGTTGGATACAAGTTACAGAGCGCGCCCGGATATTGCCATGTGAAATAACTTTAGAGCTATATTCCATTTTTGTCTCGTATTCGTCAGTAATGTTGCAATTTTTTCTGAAATACATGCCTTGTTTGTGTCTAATATGAATAACTTTATTTCAGGTTATTATATATATACATGCATTAAATATATATCAGTTAAAATGTAATGAATAATTAGATATATAATATATTTACAATACAACATTGTGTATTATATGTACACGTGATTTTTTGTGGCTAGATTTGTGCCACTTCCACTGACATGTTCTCTTATGATGGAAACACGCCTTGATTTCAGAACCATTCCTGTATAAATTTGTGTACAGGACTCCCACTCTGCAAATTGTATGTGTAAATTGTTTAGTTTTTAGTAGGTTTTCGTCAGGTGACTGTAACTGCAGATAGTTTCTGCATAAAAATAAGCTTTTCAATGTAATTACCGTGATAAACTGTCTGAGTGCTCCTGTACTGGGAGCCCATAGATTGGTGTTATGCTGTTGCTGCCCACAGGAGTAATAGTTGATTTATTTCCCAAACATGATCAAACATTGTGGAGGATTAAGGGGAAGCTCTATGGTGAAAATTATTATTTTTCATATAATTTTTTTCTGCTTATTTTTTTAACCCAGCTCGCTGAAATTTTTACACGATGTTAACAATTTATAAAAAGGATTTTAGAAAATTGTAAAAACAAATTGTGTCCGCCAGGTTTTTTTTTACACAATCACCGGAATCACAATATCTAGATAATGGCTTGTCCAAATATACTGAAACTTTGCACATGTATTGCTTATATTAATATGAATACTTTGATAGTTTTACTTTTTTTTGTTTCTGTTTCATCAAAAAGATATGATTTTTTTTTTAAATTGAAAATCATGAACGCGTCGCAATTGCCACCCAAGTCATCATACTATGAAATCTATATGCTTATTCTGAAATATGAAACTATCAAAGGATGACATATAATGTTGGGAAGAAATCCTGAAAATTTCACATGATTCCACTGATAAATGGTCGCTGCAGCAAAATGAAGAGAAGTCAAGTTGGTGAAAAACATGTTATTGAGAAAAACAACATCAAAGTTTCAACAATGAATTTGACATACAAAAGTTAGAGATACAGCTCTGAAATTTCACATGTATGTGTGCCAGCTATTCCTCTTTCTAATGGTATATAAAATACAACAATTGGTTGAGGGAAAGTATGTAAAACAAAATTACAGACACCTCCAGGGTAACTAATATCAGTGCATCGTTGCAATGACCACGTTTCAGCAAGGAACATTGCATACAATAAAATCATTATGGGTCTAAAATTACATGTTTCCCAGCTATTACTCTTTCTAATGATATATAATATGAAAGCCATTAATATGCCAACACTGGAGAAAAAAAAACACACCCAAACTAACAAATGTCCATCCATCATTGGAATTAGTAACGTACAAAATGTAAAACACAATGTTCCTCTACATTGTTCCAGACAGTTCCACATTCAGCAGCACATTCAGCAGCACAGTGTCAGTGGCCTAGAAGGCACCGGCAGCATAGTCAGCTGTTGACTCGGACTCAGCTGCCCGGGCAACTCGCCGAGCACGACGTGCTTCCTTTGTTGAGGCCTTGGTCTGTCGCTCGGCCTGTTGCAGTCTCCTCGCATCTGTCTTCTCAGCTGATGCCAGCAAATGCTCTCCAGGTGTGACACCCATAACATCACACAGGTGTCGCATTGTAACCTCCACCCCACTGTTAAATTCTGCTACTGCAGCACATGTGGCAGCAAGAACTCTGTGCACACACACAAATCCCGTCTTTGGACACTTGGCCCAAATCTTGGAGTGGAGGCTCTCGTTCGGGTTCTGCGTCTCGCCTCGCAGGCACCGGGTCAGCAGGTCATCGTGAGACAGACGTGCATACACCTCCCTCACAGGCTTGACAACTTCGGCTGATAGAGGAGTGCCCACGTTGGTCTTGTGTGGTCCAGGTTCCTGCCCGGTGGCGAGTGCCTTCTGGTAGAAGCACCAGCTGTCAGCTCCCACCGGGCAGCGGTCATGCTGGGGCTTCTTATCGGTGGACACGGCACGGTCGAAGGTGGCCCATACTGCATCGCGCATTGCGTCAAGGTCATTCGGGTGGGCACGTATCGCCTTGCCATAGTAGGCGGTCAGCTTCACGATAGTAGCTTGCGTAAGCTTGCCGTGGCCCCGTCCTCCCAGTGTGACACCAGCCTTCTTTCCGGAGGACGCCAACTTCCTCATGGCGGTACCAAGTCGTTTGGCGACGTGGTTGATACATTCTTCTTTCTTCAAAACCATGTCGCCATATATGCGTCGATCGCACAGGTGCTTGTATGTTTTGGCATCGCCGTCGGCAACGATCGTTGTATAACGGAAGCCACGTTCAAGCGATCGCTCCCACAGCTGCTCAGCGGCAGCAACTTCCATGCCACCGGACGTTCCGTCAAAGTTCCGGTTGCACTCGTTCATGTGGGTCGCATACCAGGCTTTGAATTCATCTGTGTCCCTGCCGCCATATCGTTTCTTTGCGTAGGAACACCGCTGGCAGTACAGTGAAAAAATTGCCAAATCCACTGCCAGGCCTGTCACTGTGTCAGTGACACAGCCAACGCCGTAGGATGACTTGTGTCCACGTGTCATCCACGACCCATCAAAACTTACTGTCAGGTCGATGACATCCTCTTCCGCGATTGATGGGTTGACTTGTCGGTATGCATTCCGGACAGTAGTGGCCGCACTGTCCAGCACACGAGTCACAACCTGCTTGTTAGCTTCAGTCACAGCTAGCATGTGCTTGATGTAGGAGGAGTGGTGCATCGGCACCATGTCGAAGAAACGACACAGCTTGATGAGGCCTGCATGCCCCACTCCCATGTCCATCGTCGCAGCGACAGCCTGGCGTACTACCGTGAACGGGGCATTTCCTGCTGTAGCCTCGTCAAGTCTATCTGATGACAATGTCGAGTTCAGCACAGCGTTGCATTCAGTGCAGAACGTCTCGTAGGCGCAGACCAGGCCGAGGCGATGGTTGACGGCCCGAATATGCAACGATGGCGAGCTGCACTGTAGACACAGCAGACCTTTCACTAGGGTTGACATCTTCCTACAGCGCGTGATGCATGTCTCAATGGCTTGGCGACGTTTGTTAGGATCACGGGCATCACCAAGTTCGAATGGTGTCCGGTACTGCAACTTGCACTTCGTTGCCGAGGTGGCAGCGGTCGAAGTTGAAGGCTCCTGAGACTCCGTCTGTAATGGAAATAATGTTATTGTTTACTTTGATATACACAGACAATATTTCCCAATTAGTTAGCTCTTCAAACAATCAGACAAAGCAATTTTATTTTCAAAGTATTGCTATGGTGACCATATTATATAATGCCATGATCCATTGCCATTATTTACTAGCAAAAGATTAAAATACCAAATTTTTTTCATAAAACTCATGCTTCAACATGTGTGTATATATATATATATATATATATATATATATATATATATATATATATATATATAATTATATGAATAATATATACCGGCTATAATAATGCCTATATATGCTATGATATAGGGCCTAGTCTATAAAAAAATACATTATGTCCAGGACCTGGGATGGGGTAACTCAACATTACTACTATGTTTTTTGTCATAGAAAATAACAAATCATAGATACCATACACTAAAATATAAAATAAAACAATGCCAATGACTCACATCAACGGAAGGCTCTGTTGCCATTGCACCTGTTGTTGACGGCGCTTGCAACTCGGCAGCTTCGTCGCTTTCAACTCGATTTTTCGGATATTTACTGATCATGGATCGCGCTAGGCTTAGGTGGCGGCGTCGACTACCAGATTTCGTTCCAAACACCCTCCTTGATTTCACATATTTCCCAGACATTTTACCAAAAACTGATAAAATAACAAGCAAGCGATAGATAAACAACAATGGCGAAAGTTCAGGAAATTCCCTTTGTGCAGCGAAGTAGCGAATGAGCGTAGCTGGATCAGTCACGTGCACTGCTCGGACCAATGACAACCGCAGAAAACTTGCTTGGGGGGCTCTCTTCTAGGCGAAAATACACGAAAGCTACCGAAGTTATCAGAAAAGCATGATGACCATCATGCAGTGCGAAAGTGAAGCTTTCTGGCAGTACCAAACACGTGGGTATGTTTACAAAAATGGCGGCTGCCGTCGGCAGCCGAACTCGCTGTTGTTTTTCGATCGCAGTTGCGTAACTACGCAATATAAATAATTATAAGACAATAGGTGGCCTGTATAGATACGTTTTTATTGCACATATTGAATGTATTTTTATGTGTAATGTGCATAAATTGATAGTTAGATAATCAGAGTACACGAATATAAATGAAATCTTAAAATGACCAAAAAAAATAAATTAAATGAAAAATAATAATTTTCACCATCGAGCTTCCCCTTAAAGGAAGTGCAACTGCCTTTCAGAGTCTCAAATGTTAGATCAACTTAGCTTTCGGGACCCTCATGGTCCCGATGTCGGCATCAGTCTGAACTGCTCTCCGGCATCATGTGACCGTGTTGGTGATTGTCACATGACAGGAGTTGTATGAAAATTGTGGGAAGGTTTATAACATCTTTATCTGTTGCATGCTGGGTATTTTCCCTTATTTTGGCTGTTTTGCTGATCTTTCCGGGTCAGACGTTGTCTTCTCGGGCCAGTGTTGTAGCATCTCTGGCCATGATAATGTGGCCCTCGTTGATTTGGTGTTCCATGTGGGTGGCCCTCCTTTTTTTGAACTGGAACTGCTGTCATTTGACAAACACCAATGTGGTCACATGACATCGGAGAGCAGTTCAGATTACCACTGACAAATGGACCGAGAGGGTCTAATATTCGAGACTGAAAGGTAGCAATACTTTCTTTAATATGAATTTAACATAATCTGGTAACAGCTTACATGCTAATGCAGTTGTGCAGGTGAAAACAACATCTGAAGGTACAAAATCTGATCGTTTTTGTTTTAGTCTTGTCATATTGTATAAACTATACTGGTTGGTGTGGTTTTTGCCTTACGTAATATAATATGTTTTCACAAACCCCTGAAGACACTTTTGTGCATGGGATTCGTAATTGAAACAACTACCAGTTATTTCATCTATCAAGTACAAACAAGTTGTTGGAAAAAAATTGGTTTGAGTGAACTACTCGCCAATATTGAACGACAGATAGATACATTTCTCAAAGCGAGGCTAGTGCCAGAATTTGTCTTAAAAGAACGAGCATCTTCGAAAAAGCTTCACTGTGTGGTAATATGCAATGCATTAAATGTATAAAAATCACGAGGCCATTCGATTACTTTCCTGTGGTGATTAGGACAAACAGTTGCATACATATTCGTTCGATGAAATACGGCATATTTACAAAATGCCCCGATGTGTAAACCCAGTAGGGCTACCTGGTGATTAATGTCGAACTGGATACATGAAAATATGTCTCGAAAACCTGTTTATGCATCAGTTTTCTTCGAAAAAAATAACTTTGTCAGACGTTAATACTTCCAGTGAACGATATATGATTTTATATCGGATCAGTGACATATCTAATGTGAGATCCAGCGAGATCGCAAAATGAGGCAAAATCTGGCTTCTGGCGAAACCTATGCCGGTGAATATATATATATGTAACTTGATATTTTAATTTGAATGTTTCATGGTGAATATCATGTTTACATTGCACGCAGAGGGAATGTAATTTTAGTCGTGTTAATTAATTATCCCCTGAATGCCTGACCGCGATAATAAACTTTGCTGACATGTATTGGGAATTATCAACAGCTCTTCACTAATGTACAAATAAACAGATAACGGTCAGATTATATTTTGAGAATTGGGGTTCATTAAAACATATTGGGACGATGAAGATGTCAGGACACACCTGTAGTTTATACAGTGTACTCTAATTTGACAATAAAAACGATTCGTTTGTACCTTTAATGAGAGAAGCTGCCATAATGACGTCATATTCTGCCGTAATGATGTCATACTGCAATGACGTGTCATGTTGTGATGACATGTCGTAATAACTTGTCATGTTGTCGGTGTCGTACACAGATGGTAATAATGGAGACAGTGATGACCGGAATAACAGACGAGATTAAGCTTATCGCACGCAACCCATGCATACGTTTTTGCACCACGATCGTTGTCGCAACAGTCTTCTTCTGCATAGGTATCACGTGTACGACACAGGTAGCTGCGCTCCCTCATTGTTATGATGACGGCCTTGTATAGCTATGGTGCTTGGTAGCCGCCTTCCCTTACTGTGGTCCCGGCCGGTGTCCCTGCTTCTTGGGTGTGTCGGGAAAGTGGGAGGGGGCCGAAACCGACTAGCGGTTCCATAAAAACTCACCAGAGGGTGCTGTTGGTGACAATGCATGCAGGTGCATAACCTAGTTATTAACAGATCGGAGATGCCATAGATTTTAAGAAGAGGAAAATGGAGAATTTGTCAGTGTTTGCAGAATGTTTCCAACTTGAAAATCCAGAGTTGGCATCTCTGATGTGTTTGTGTGTGTGTGATTGAAAGTGGCTTGGCATACTAGGAGACGGTTAATGCGATTAATAACTTAGTTAGTGTATTTAGTTAACTAATATCGTTGGTATGTATAATCACAAATTAGTGGTGTGATGATCTACGCGTGATTTAATAGCCATTTTTTTCCAAGAGTTTATTTTCACATGAACTACCGGCACATGTCTGCACTGTTGGATGTTGCATTGTCGAGAAACATCTGCCGTCGACGAGACGCTCTGGGATGACTACAACGCCACCTGGTGGCCACATTGTCATTTTAGATGGTGCAGGTAGAGACAATTATGACGGGCATTGTCGACAAGTCACTGACGCTGCAGAGGAGTTGGCGCAAGCGTCTCGTGATGGTCATCGTCCTGTGTAGTATCGCGTTCTGCATTGGCATTCTTTGCACCACCCAGGTAGCCCGTGCACCACTCAGATGCTGCGCCGCCATGGTGCAGCTCACACCCAACTCAGTCGGTTCACTATGCACAAAATTGCCTTGAATTGCAGGCATGCCGTTTTATATCAAGTACCCGTATTGTATCGAATACCTGTATTGTATTGAGTACCCGTATTGTATTGAATACCTGTATTGTATTGAGTACCCGTATTGTATTGAGTACCCGTATTCAATACAGATTTTTGGGAGGAAAACGGCCCTATCCTGTATTTTATTTCATTTATGAAAACTCGCAAGGCAGATTTCCCGCAAAACGTAGTGGATTTCATTTGAGGTAGGTATACTTCGTAGCTTAATAGACGATGATACTTGATCGGAATCTGCCTGCTATAGGCCGATTAACCAATGAAATTTTTTTACAGAATTTCAAGTAAAAATACTGATTTCAACTCAACCAAAGTAAGACGGCATTTCTGGAATTGTGGCCTGGCATCATAGCTACACACTGTGGCTTGGGTGTTTATGGTCAAAATCATTCGGACTTCTTTTGTGAAAGTCAACTGACTGACGAAGGGTGTGGCAGTACAGACTGGGCTTAGACGTTGTTGTTTGTGTTGCTCGACGTTTGTAGCCATCAGTTAGTGTTGTTGTTGTTCATGTTGCCGTTTGGTTTGGGGTGCACTCTGACAGGACGTTTTGGGGTGTACCCCTCCGTGGTTTCATGCACGGTGTTCTTTGCACAAGTCGCTGACGGCACGCTGTTCACGTTAATATTCCGGGATGGGACGCACATTTTGAGCCACCACCAAAGTCACTGGCAGAGGGCAGCACTCAGTGACAGAGTTCGGCTAAACCGTGTTGCAGACTTCGTCCACATTAAATCATTGGAGTCACTCCTCACCATGCACACTTATTGACCTGGAAGGTTTCCCAAGACTTGCAATTCCAGTGATCACTGGTAGGGTAAACAGGGTAGACAGTAAACAGCAATGCAGGAAAAGAATCTGATCCCATACTCTATCGTAGCAACAATAGAAATTGAACTGAAGATCAAAGTGAGTTTTCCGGGAGGGCGGTGAGAGTTGGACATGTTACCTTCCTACAAGACCTACAAACGTCGGAGGAGAGAAAACACTGACAGATTTTACACATTTTTACTGACAGTGTTGTTTGAATGCTGCTGCGCAAAACATACCTGGGTGGTGGTCATAGACACTAACAAACTGTCGTTGATAGACACCTAGCATGATAACCAGTGAAAGAAGATAGCAATTACTAATGCGTGGGTGGTGTTTTGTTTTACAAGTGGTAACATGACGATAATAGACCCACGTCCGTCACCAATATACACGGGGCACTATGTTTAGGGCATCACCCATGTTGCATATTCCCAACACTGCCCAAGGGATGCTGGGATACCACAAGTGAACAGAGGTATCGGTCACGTTAAAAATTTCTCGCCGAACGGTGGTGTGTTTTCATAGTTCTGATTTTTTTGTACAATTTTCTAAATGATAGCGTGAAACCACAGTGGAGAAATAGCAAAAACTGTTGTGTTTGTTTAGATTTTAGTTAATTCAGACTAACTTCAGTATTTGCAACATCAGTCATTGAAACCGTCCCTATGCATTTACAACTAGACATTATAATGAACACCCTTGCTTATTAACCTTCGGAAACCAACCATTATTTGATAGCGATTGAAACACACCTCCATTTCCAGCAGATATTTAACCGTGAGTGACACCGCTGGTTGTCACGGCGGCCACACCGTGTGAAGCTATTTTCTCTTCTTTCTTTTTATGATAGCCATCGATCACTGCTCTGTTTTCTAAAATTTCTAATCATGCACCTGTTGGCCTCATCGCAGTTGAGTGTGACATAGACCTGCGAATTGACACGCTTGTAGCACAATACAAATCTTGATCGATGACTATTGTACCAGATCCTGTTCACTAAATCACAGCTTCTGCAGCAGTGATTTCTTTCATCGCAGTTTCAGTTGTTTTTCAGTGATGTAAAATGGTGGACGTCTCTCCGTGGGCGTTATGTTCCGCGCTGTCCTCGTTAGTGTCCCAGGGACTTGTTGGGTGGCTCCACCTGTAACGATGTCTTGCTTCTGTAGATGGTTGACCTTGAAACAGTTATGAGTGGAATCATGGATGAATTCCCAGTCCTGCGCAAAAACCGCTTCTTCGTCTTATGTGGTGTCTCGGCACTATTCTTCCTGCTTGGTATCACCATGGTGACGCAGGTACAAACCAGTAACCATGACGATGTTCGCTCTTCGGCAGGCTTAACAAATATAACGATGCTCACTCTTTGGTAGACTTGACACATACATGTATAAGGTTAGCAGCAGTTAATAACGTCCTTCTAAGCTGGCATACCTTGTGTTTTTCCTCTGATTTATTGGCAGTTTAGGTGTAGTTTTCCAGGTGTATGTATATTTTGAAAAGCTGTGTGGCAAAATTAATGGGCAATAGACAAACAGATTTGTATAAAAATATCAAAACATTAAATAACATTTTATCCATCAGATAGAGTGAGCATCAAAGCAGAAGTAAGATAATTCCAGAAAATTTGCATACGTTTTTATTTAGTGTTTTGTCTTTTCTAAAATTTAGTAAAAAGGATAAAAAAAAGTAGTTGTTATTCTTACCAGAGCTTTACTGTCTTGGGAGCAACATTTCTCAACAGGATTCCAGCATGTGTTGAACTTTACATGTTCAGTTTTTCGATAACAAAGTTATAAAATATTAAAAAAGTCTCCTTGTCTGCAAATGTTTGTATGTTGTGAAGGTGACTGGGGTGGCTATTCTGCATTTGCTTTGAATTTAGAAGTTTCTGTTGAAGTTTTAAAGATAAACTAACCATTTATCCGCAGATTCCTAATCATAACAGAAATGTCAATAGCGCGTATATAACGCTTGAAATGAGACGTTTGTTACTGGCGTGCTGCTCATTGTAACAAAACGTAATAGCCAAATCTAACAATATAATCATCACAGAGACGCTTCAATGTACATCATTCCATGTGAAATCAACCAATATTTACTTATATTTTAACCAATGACTAAGTGGCTATACTTGAGCATTTCTGCAAAAGAACTATGCATTTACATGCAAATAGTCTCTGTAACCCCCTATAATGTGAAAAAGTACCTGTTATTTTTACCTATTTTCAGGTGCCTCTAACTTGACAATTTTACAATCCACATATCTTAAATTTTTTTAATATATAGATATAAGGGTACAGATTGTATATGCAAAATTCAAGAATGATAAGGAGAAAGATAATGCTTATACAGGGTGCACAAAAATGGGGAAGAAATTTTTTCAGAAAACTTTCAGCAGCCTCTATTTCATTCTTTTTGTTACCGTGCAATTGCCCTCCAATTGTCAGGGGTACTGGCAATAATCTTTTAGTTTAGTAGGTATCTAAAAAATGGTGAAAAGTATAAGTAGATACTTACGGAACTTAAAGATTATTGCCAGTACCCCTGACAATAGATGGTAACAACTTGGATATTGTGACATAGGGATAATTTCTTTTAATACGACAATGGGGGTACAAATTAAGAATAAGCTAACAACCAAATTGAGTTTACTACAACGACAGTATTTTAATTACACTTACAGTACTAGTAATACATTCCAAACATTAAACAAACCGACAATAAAACACTCAATTCTTCTGGTCTCTCAGACCTAGTCCTTGGCGCACCCCAACTTTAAACTCTTCAGGTCTCTCAGACCTAGTCCTTGGCGCACCCCAACTTTAAACTCTTCTGGTCTCTCGGACCTAGTCCTTGGCGCACCCCAACTTTAAACTCTTCTGGTCTCTCAGACCTAGTCCTTGGCGCACCCCAACTTTAAACTCTTCTGGTCTCTCGGACCTAGTCCTTGGTACACCCCAACTTTAAACTCGTCTGGTCTCTCAGACCTAGTCCTTGGCGCACCCCAACTTTAAACTCTTCTGGTCTCTCGGACCTAGTCCTTGGCACACCCCAACTTTAAACTCTTCTGGTCTCTCAGACCTAGTCCTTGGCGCACCCCAACTTTAAACTCTTCTGGTCTCTCGGACCTAGTCCTTGGCGCACCCCAACTTTAAACTCTTCTGGTCTCTCGGACCTAGTCCTTGGCGCACCCCAACTTTAAACTCTTCAGGTCTCTCGGACCTAGTCCTTGGCGCACCCCAACTTTAAACTCTTCTGGTCTCTCGGACCTAGTCCTTGGCGCACCCCAACTTTAAACTCTTCTGGTCTCTCGGACCTAGTCCTTGGCGCACCCCAACTTTAAACTCTTCAGGTCTCTCGGACCTAGTCCTTGGCGCACCCCAACTTTAAACTCTTCTGGTCTCTCGGACCTAGTCCTTGGCACACCCCAACTTTAAACTCTTCTGGTCTCTCGGACCTAGTCCTTGGCGCACCCCAACTTTAAACACTTCTGGTCTCTCGGACCTAGTCCTTGGCGCACCCCAACTTTAAACTCTTCTGGTCTCTCAGACCTAGTCCTTGGCGCACCCCAACTTTAAACTCTTCTTGGTCTCTCAGACCTAGTCCTTGGCGCACCCCAACTTTAAACTCTTCTGGTCTCTCAGACCTTGTCCTTGGCGCACCCCAACATTAAACTCTTCTTGGTCTCTCAGACCTATTCCTTGGCGCACCCCAACTTTAAACTCTTCTGGTCCCTCAGACCTAGTCCTTGGCGCACCCCAACTTTAAACTCTTCTGGTCTCTCAGACCTTGTCCTTGGCGCACCCCAACTTTAAACTCTTCTGGTCTCTCAGACCTAGTCCTTGGCGCACCCCAACTTTAAACTCTTCAGGTCTCTCAGACCTATTCCTTGGCGCACCCCAACTTTAAACTCTTCTGGTCTCTCAGACCTAGTCCTTGGCGCACCCCAACTTTAAACTCTTCAGGTCTCTCAGACCTAGTCCTTGGCGCACCCCAACTTTAAACTCTTCTGGTCTGTCGGACCTAGTCCTTGGCGCACCCCAACTTTAAACTCTTCTGGTCTCTCGGACCTAGTCCTTGGCGCACCCCAACTTTAAACTCTTCTAGTCTCTCAGATCTAGTCCTTGGCGCACCCCAACTTTAAACTCTTCTTGGTCTCTCAGACCTAGTCCATGGTGCACCCCAACTTTAAACAGCCAACATTTTGACAGACCCCAGGAACTATGAATTAGCCAATGGGTATCACCCATAATTCTAGCCAACCTCTCTAGCTCTAAATGATTTGAATTGATAGCTGGGTTACCTTCAGGAGAAGATGTCAGGTTGTGATGTCTTGTTTATGAAATTATTGACTAAAAGGATCAGTGGTCATTAATCCTTGGTAGGGTTAATGACTACAAGGCTTACCTGCTACAGATATCTGATAAGGAGAGGCACCTATAAACTGGCAAAATAAATAACAGGTGTGATTTTGGGCACTTGCTCCTTTTTCACATCATAGGTCATTACAGACACAATTTGCATGTAAATGTTTGGTTTTTTTTTTGCAGAATTGCTCAAGTATATTCGTGAAAATGTTCATCAAGTTGGTATATATATATATATATATATATTACGATTTTCCTGATGAAGGCTGCCAATGGCAGTAAGTAAAATAGTTGTGGTTGAAGAAAATCATAATTCATATGTTCAAGTGTAGCCACTTAGTTATTGGTTAAAATTTAAGTAAATTCTGAGACATTAACTTTTTTAATTTCCATAAAATTTGACACATAATGAATGACCCATGAGTAACTGCTCTTGCTCAGGCACATGATTTCTGTTGATGTAGCACATTGAAAATGGCTGTTGACCAGAACATTGTATTTGATGTATACATCCTATTTTTATATTGTAAGTTTAATCAGAATTATGCATATAACTCGTAATCATACACCAGAGTACAAGGTACAGAATAACCAGATACCCTGTAATATGTTCTAGATTAATAGTGATGTTCACTAATGATATGTTCGCTATTATGAAACTACCCTGTTGCTGTTACCCAGAATCCCAAGGGGATTTTCACTGAGACAAGTAAAATATAAATTTGCATAATACGACGTTAGTTCCACATGATAGTGTCACAGACAAATAATTATTCCATATATCCTAGTATGTTGTGATGGAAAAAAATTTAAAGAAATTAAGCCACCGCAGCCACCTTATCGTACTGCTTCTTACCCATCAGTAAAGCTTATAATATTGAATAATGGTATGTACATTTTGCAAAATCCCCAAAAATTTCCTTCCCGCCATCCCTCTGTGCTAGCTGTGTGTCCCTTTGGTATCCCCAAACCAGACTAGCTTGCCTTGAGTAACTCTCCGTTCACAAATGGACATCTGGTCTTGTCTAGTTAAACTCCTGTGAGGTTTGCCAGAGTTATTTCATTGTAATGCCGAGAGAATGTGTTTATAGTCCTGCCTGTGAGCCTGCCCCCAGTGACTAGTGTTGTCGTTGATTCGCCCCGCTTTCTAGTCGACAGATTGGTGACTAATTTGTTTGGTGTTTCATGTCTGATATTGTCACTTCCTACTGCCTGTTGGAGTATAATACTTTTATATCTATATTGTTGTGATCCAAAATTATAACTGATACTAAATGGAGCATAACTTGATCTGTTGTCCCATGACTATAACTGATTACTTCGTTGTCTCTAACACAGTTCATTAACAGCAGTTTATCAAAGCGTCACCAATAACTTTTCAGGCCTAAGTTACAAATCACCAGAAAAACAATACATCATATAGACAAATAACATCATTATAACATAATTATGATTATTTAATTGATCGTTTTAATGTGTTAATTTCACAAACCGCCAAATCTGCAAATGAATGGCTTGTACTAGTATCTGAATTAGGGCGACAGAACCAATATTATACTTGAGTTTCTTTACTGTTTTCACTACAACGATTATTTGTTGGTTTTGATCAGAAGATGTGGAATAAAAAACACTTCATAATAATCAGTTCTGCTGAGAAAGGGAAAAGGGGATAACTAAAACCCTCAAATACATTACCGGTACATGCAGTTGTGATTTTGGTAGCATATATTTCACTATTAATGTTTCACATTAATTAATCTTAATTTATGATGCCTGGCCCTATCAAATCTGAACAATTTGTAAATTGTGCACTACATATATTTCTAAATATCACTGACCATTAACTTTTACATTAAACTAATCAATGTTATTCTATTAAATATACCTCATAAATCTTACTAATTTTAATTTAACGATCGATACACAGTGTGTATTTGGTGGTTATCTAGTTACCAGTTACCCGTTTAGCCTGCCCCCCGTGGTAGAGTCATACAGGATTCGTCAGAAACCTGCCCACCCACTGGCCCAGAATAAGCCCAAGAGAAAGGTGGTCCACCAGTTTGCTTCAACTTTTTTGTGTTTGAGTTCTTGGAATCGCTCCTTTCTCTTGTCAACAGCAGCTTCATTCTGACTGCTGATGGCTACTGTCTACTATATCTCGTTGACTGTTGCACGGAATGAAATCTTCTGTCTTGTGTAAGGTGTGCTACTAACCCCTTCAACTACTAACCCCTTCCACTGGGTTAGTCGGCCTTATATAGAGGCATACTTGCACTGAAGCATAAGATGTGCAAACCCTTTTGCTGAACCGATCACTCGCATTATGCATGTGAAACTTTGGGATTCATTTCTGTTAGTGGCACAAAAGCTATATATATATCAACTGCAATGTTGACATCAAACTTCAACTTACGAAGTAACTATTTTTGCGAGGGATGATTATTACAAAACAAAAGCAAATTTGCTGTGAGACCAGTAATGTTAGATTTGTGTTAGTTCGATATGGTATGTTTTATTTTTACAGTTTAAAATTCAGAGTTTTTACAGTTGAAATTGCAAAAAAAAATCGGCCTGTGCCTGCATTTTTGTATAGGGTTTTGGGTGGGTGAGGTCATTTTTTTTACAAAACCCCTAAGTTTATGTCAGCAGACATGACTTGCGTCTACGTTTCACCGACTTGAGTCTGGCCCAGTTTGGGAGTGGATGTTGTTGCTTGGTGTGTCACTAACCGCCACAGTAGTGCCTTGTGTCAGTAGCAAAACTGTGTCGCTCAAGCTTCACACAGTAACCTTTGTGTGCAGAGACAGTCCTCAGAAACTGGTCTAACATTTTTTTTCTTGTGTTTGACTGACTGAACTGGAAAAAGTGCAAAGCTCAAATCATAATTTTTTGCTAAGAGTATGAAACTGATACCAGAGATTTAAATCTCTGCTGAGTTGTGAGTTGCAAAAGCAATAAATCACAGAGTGTTTCATTGTGTTTGTTAGAGAATCTCAAGATTAAAAATCTATTCAAAGCGAGTAAATTTATTCTTTTGCAAAGATGCAAGTTGTAAATCCTGTCCTTCGGTTTCATTTACAGACGATTTTAAACATCCCAATTGGCAGTTTCCAAAAAGCACACAGAAATTTTGGACATATTTTCAATTGCCTGTCGAAATAGTTTGCTTCTTGTGTCGACCGAGCTGAAGCCCAGGTTTTTACTGTTCTGGAAACATTTGTTTATTTTCTGGTAGCTGTGGTCAAGCTCCAGCAATGATCAACTTCTGAGAGACAGTCGGCTGAAGCTTGACCAATCGATACATTTGATTTATCATGTGCATGTGGATGTTACATATACTGTACTGACTCTTTGATAACATAAAAAATTAACTAAAAAATTTTTTTTCATAAAACATGTCAAGTAGAAAATATTATGAATGAAGATGATATTTTTAGTGTAGAAGTTGAGTTTGTTTTCTGGCACTACATTTTAATCCTGGATAAGTATATGTGTTGACCTTTGACATTTTTTTGGTCACGTGATGCTAGTTGGTAGTTCCTTCTCTCCCCACCAGGGCGGCATGTACGTTCTGCAGTTACTTGACTGGTACAGTGCTGGATTCTGTGTTCTCATCATTGCTATCGTCGAGTGCTGCGCCATCAATTGGCTGTACGGTGAGTGGAGTCGCTATGACGTTGCCGAAACATCGTAAATTGTGCGTTTGTAAATGGCCCTATTAAAGTTTGTAATTAGATTGACGTGTATGGTTGGGAGAAATAAAAGATAGTTGGGTTGGGTTCTATTGTAAATGTGTAATTAATTACAAGTACAGTGTAATTGTATTTGAGAATATTTAGAATGCTGTGATTTAGCTTTATGATGCTGTATAGCTAACTGACCATTGCATTTGAACTTTATGATGCTGTATAGCTAACTGACCATTGTATTTGAACTTTATGATGCTGTATAGCTAACTGACCATTGTATTTGAACTTTATGAAGCTGTATAGCTAACTGACCATTGTATTTGAACTTTATGATGCTGTATAGCTAACTGACCATTGTATTTGAACTTTATGATGCTGTATAGCTAACTGACCATTGTATTTGAACTTTATGGCATTTATCTCTGTGTTCTGTACGGCATTGCTCTCTGTGTTCTGTACGGCATTGCTCTCTGTGTTCTGTACGGCATTGCTCTCTGTGTTCTGTACGACATTGCTCTCTGAGTTCTGTACGGCATTGCTCTCTGTGTTCTGTATGGCATTGCTCTCTGTGTTCTGTACGGCATTGCTGCCTGTGTTCTGTACGGCATTGCTGCCTGTGTTCTGTACGGCATTACTGTCTGTGTTCTGTACGGCATTGCTGCCTGTGTTCTGTACGGCATTGCTGCCTGTGTTCTGTACGGCATTGCTGTCTGTGTTCTGTACGGCATTGCTGTCTGTGTTCTGTACGGCATTGCTGTCTGTGTTCTGTACGGCATTGCTCTCTTTGTTCTGTACGGCATTGCTCTCTTTGTTCTGTACGGCATTGCGTTGGCTGCTTCAGGAAATGCCAAGTTCTCGGCCAACATAAAAGAGATGCTGGACCACTATCCGGGGGTCTGGTGGAGAATCTGCTGGAAGTTCATTTCTCCCCTTCTTATCGTGGTGAGTGGGAGTTTCTCGGAGAGGAGTTGATGGAATAATAGGTCAACAGTGCTCCTCTCAGGAATTAGAAGGATGCAAACTAACTTCATAATGTTGCTTACCATGTTTAGGAATTTGATAATGTAATGCTGCACCAGTTGCTGTTTTATTATTGGACATATTGCTGCAAACTGTAAAAATGCAGTCTTGAAAATTATCAATTTTCGGTAGTCATTTTATTTCAAAATGCCTCGGTTAATTCCATAGTTCGACCATGCAGTTAAAATATTGTTTATTCAACCTGGGCATGTCTAGTTTACAAACCCGTCTTGTACTTCCATTTCACAATCATTTTGATAGATTATATGCTTCTAGTTTCCAAACTAGATGAGTTTGCAGCCCAAATCATATATTTCTTTTAGTATGCAAGATAGAACGTGTCCTTTCAGTTTGTGATTTGGATGATGTACTTTCAGTTTGTCATTTGTATCATGTATTTTAATGGGAAACAAAAGTCATAGTTTTGGGCCTATACACTCATTACTAAAGCATAACCGTTTGTAACTACAATTAAGAATATCACGCCAGTGGTTTATTAAGAAAACTGTGTTGAACACACAACATCTTAATTTCATTGGCTGCGCGTTTGTTTGAGACTTCATTTCATTGGTTCTGTTTATGCCGACCTCCCTTAGTATATCACCCGATTTTCAGGTGATATACTACCTGATTTTCATAGAACTGTGCATGTTCTTATCGGTCGTGCTGGTTAACATGTCAACCCTCAGTCGACTGGAGAAATGGCTGGAATCTCCATCTTTTAGAACACATTCTGAGTAAACCATTGTTTAAGTGCATAGCTCCAAAACCATGATTTTTGTTTCGCTTTAAGTTTGGAAATTTTATCATGTACGTTCACTTTGTGATTTGGATGATGTATTTGCAGAGCATATTGGTGTTCAGTTTTGTCAACTATGAGCCAGCGTCATACGGCAAGTACATCTACCCGCTGTGGGCAGACAGTGTGGGCTGGCTGCTTACCATGTCTTCTGTCATCCCCATCTTTGTCGTGGCTATCTACAAGTACGTGAAGGCCGACGGAGACACTGTTTTTGAGGTAAGCACACACGACGTGTTAACTCTTTGTGCACATGTGTAATTGTGTTGTTTAGTTTTGATGAAATCATTGCTGCAGTAGAAGATAAATGAGTCGAAATAGTCTTGGCGTAGCTATTTCAATAATTTCATGTATTGGTCATTGTGTGTGTGTGTGATACGTTTATCTGTCTGCACGCAGAAACTGCAGCGAGCTGCACGTCCTGTGTTCAACATTGAAGCGAAGCAGGTGAGCACGATCGACATTGACATCATGAAGCCAACAGAAGTGAAGGAACCCGAGGCCACGGACGAGTTAAACGACTCGGACGCGCAGCGGCGCAACCTGCTGGAAGGCAAGGAAGACGACCCAAACGAAACAAACACGAGTGTGTTGTAACCGTAGCAACTGCCACAATGATGTCATCAATAACTGTAGTCTCGTTTCTGCAAGGCGATAAACCCCTTTGCCAGTTGACCCCAGTAATCCCCCCCTCCCGCCCGGCCAGTTGCCTCTGGGGTTAATCACCCTTTTGTAACGTGGTCGCTGGGATTTGTCCCTTTAAAATATTCTAGTTGATAGCTTTAACACACACCCCAGAAGAGACGATTTGTTGTGATGAACTAAGATTGTGATAAGGTTAGACTGTACCTTCGAACAGTGTCCTTTTTCTTCCTTAGTTTCCTTCCACAAAAGCATCATTGAAATTCAGTGATTTTGATATTCTCTGCTTTCTTTTACACACACGTTTATTTGTATGGGTCAACAATCCTAGGGGTATTTTACGAGGGGTCAACTAGCCTTGGGGCAACTGGCCAGGGCAAAGCATCGGTGTCAACTGGCACTGGATTGTGGAGGTCATGCAGCAGTGGACGAATTGTTGTTGACAACGACATTGAGTTTTTAGCCTTGACGACATCGATGACATCATTGTAGCTGTGGTCATTTTAACGTGACCATTGTCCTCTATGCTCACGGAATATACTGATTGCGATTGTCAACAATGTGCGTCTACCAAGTGTCATGATCCTGATTTACACACACTGACGAATCAAGATCTCACCTGGATCTTTCCAACCAGCTTCAACACTGTTGCACTTGCATCCGGTGACAGTTTGGGTGACAGTTTGTGCAGCCGTCTTGGAGCTAGGAGATCCAGTTTGTGTCAACACCAAGTGTCCACAACGCAGGCAGGAACGTTGGGAATGGCGTCCCACACCCGGACACATTGGGCCAAACTGGCGCTGGTGTCTAAAAGCATGTCCTACGCAAATAGAGGTGAACTTCGTCATCGACAATTTGTTGTCTGCTATTTTAAAACGACTTGTGTTGATAACTATCAATGGAAGCTTATTTTTCAGTCCCTTGGAGTGTTTTCATTTTTGGGGACAGGTGCTTATTGTTGGTTGTTTGACTTACCGTTGACAGACGGGCTCACATGATCGGATTTCACTCGATCTGTCTGTGTCGATGTTGTTGCGTAATGATGCCATCGCAACCTCATTTAGCTGAACAATGATTTGTACGTATTCGGCCTCGGTTAACTGAACACTTTGTCGGGACTCTCTGTGGAGTTTTGCCTAACTGAGGGAGAGCTGGCGTTTGTGGGTCATATTTTGTTAAATTTGCTGCAGAATTGTTTTGTGTGAAACTCGTGCCTTAGATAAGTTTTAGCAGCGGTACTCTTAGACGGTGCCTGGTGGATTTCTGTTACATATTTTAGCAGGACACATTGAATCGGTCAACTTTAAAATCAGATGTTGGTATGCTATTCAGACATTTTCATACATAGGAAATTACTCTGGGTTTATTACCTGTTGGAGCAATATTTTTAAAATAGTAATATTTGTTAATATAGATTACCGATCATAAATTCAAACGAGAGTTACAACAAGAATTGTTCTGTTGTCACCATGTAGGACTGTTTACAAGCTTATGTATCAGTGGGTGCGTTTCCGCATTACCATTTATTTTGTTACTTATCATTCTGTCAGATTCGTAGTCCCGCCCATATTTGGCCATTAAGCGCAAAAAAACCGAAAACCATTGAGGATTAAATTCTACTAGATAACTAGTAATGGTGATACAATCTGGATATTTGTTACCGTCCGCACGATTTATGGTCGGGTTATTTAAAGCGTTATTGCCTGAGCCCACTTTAAAATATCAACAGCAAATATGATTAATTCAAAGTTATGTATCTTTAAACGTTCCCTGTTTCTCCACATACTTGTTTTTCGTATGATTGATTTTGTTAATGGTCAGTCTAAAGTCACAACGGTAATAATAAATGTTTATTGCAGATGGAAGACCATATAATATACATTTTAACAGTAATGTCAGTGTAGAGGACATTTAACAAAAACAAAACCAGATATGTTTATTCCATTAGACGCCAGTTAACAGGTGCAAGTACATATATCCGGTGGAAGTAGTTCCGACGTACATATATCCGGTGGAAGTAGTTCCGGCGGAAGTAGTTCTTGTGAAATGCCAAATGATATTTAAATTGGGCGTCCAAAGTTTCCATGTCCGTGGCACACTGTATGTCGTAGCGACTCCGCTTACGTGTGTATATAGTTCGGTGCTCACTCACGTGCAGGGTTTGGTCAAATGTGCCTCTTACTACGTTGCTATGACTACTGCTCGAGAACGCTGTCCTTCGTTATATGATAATAATAATACTGACGCAGTGCATGCCGGTCGATTGTTGAGGTCGTCCTTGTAATGGCAGAATTGCCAACCTATTTTTTGATGTTTTGTATTTGAAGACGGGTGTGTAGTGTGTGTTTGTGGTTGGTGTACCCTGCATGAGGGGGGGGCAAGGGGGCACCCCCTCCCCGGATCTGGATGTTTAGGTCTTTTATGGTGAGTAGATTGTTTACTATTTGTGTTAAGTAGATCATCTAGTATATGTGTTAATTAATTATATGCAATTATATCATTATTGTTCATAGAAAGTAGACATTTTTGGTAAGTGTAAAGATTTCTAGCTGATCGAAATCAGACGGCAGAATTGTTTGCCCCCCGCTGGAAAAAAGCTTGCGGACGCCCCTGGTAGTTTGATGACCGAAGTAACAGCGGTTGTCTCGCTCATGTGGCAGAGAACCGATGTCTCCAGTTAGCAGACGGCGGCGGACCGTGCGTTCTCATCAACCGCTGTGAAGTGTCTTCCTGTCGTCTGACTATATTTATCCAAGCATCTGCGCGTTGTACCGTCGTGGGTTGTCGGTGTGCGTGCGCGAGTTTCCGCGAGAAATTATGATGTGTTGCCATGCTGCCGACCGATAAAGATGTAGTGTCGTGTTGAAGTATGTCTCGTGTTTCGTTTTGAATAGTAGATGCATGCCGAAGCCGCGTGCGACCGATTGTTTTGTTTGCGTGGTTGGCGGTGAAGGTGCGAACGCTCATACGCCGATGATGTTTCTTGAATTGTTCGTGGCTAGTAGTCGGATGTCGTTCTGTATGTGTCGTTCTAACTCTCTAAAAGGGGCAGCAGAATTCCGGTTACGACAAAATGGCCGGTTTTACCAATGCGTTGATGTTTATGTCTTGTGTGCGTGTATTGTAGTTAATGTTTAGTGATTTTAGAAAGTAATTGTGATGCTGGTTCAGCGCGTCAGTGGTGTGTCTCAGATGTTGGTTCTTGTGAAATGAACGCCAATTCTTTTTAGCAGTGGATATAGCAGGTCAAGTTGAACTTACGAATGTAACCGCCAGTTGACCACGTAACATGTAATAAGTGTTCCCCTGACCTCTCGCCGTCAGGCGTGTGTAGGCACACGCTAGGTTCCCCGTGTCGCAATACTGCCGAGTCTTTCGTTTTGTGTGTTCTTTGGACCCCAGAATTGGAGACGGGTCCGAGAGTACGGCGAAGCAAGAGTCTGTGGTAGCGTGACAGTCTCCGGGTCTTCAGTTGGTGCTTTTCTCAAATCCATTTATGAGTCTTATTTGTACATTCATTTATTCTGCATTCGAACATCACTGGAATTTGACTGCTCGTAGCGTGCTGGGGGTGTCGTTATTTCTGAAACCTGTCTAGCACGTCAACAGCCACGTCCCATTATCGTTTGATGAGTACAAGAAACAAATTGCAGTACTGGTTCCTAAGTGAACACGGTTGACTGATTTCCCTTGTACTTGCCGAAAGGTTGCAGGACAATGGCTCGCTGTCGAAAGTTTTAAGACAACGATGCGTGCCGGGATTGTTAGTGTTGATTTATGTACACGACCTTTGTTTGTTGTTTGTGTGTATATAGCCTGCGTTAGTAAATAACAAACTCTTGTTTGGCGTGCTTAGTTTAACGATGCCCTGGTTGTCTTGAGCGTTCCTTCCCAGCGTCTCCAAACCCGAGGACGCACACGTGACTCGATGCCACGTCATCGCTGGGACGTGTGAACCTCTGACGCCCGCAGTGTGCATTCTGAACTACTGTAATGTCTCCAGTACTCTGACAAATGCATTACATCAAAACTCATCAATGGCGATGAATTGCTTTTCTGTTGATATTAACATTACGAAACAATATGATTAATATGTACATATGCAGCAGCAGTTGTTTACCGAATACGGTTATATATCACGTACGGACCTTATTATATATTATTATTAGTTGGATTGGAATTGGAGTTTGTAAATTAAAATAAACATGGGGAATATACCGTCTTGTTTGTCGTGTTCCGTTTCACACTAAAATTCTTCTTGCGATGACGTTCCAGTTATTTCGTTTGTTTTCTCCGTAGTATGCTGGAAGCTAACTTGAATATTTGTGGCACCAACATACGCGTCAGTATCACACATTGACAATTCTGCTTAAAACATCAACACTGTTTCCATTCTCCCGTCGAATCCCTGGAAACCCGATGGTACATTTCCTGTTTACCGATTACACCCGTTCTATAGCGTTCATGCATTACGTGTCTGTAGTACAAACCAGCAGTGGAACCAGGGGGGTCTTAGGGGTCTGAAGACCCCCCAGGCCAATCTTAGACCCCCTGTGTCCGTGGCAAATAGTACGGGAAGGGGAGACCAGGACAAGTCCGGCTCCGGGGCAAGTCCGCCAACCGGCTTTTATTCCGTGCCGTTGCAGAATTTAGTAATTTCGGTCACACGATTAAGTCACATAATCATCAAACTACATGCAGCGCATTGTTCGAAATGACTACTGACTCTTGGGGGGTCCCCGAAAAATTATTTTCAGGCGCTGTAATGGCTATTAACGTCTATTTTTGTGGAAAAAAACTTGCTTGCTATCATAGCGATCTGTAGTTATTTTACCAGCTTAAAATTATCAGCCAGATATTTTCGGTAAATTTAAGGCCGAAACTGATCCTCTAGCTCTACAGATACAGTCTGCAGATCTATTAGAGTGTCCATGGGGGCGGACTAGTCCCGGTCTCCCCTATATATAGGCCTACATCGGAACTAGTGTCAGTGTAAAGACAGCAGTATTAGCAGCCGGCTAATATTAACCCTTATGTAAGTAGAACGTCACATGTGTCGCCCCCCCCGCCTGGTTCGTAAGTAGAATGACATGACTACGAGACCCCAACACACACACCAACAAGCCTAAATCCGCAAGAACATAACGCAGATGAATAAAACACGGAGATGACAGGATTTCAACCAAAAATTACTGATTAGTCAAGCACTGGAGGAAAGGAGTAGTCGCATTACAATGGAAGTGAACAATCACTAAGCTAGTGGAGTAATTGTTTTCTGCTTAATTTTATGTTTAATTACAATGCTTTCTGTAAACTGCCATTCTAAAGATTGCTACTAAAACAAAAAGTCCACATGGATAGAAAGGTGGTTGATTGACAGAAGAGAAAGAACAATGATAGACATGGAGATTTCAAGATTTGAAACCATTTTTGAGAGGTGTGCTGCGACGGAGAGCAGTATTAGCAGTGAAATATCCCTGGTCTCGCTCGAAATGGTTTTCTGCAAAGCAGTGTCCGGTAAAACCGCTAGGTGGGTAAAGTATCGCCATTTAGCGGGAACGAATTGTGTCTTGTCCAGACTAGAAGCAATGGATCGAAGATTCTTTTACGTATGACCGCAACGACTTGGACGCTTGCATTTTTATGAACATGATATGTTTTAATTCTGAGACAGCTGAGCGTTTTCGTGTTCTCTCGATCACATAGTTGTACGTTCTTTCTGCAGCTTGTTGGGTAATATGCTAACTCTCGCACATGTCTGCCTTGTCACCCACGCCAAACGACATTTGGACTCGTACAGAAATACCATCAGTGTTTCTAAGAATCTTTATATTTGTTTGCATGTCGATCTAACTAGGCTTACACACTAACTGTAAATAACCCTGAATCACCCCATCTGGTCAACTGTTCTCAGTGTTTCGTGGTAAGATTTGACGCTAGATACGAAGAGATTGCACCAGTTGGTGCTTTACATTGACACCGCAGAATAACATAACTACAGCTTTCTGAGTTCAATAACAAGTCGTCCATCGTGTATTGTGCGTCGGTTGAACAATAAAATGTAGCGTATTAGTAAATTTGATTTTTCGGTTGCGCGACCCACCGTGCAACGGCCTATTTAAGACCGCCTTCCTTCGGAATGAGGCGAAGCGAGGGACGAGAAAAGAGAACGATATGATGAATACCTGAACTTTCTGTCCTACAGCCCTAGAATATTCTTCACCAGAATCGGGCTCCTGAGTCACCCCTGGACCCCGATCAACCATTGGCTATTGTTGTTGTTGTTGTTGTTGATATTATTATATATGATAATCACCTTAAGAAATGTTTTGTATGCTTTCCTGATATCTCGGCCGACTCACTTGGCCTTCGGCGGCGGACTGACATCGCTACGGAAATAATAATCAAAAATCTTGATATGTAATCAACATGTCAGGTATCTCATTCCGAGAAATTGGAACGTCAATCCATTCAAGGATTGTTATTATACAATCACATCTGGTGAAAATATTCTGAAACTTCAAGTTGCCTGTTGCAAATCGGGCATAAAACTGAACTTCTCGAAATGCGACGCGTCACTTCACCAGAAAGGCATATTGTTATGGAAGGCAAATAACGCGAGACGGTGGGAGAGTTATTATTCTTTGGTAGCATGGTGCCCTTTGCAGAGAGAGATAGAGGGGGAGGGGGAGAAAGAGAGCAAGAGAGACGAAGGGAGGGAGGGAGATATAGTGGGGGAGGGACAGAGGGAGGGAGAAACAGACGGACGGAGAGAGACGGAGGGAGAGAAGGGGAGAGAGAGACGGAGGGAGGGAAAGAGAGACGGACGGAGGGAGAGAGAGAGAGACGGAGGGATGGAGGGAAAGAGAGACGGAGGGAGGGAGGGAAAGAGAGACGGACGGAGGGAGAGAGAGACTGAGGGATGGAGGGAGAGAGAGAGACGGAGGGGCAGCGAGGAGAGGGATTGATCTAGAGCATTTTACCGTGATATATCAAACCAGATAACACACGAGAATACATTAGAAGAGCTGAAGAGGATGTATGTATGTATGTATGTATGTATCTATGTATGTATGTATGCATGTATGTTATGTTTGAATAATTTTGAACGCGACCGAGTACGCGCGTTGGTAAAGACACGCGTTTGTTCGAACACTCTGCGTGTTTTCTGTGATTGTTTTTATTTACGTAACCTGCGTCAAACGTCCGCCTCAGTTCCCTCGAACGGTAGGAATGCTTCGTGAAACCGACGCAGCAGCGTATTTACAAATATAGTGAAAAGTATGCTTAAATGTTAATGAATAAATAATATTAATAAAATACGATATTTATATAGCGCCATAATCACATAGTGCTCTATGGCGCTTTACAATTCAATAATAGTACAGCTAAACGTATATAAGCAGTTAAATAATTAAAATAATAAATTAATTAAGAACAATACAACTAAAAATCATACATCAAATTAAACCGTTAAAAATACAAGTACAATTTAAATTTAAAGGCATTACAACTAAAATGTACACATTAAATAAAATTATTAAAATAATAAATTACATTAAGAGTAATACAAGTATAAGTATCAAATGGGATTAAAATAGTAAAATAATAAATTAAATAAATTATACAATGAATTAAATAAGACAAAATAATAATAATAAATATTGAATACGATTAAAGGCGATAAACATATATAATTCTATCTTGTATATTCCTCTAGGAAAAGGAAGGTCTTTAATTGCCGTTGACAGCTGGCGCCGCTGTTAGAGTTTCTGATGTTAGCGGGCAAATTGTTCCAAAGAGTGGCCGCTGCTTTGGTGAACGTGTGATCACCGTATGTGGCTGTTTTAGATCTAGCCACAGTCAATGTGATGGTAGATTCGGATCGTAGTGAGCGTGTTGGTCTGTAAATGGACAGCAGATCACTCAGGTAATCCGATGCTTGGTGGTGGACAGCACGGAAAGTTTGTGACGTGATCTTATATTGTATTCGGCGGTGGACTGGAAGCCAGAACGTTATATAACGGGAATAACATACCGTTTGTTGATGTCACTCGAGTGTCACCAGCCATCTAACATCACTCGGGCATGTGGCACTCGTGGTGTTATCTGGCTGGTAACACTCACGTGACATCAACAAACAATGTATTATTCCCTAAATAAATCACGTTATCGCTTCGACATATCGCCTCGAATAAACACATCTTTAATTTGTGTTGTGAAATTATATCCTTTATCGTGGAAGGAAACATTGGTTTTCCTAAGTGACACGTCCGGTGTTCTGATACATCTGTCATACTTGCCCGCTCCCCTGAACTTGGGCTATGTAAGTTTTGTTAGTATTCCTATTTATTCGTGACGGTTTTTTCTGCACAAATAAATAACAAACGGCACGCTTCAAAAGCTAAGTAGTCTTTCGCAAACGGATAATATAATCCAACTATCCAGGACAGGTTTGTCGCGAGCGAGGGGTATGGCAGGGTATTCGTGTCATAAACGCAACGGTTTAACTGTGACACTTTTATAGCCAATCACAACCTTTATTTTATACAAAAAATTAAACACCTACAATTTCCATTGATATCACGCTTTTAATTTCACTTCTCCAGAAAAACCACAGTTCAGTTGAGATATAATATATAATATAGCAATAGAATTTGTCCCCAAATTAATCAAGGTAATAAACAAACAGGTGTGTATGCGGGATTGTTTTATGTATTAGCAATAACACATGCCTTTTTGTTTTGAAGCATGCTAATTGGTGTAGTACATGTATTTCATCTTGTGTGAAGGAATATATGTTCAGGGTATTGCTTTGACTAGTATATTTTACATGTGTATTGAGTCTATAAAAACTACTCTGATTAGATCATATTGTACCTCATTATCCACATGTCAGTTATGTTGGGACCATAAGTCAAAATTCATTAGAAAACTCTGTGTGGCATACAGTAATATTTTCATATTGTTGTGTAATGAGCCCAGAAACTGCAGGGCCAATATAACGATACACTAAACTCTCCCCCTGTCATGGATATATTCATAAGGGCTTTAGCAATAGCACATGCCTATTTTGTTTCTAAGCTTGCTAATTAGTATAGTACCTGTACTTCATCCTGTTTGAAGGGTATGTTTATTATATCTGATCAATTGTTGAGATATTCTTGGATACACTACAAATATCTTTGTAGTGGTTAAATGTAGATGTTATAAATATCTTGTACTAACCCATCAATCCATTTCTAACTGTGATACGGAAATTAGTTCAAAACTGTCACGGTTGGCTTCCAAATTAACAATATCTGGTACACAGGCAGTAGTTCCATCTTGTGTCGACCGGTGTGTACTATCCATTGGTGTTAATTAAATTCAATTAAATAATTTTATTCCGGAATTCTACATCCATATAAAAAGACAGATCACTAATAATTAATATGAACATAAAGATTATTTGGTGAAACAAAAAATTCAGATCAATGTCAGGTTCGATCCGGCATTCCCAAAGATATTTAATGATAACCTAACTCGTCTGCTATTTAAAATTCTAGAACCCTTCATTTGCACAAAATATTACTTTCATTAAATCGGTAAAGATAGGTTACCGATTGTCTGTGTGTATTTCACTCGCTGATACACGATCTTTATATATATATATATATATATATATATATATATATATATATATATATATATATATATATATATATATATATATATATATATATATATATATATATATATATATATATCCCTTATTTATATATCCATCAAATATTGCGTGCTTTGATTTGAAAAAAAAGCCTGCAATATATGATAGAAAAAAGAAATGTTGTTAAAGTGTCACGGCCAAAAGAAAGCGTGTCATTGGCTCTAAAAGTGTCACGACCAAAATAAAGGCTGTGATTGGCAATATATGTGTCACGACCAAAATAAAGGCTGTGATTGGCTATATATGTGTCACGACCAAAATAAAGGCTGTGATTGGCTCTAAAAGTATCAAGACAAAAATAAAGGCTGTGATTGGTTATGAAAGCGTCACGGTTCAACCATCACGTTTATGGCACAAATACCCTGCCTTAGCGGGGGAGACTGTCTGTTGTGTGTCTCCGTGGTGCGTGGCCCTGTGACGCACCCATGTAGCAGTGGATTCAACTAAGTGATGGAAACCTTTGGACACATTAGTTTTTGACTATGAGATTCAGCTGTTCGTCTAACAAACGCACTCGAGATGCTTACAACGTTAACATACGAAAGGAAGTAGATAAAAACGTATGTGGTCTAAGGTTTAACACAATATTTATTTTTCTTAGAAAAACGATGCGGCTCTTACGGGAATTATCCAGATCGATGGAGCGAACCACACGACCACGTCTAGCTGGCATTGTGCCTAGCAAACTAAAAATAGCAAAGGTTATCCCCTCTTAGAAAAGTGAAAACCCTGAACTATTCTCATATTATGTAACAATTTGTTTCATTCCATGCCTCTCAAAAATATTTTTTTACAGAACTGCTTGCAACTGGTTTAAAAGCTATCTTAATAACATAAGACATTATGTATCGTATAACATAAGACAGTATGTATCGTAAAACATTAGACAGTATGTATCGTAAAACATAATACAGTATGTATCGGATAACATAATACAGTATGTATCGTATAACATAAGACAGTATGTATCGTATAACATAAGACAGTATGTATCGTAAAACATATTACAGTATGTATCGTATAACATAAGACAGTATGTATCGTATAATATAAGATAGTATGTATCGTATAACAAAGCAGACTCAATATATATGACAGTTACACATGGAGTTCCACAAGGATGTACGTTAGGCCCATTACTCTTTATTTTATACACAAACGATATTGACAGTATATAAGATATCGTAAATCTAAATCCTATGTATATAATGAGAACTATTTATTGTTCACTGATCTTATCACATTTACAATATTGCACTATATTATGGGAACATTCAATTGTACAAATTCATTTGTGCAAACTTAAAAAATAAAAAAATACTTCGGAATAGCGCTATTAGGATCACAAATTCTCATTACATCGCACACACTGATCCTCAATTCTCAAAGTTAAAACTGTTAAAATTGGATGATCTCTAAACAGCAACATCAACTAGGTATTTTTATGTATAAAGCAGTGAATAGCCAACTCACAGATTCTATGTCATCAATGCTTACGCGAATACAGAATATCCACGAACATAGTCTAAGAAGCCAAATGGCTATTACATCCAAAACGTAAGATCAGACAGCAGGACATTTAAAATATATCATTCAGGACCAGTATTCTGGGAAGCATTATCTAGTAAATAAACAACAGCTTGTATCCATTAACCAATCTAAAAGTAAACTGAAAGAATTGTTACTCTCTAAATATAAATGAATTTACAGAAAACACTTTGCTAATGTTAAAACCTATGTAGAATTATTTTAACATGGTAGATAACACCGTGTGTTTCATGTTAATGTAATATTTAATGTAGTCAGGATCATGTATTACTTAATGTATTCATGCCCACATTTTATGTATTAATGTGCAATAATTAGTCAGGGTAGTAGTGTACTATGTGTTCATATAATTCAGAGTTCAAATTGTATGTTGATATTTAAGCAACATTTTTGGGACTCACTTTGTATTTCTACAAAATGTACTCTACATCTACCTTTATTTTAACATGGTAGAGAAGACCATGTATTTATGTTCATGTAGTAATTCATTTATTCAGGATAGTGCATTACTTAATGTTTTCATGTTCACATTGTAGTGCATTAATGTGCAATAATTAGTTAGGTTATTAGTGTATTATTTGTTTATAAAATTATAAGTACAAATTGTATGTTAATATTTAAGCAACTGTTTTTTGGACTCGCTATAAGTTTACGTTATTTTTTATTTTATCAGAAAAAGTAGTTCTCCGTGTACTGTGCATATAACTGTGCACAGTGACAAACTTAACAGCTATATGCCACATTAACTTTAATATTATCTATTGCATAAACATTGGACTGTAGTGCTAAAATCACTGAACGTCACATTGTATTTCACGTGCAATAATCTTGCTTAGTATACGTTTTTGGTTGAAGGAAGCATAAATATGTTGATTTCTTGTTCCGGGGGTCCTCGTCATAAGCCCCGCGGGGTTCTAGAGGGTCTCCTTGGTTACACTACTATTTCTTTAATCAGTGACTTAACTGATATTGTAAATATGTTAAACTGTGTGTGTTACCAAAATAAAGTCATTCATTCATTCATTCAAGAACCACACATGCAGGCCACAAAGATCGTGTTTGAAAGTTGTTCTTCTATCTGACTGTGTCATCACACCGCCACAGTGTCCTCCGTTTCACAACAGCCTTCTGTCTTCTTTCCAATTCAGCTTTCCATCATCTCAACAACTGCCCTGTTAGTTGCATGGCTTACGCAATGAACTTGCAGTAATCTACGGTATTAATGCGCTCGGCAACAACACATGTTGGAGTTGCAATTCTTATTTGGATTTCTTCTACACATCTTGTAGCATCTTCTGTGGTTGTAGAGCCAATATGCTTAAATTTGGAAACGCGCTGCAGCGTTCTCCATTCATTGTTGTGTCTGGTCTATCGTCAGCACCGGTCTTCGTCACTTTGTGCTTCGTTCCACTGACCTCCATATTACGATAATGTAAAACTATTACAAATCGTTATGTATACGTATATTTATAAAATCAGCCATACGCCTACCGATTCTTCAGTTGCCAACATGTTGGCGACTACATTTTCAGTTGACAACTCAAATGCAGTCGTTATTTGTATGATCTCTACAGTTGGCAACATCTGGCATCTGAAAAATCGATCGCCGTCGGCCGATGGGTAATTGCCAATGATTTCTCGGCAGACAAACTGTTGGCGACAAAATGTCGATATGGGTGTGGCGAGCTTTATGCATAACATGCATGTCTTATAGAAGACACGCGGTTTTTATGAGATTGCCCACCAAAGATCAAATTGTGAGACATAAACAGATATGGCTATACGTGAACCTTCTAAGAACTGTAGACATATCAACCACCTATCAACCAACTATACTTGCTTACTACAACCATGTTGGTCGAGGTAAGGGCTGAAGTCGCCGTAGCTGCGAGAGCTGTGTAAAAAACAAGGCAGCTAAAAATTAATCATTTCAGAGGCAGTTAACACCACAGCATTTGATTGATGAGACGTAAAGCACACAATGAACGGTGTCGAACTAAGTGCATTGTTTCGGGTCTGATAAAGTCCATTGTAATCGTGGTAGTGTTCTCACGTGAACGTAAAATGCACTGTGACAAATCTACAAAGACACGGCCCATCGATAACAGACTCGAAAGAAACACATTCCGTCGTAGAGATCGCTTCCACAGGAGAACGCCCCAGACTCCCAGTCGGAGATTCGTCACAACAGTCAGGAGACAAAGGCTAAATAGGCCACTTGTTGACATTCTCTGTCTCTGTATTTGCCTCTCACTGTCTCTGTCTCTCTCCCCCACCCTCTCTCTCTCCCTCTCCCTCCCTCCCTCTCCCTCTCTCCCGCTCTCCCTCCCTCTCTCTCTCCGTCCCCCTCTCTCCTCCTTTTCTCTCCCTCCCAACTCTCTCCCTCCCCCTTTCTCTCTCTCTCTCTCTCTCTCCCTCTCCCTCCCTCCCTCTCCCTCTCTCCCGCTCTCCCTCCCTCTCTCTCCGCCCCCCTCTCTCCTCCCTCTCTCTCCCTCCCAACTCTCTCCCTCCCCCTTTCTCTCTCTCTCTCTCTCTCTCTCCCTCCCCCTCTCTACAACCCTCTCTCCCCATCCTCTCTCTCCCTCCCTCTCCCCCTCTCTCTCTCTCTCTCCCTCCCCCTTTCTACAACCCTCTCTCTCCCATCCTCTCTCTCTATCCCTCCCTCTCCCACCCTCTCTCTCTCTGCCCCCCCCCTCTCTCTCTCTCTCTCGTGGTCTCTATGGTGACATTGATGCTGATGAATGTGTTAATGGAGACCAATGGACAGAAACGTAAAGCAGAAACGTAAAACGTTAAAATATATTTTTCGAATGGTTTTCACAGTCACATAAATTATGATTATTAGTAGATCATTTTATACCAAGATAATATATCTAACATGCATTGATCAGTATATAGCAGATTCAAATAGGGTTGATAAACTGACTTAACTAACACTTGGTGTTGGGTATGTTGAGCCAAAGTGTAGCGTAAGTTGCGTAAATGCTTTATTTGTATAATATACATAGATCTTGTACAAAACAATCATAATAACTCAGCCAACACATCTACCCAGTGGGAATAACACGTCTCTGACAAGTCTACGTGCTTAATTAATAAGTCGACACACTTAATTAAAATAGACTTAAAGGCCAATCGCAGCCCGTGTAACAAACGGCTAATATGTTGTCTTGTAGCTATCCGATGTCCCAATTTGCTAGGAAAAATTTATTCTTTGGTGTATTTTGGGATAAAGAACACTTGTCTTCGTTCTTTAGCCACTGCTCAGTTAACCCTCCCTTGGGTCTTGGGTGGCTCAACTAACCCCGTTTCGACAATTAAGCTTTATTTAATTAACTTCTCATTAATGCACGAAGTGATGTAAATAATAAATAATCTTCTTCTCTGTGCATAGTTAAGCCATTTGTGCACAAACAATAAAGTCTGACATTATTCACAATTACCAAAGGTTTCGAAAAACATCAAAACACACTTCTAGCTCACATGTTCTGGCCGTTGTGACAAATGTAACCTATTACCCGTCAATCATGTTCTAATAACATGTTCAATCACTGGGTGGTACCCTGTAACTGTCGCTGCTGTAGTTTCCCGGGAAACATGGGTGGCTCATGCAACTAACCCAGTGGCTCAACTAACACTGCCTTCCCCTATGGCGCGGCCCATGACATTACGATGCGGTGCGTTAAACAAGGTTGTCTAGTGGCGTACACCTCTGGCGTGATATTCTTAATTGTAGTTGCAAATGGTTATATTTTAGTTACTCTTTTTATTTCTATAGGCCCAAAACCATGACTTTTATTTCCATGCGATATTGCACTCGTCTCCGAACCATTAACCGTAGGCGTAGCACTCTCCATATTTGTACCAAGACAGCCGGATGTGGCCATATTCGTGAAATTGGTCCTGAAGAAATTGCAGCGACCATTTTCAAAGAAATTATCATACATCTTCACCAGCGGTAACGTCACAACGGCCGCCACCTCGAGGCCAGCGCCCGCTTGCGATAAGAACGCACGCGCAAGCCACAGGGCGTGACCCGAGTGGGGGCTTATAAATACACACATGCGGTAATCGGGTCAGGGCGGCAGTGGGCGTAGTATTTAGGTGTTCCATTAAGGACGTTTGCGCCAGATCCCGCCACAGAATCGCCGTTGGGCTTTACGGACTCCCACAGAAGCGAGAAGGGCGCTGACTGAACAACATTTAACATGGGGTACTTGCTGCTTATGGGGTGTCTGGTTGCCCTGCTTGGTCACCACGGGATGCAAGGTAAGAGACAATCTCCCGTGTTCATTACGACTTCTGTGTGCAATTGATTATTTGGACATTTGTGGGCCGATTTCGCCGTAAATAAAGTCGACGCCGAGTAGCCAGCTTATCGTGTGCCTGAGAGGTGGGGTGGTTTTCATTAGGGCTTTCTGCTTCTACGTGGGCCGTGGTCGCGGGAAGTGTGGCTGAAGCAAGACAAGTGAAGTCACACCAACTGCCCGCAGTGTTAGAGATATTATATGTTGGTCTGACGGAAACACTTCACATACTTTCCAGGAGGGGCGGATTTAATTTGCTCTTCAGTCAATCAACAGTGCAAATTATTTGAACCTGTGCTCTGGTTCCAGTTGTACTAAATAACTAAGTAAATCTGCAGACGTCTATAGAAAAACTTCGCTGACTAACTAACTAACTAACTATAACGAACTTAGCAAAAAAATGCATGAAATCACTGCATCGCAGAAGAACATTTAACGTTCTTTATTCGTTCACACGGTCCGATGTAACATTGTGATATGTAATCTAACTATAATCGAGCTAGCGTATGTTTGTATGTTAACGTTTTCCTCATACACGGCTTGCACTTCGGGCGCCACACTTTCATGGATTAACCTACGGCCCCACGAATGAAACGTAGCGCCTTAATTTTTTTCGAAATACCCCGTACATCAAGGGTTCTTAGTGGCTTTTATGATAATTCAAATGTTCGCTACGCATAACGTTAACTTCCAATAATCGCAGAAACCACGCGCGCACGCGGCTAATACTTCGGTACGTAAACCGTTTGAGAGTACGCAGCGCCATACATTAGCATTACACGAATTAGCGAGGCATGGTTTGCAGACCAGGAGTTAGGAATGCTGCTACCAGTGGCTGCCAAGCTGTTAGAAAGCGTTGCGTCAAGCAATTACATTGGCTCCGTATAAGACAGTCCTGCGTGCGACAATTATCGCATATTCTTTGTGCAATGAGCCAACTTAAAGTGACTACACGAAGCCAACATATTACTTACTTCATCCTCTTCGTCCAAACCTTAGTCACTTCTTCAGCTACTGACTTCCTCTAATTATTTTCTGGTCTTTCCTGTTTTCTTTTCCCTTGAGGACTCTATTCTTGGGCACGTCTCTTGACAATGGTGGCTTCTTAGGGAAGGTCTGTCGCATCCAATTCCATTTCCGTTTTTCGATCTCTTGCCTGATGCTGTGTTGGTCTGGCCTCCTTGTCATTTCTTTGTTCGTCATCTTGTCTAGCTATTTAAATTTGAGGATTTATCTGAGACATTTGTTTCTGAATGTTTGCAGTTTTCTGGTCGACATAGGCCAGTATTTACTTGTTAACAAATACGTCATTATATTTCTTATTTGCATAAACACTTTAAATTTGGAAATCGACCAATGTTTCGGTGAATTAAAATTAAAAAGAAGTCCAATTGATGGACTAGAAAGGCTCACGTCTCCAAGAAAAAAGAAGATTTCGCGTTGATATCACGGACTATGAGATATTGCCTTAATATCACGGTCGAAGAGATATCGCAAGGTTAGGCCAGACGATAAGATATCGCGTTGAGATCATGGACCACGAGATATTGCGTTAATGTCACGGACGAAGATATATCGCACGGTTAGGCCAGACCATGAGTTTATGAGTGTCTTTAAACACACAACACACTGCGCTGGCCTACGTTCATATCGAGGCCGTCCGAAAAAAAAATCCAGGCGAAATAACTGAAGGTAATTCTCCCAGTAACCGTAGCCTGAAAACCCTAGGGCTGCTGTCGGGCCAACATCGCCCAAACGAGGTCTCTGACCCGGCACTGTCGACGCCGATTAGCGATGTGCCTTCAGTCCATAGGTAAACACGAGACCTAGACAACAGACTGAGGAAATAGGCAAACTGTTCTGGGGCATCCGATTAACTAGCTAATAACACGATCGAACAGAACCAGGGATCGGCAGAATGCACAAGGTATTATGTGAACATTTATGTGGATCTCAAATATATCTTTGTGTGTGTGTTTGTGTGTGTGTGCGTGCGTGCGTGCGTGCGTGCATGTGTGTGAATAAAAGAAAGACAAACTGCGCATGTCCCGCCTAATAAATCCGGGTACCTGCGGGATAAAAGCAAAATTTTAACCGACAACGTAACCGGGTTCCTTGTTTACTAAGCAGGTACTCGCTAATTACCCTTCGATGACTTTAGTAAACATGTCAGGCCCCCATCAGCTAGATCGCGTACGGCACTGTGCGGAATTTACACGTTTATGCAGCAAACTAATTTTGTCAAAATCGGTTATATTAACTACCCATTCTTTTTGTAGACCCTATATTCCTAACCACCAGTAATATGTGCTATGATAAGAAAATAAGACAACGACTGGCACTTAACCGCGCAACATAAAAATGGCAGTGAAGTTCCCTGATGTGATCCACTAAATGTAGTTGTTCACGAAGCGCCATCTTATGTGGAATCAAGGAAATGGGTTAGTTCAAGAAATCAAACTAACAGGCCGCACACTTGGTCTGTAAATTGATGTCCAATAACTCGTCCACTTTACGAAACTAGCACGGAATGGCTCGTAGATAAACGAAGTGTAAGACATCAATTATTTAACTTGTAAGTAAAAAACATTTTTAGAATGCTACACAGTCAGTCGCCTACGTCCACATTTTCCACGAGTGAAACGAGTAAAATCAAGTCGCGTCATTCCCGAGAGCAGTACCAATAACTCATGTTTTGATCAGGACATATTTGTCAGTCGATTAGCGTTTTCAAAACATTTATGTTGAGCCGATGAATTCACTTATTCTATTTAACTCAAAACAGCCCTGTCAGTCATGTCAGCACTGTCAGCCCTATCAGCCTTGTCAATCCTGTCAACTCTGTCAGTCCTGTCAGCCCTGTCAGCCATGTCAGTCCGGTCAGCCCTGTCAGTCCTATCAGCCTTGTCAGCCCTGACAGTCATGTCAGCCCGGTCAGTCCTGTCAGCCCTGTCAGCCTTGTCAGTCCTGTCATCCTAGTCAGCGTTATCAGCCCTGTCAGCCCTGTCAGTCCTGTCAACTCTGTCAGTCCTGTCAGCCCTGTCAGTCCTGTCAACCCTGTCAGCCCTGTCAGCCTTGTCAGTCTTGTCAGCCCTGTCAGCCCTGTCAGTGATGTCAGCCCTGTCAGCTCTGTCAACCCTGTCAGTCCTGTCAGTCCTGTCAGCCCTGTCAGTCCTGTCAGTCCTGTCAGCCCTGTCAGTCCTGTCAGTCCTGTCAGCCCTGTCAGTCCTGTCAGTCCTGTCAGCCCTGTCAGCCCTGTCAGTCATGTCAGCCCTGTCTTGTTTGCAGGGTTTTCCTCCTTTAGAGTAAGTGAGTCCACGACACACGACACGGTTTTTGTTCTCCCTGAATGGCATATTTTATTTCCTCTGGCATAGACACTGGAGAGAACGGACCAACGGCTTCTATTGCCTCATCCGAAAGACAAGCAAAGTTGGGTAACGAAATTGTCAGTTTCGAAACGGCAGCAGATGAACCCCGGTCCCCTAGACTAACAAACTGCCACGGCGTCCCAATTGTTTTCAGAGACGTTCGTTATATTCGTCGGAACTGGTATTGAAAACTGGGCAGGCGCTAATATTTGTGCATTCTGCACAATTTTGCTGTTTCAGTGTGTAGTAAATAAAAAAAATATCGTTCAGATAAAATATTATACACTTTACTCCAAATCCAGTTCATCTCAACGTTCCACAGTTGTCAATCTAATGCGGTAAAATCCCGCCTCTTAGTATGCAATTGTTCATCTGTCAGAACTGATCTTTCAATCCGGTCCTGAAAAGGTTACATGCACAAAAAACATGTTTTCTAACGCAATGATAATTATATTCAATGCACGCTTACGCTACGTGCCTGGGAAGCAGTGTTACCCTATAGTAGAGTTGTAGGTTCGTGCAAAGAAGTTGGATCACAACATATAAGCACTTGGTGGGTAATTAAGTAAACCCGAGGGTGCAATGTAACGTGAGTCACACATTTAAACCTTGTCCCAAACGTAAAAAATAGATCGCCGTTTAATTGAACAGCCCTGCCTTGCAAGAATGCGTCTAAGCTTCTTTTTTTAATTAATAACGATTGTTGGAGCTATTATAACGGGCTCTGTGACATGAAGATAAAACACAATCTTCCAAAGTTGTAAGGCAACATTACATTCAACATTTTATCTTGACTGTAATGGCAGCACTGTACAACGTTGGCGTTGATTATATACAAACCAAGTGCTGCGGAATCTGATTGTTTGACTTGGCTTGGCCTGTCCGGAGATTGTTCAACATCGCGGCCAACTATAACTAACCGGCTGTTTTGTGGGCTGTGGTGTTTCTACACAGAGTCAAGGTAATCAGTCTGCACTAATTAGCCCCGTACTGAACGTCGTTGAACCTCCCTCGTACTTAGGCCCTACTACGTGAGGTCTGTAGAGTGCACTCAGGAAGTAGTTAGTGTCAGCTGGTCCAATATATTTAGTTCTGGACCGTGTCGCTGACTGAACTATTGTCAAGCAGGCCCGTCCTCACAATTCTGGACCGTGTCGCTGACTGAACTACTGTCAAGCAGGCCCGTCCTCACAGTTCTGGAGCGTGTCGCTGACTGAACTACTGTCAAGCGGGCCCGTCCTCACAGTTCTGGAGCGTGTCGCTGACTGAACTACTGTCAAGCGGGCCCGTCCTCACAGTTCTGGAGCGTGTCGCTGACTGAACTACTGTCAAGCAGGCCCGTCCTCACAGTTCTGGAGCATGTCGCTGACTGAACTACTGTCAAGCTGGCCCGTCCTCACATTTCTGGACCGTGTCGCTGACTGAACTACTGTCAAGCACGCCCGTCCTCACAGTTCTGGACCGTGTCGCTGACTGAACTACTGTCAAGCAGGCCCGTCCTCACAGTTCTGGACCGTGTCGCTAAATGAACTACTGTCAAGCAGGCCCGTCCTCACAGTTCTGGAGCGTGTCGCTGACTGAACTACTGTCAAGCAGGCCCGTCCTCACAGTTCTGGACCGTGTCGCTGACTGAACTACTGTCAAGCTGGCCCGTCCTCACAGTTCTGGACCGTGTCGCTGACTGAACTACTGTCAAGCAGGCCCGTCCTCACAGTTCTGGGCCGTGTCGCTGACTGAACTACTGTCAAGCAGGCCCGTCCTCACAGTTCTGGACCGTGTCGTTGACTGAACTACTGTCAAGCAGGCCCGTCCTCACAGTTCTGGACCGTGTCGCTGACTGAACTACTGTCAAGCAGGCCCGTCCTCAAAGCGGGGTTCGAGCGTACCCAGTCAGCCGGGGATTTCTGGGACGATTTCTGGAAATGTGACAGGTAAACACAATTCTCGCGAAAAGGGAGTTCTTTCGAACCCCCCGTCCCCCCGAGGACGGGCATGTCAAGTATATGTTTATTGAGTGCCCGCTATGTGTTCGCGCAGGTATAGCAAGCAGCGATATCTGCAGTGATTTGCTCAAATAGCACATCGTTTGCTACATTCTGACAGCTCGAATTACTTAATATTGTAACTAATATAATGATTAGTGTTTCTAGAATCGATGGGTAGGATGCATCCGTTATGCTTCATAATGCTGTCATGCTTAACAAATATGTTTTGTTTAATAAATATGTTACCTTTTACCTTACCTTAATCCTCTTGGCCCCTTCAGGAGCATAGGGCGTAAACAATGTTTCTCCACATCACTCTCTTCTGGCCTAGAGCTTTGGCCTCTTGCCAGGTGACCCCCACTTTATCAAGATCTTGTAGTGTGGAGCGTCTCCAGTTGATTTTTGGCCTTCCTTGTCTTCTCTTTCCTTGTGGGTTATAGTCCAGTGCTTGTTTGGTTGTATTTGTTGAATCTTTTCTGAGTGTGTGGCCAATCCAGCTCCATTTTCTCCTCTTGATTGTAGTGCTTATTTCTTCCTGTTTGGTTTTCTTCCAGAGCTCTTTATTTGATATTTTGTTAGGCCACCATACTTTGAGGATGTATCGGAAGCGACTGTTGATGAAGACTTGGAGTTTGTTGTTGAGAGACTGAGTAGTTTTCCACGTTTCACAGCCATAGAGAAGAACTGGTTTAACGTTGGTGTTGAAAATGCGGATCTTAGTGTTTATGGATAGTTGGGAAGAGAGCCATACAGGGCATAGGGTTCTGAAAGCATGGCGAGCTTTATTGATGCGTAGCTCCACATCTTTGTCAGCTCCACCATTTGTACTGATGTTGCTCCCGAGGTAGATGAAGTCTTGTACTTCCTCTACAGTACCACTGTCTAGTGAGATGGGATCCGAGGATCTGCTGTTGACTTTCATCACCTTTGTCTTTCCCACATTGATCTTAAGACGAAGTTGGCTGCTTTTTTCTTGAAGCCTTTCTGTTTTTTGTTGCATATATTTATGGGTTTCTGAGAGTAGTGCTAGATCATCTGCAAAATCCAGGTCTTCTAGTTGTGAGAACAAGTTCCACTGGGTCCCACTACGATGGTGTTCTGTGGATCTTTTCATTGTCCAGTCTATGGTTATCAGAAAGAGCAGTGGAGATAGCAAGCAGCCCTGTCGTACTCCAGTTCCAATCTGGAAGCCTTCTGAAACTTTCATTAAAGATAACATGACTAGTGAAACCTTCGTACATGTTCTTTATTAGGGTTACAAATTTTGTGGGTAAACCATAATGCCTCAGGAGCTTCCATAGAACTGTCCTATCTATACTATCGAATGCTTTTTCGAAGTCCACAAAGTTTATGTAAAGGGAGCTCTGTCATTCAATGCATTGTTCAACGATAATCCTGAGTGTAGCAATGTAATATGTGCAGGATTTATCCTTTCTAAAGCCAGCTTGTTCCTTTCTTAGCTTCTTGTCAACTGTTTCTTGTATCCTATCCAGAATGATACGGCAGAGAATTTTACTGGGCACTGATATGTTGTGTTTACATATATGTTATGTTTACAGGTCATGCTTAACAAATATGTTTTTTCGAAGAAATCACTAAGTGGATAGACTTACTACTTAGATTTTCAGAAAGCTTTTGACAAAGTGCCACATCAAAGATTACTACTTAAATTAAAAGCCCATGGTATCGGGGATAGCATAACTGACTGGATAAAACAATGGCTGACTGACAGAAGACAACGAGTTGTAGTTGATGGAGAAATTTCAAATTGGAAATTGGTTTTGAGTGGGGTACCTCAAGGATCAGTATTAGGACCTATATTATTCTTAATATATATCAATGACTTGGACGACAGTATAACAAGTAACGTACTGAAATTTGCAGATGACACAAAAAGAAAGGTTAATACTGATGGTGATAAACAACATTTACAAAACGATCTAGACAGATTAGTGAAATGGTCTGAGAAATGGCAGATGTTGTTCAATTTTGGGAAATGTAAATGCCTACATACAGGACATGGGAACTTGGTTGTAAACTATAAAATGGGAGATACTGTTCTGGGTACTACTGTAAAAGAAAAGGACTTAGGAGTTACAATAAGCGCTGATATATAAGTTTCAGAACAGTGTGGTATTGCAGCTTCAAAGGGTAATCAAATTCTTGGATTGATTAGACGAAATATAACTTACAGGGGAAAAAAGTGAATTATATCCTCATATCGTAAGAAGGATATAGATACGCTTGAACGCATACACAGGAGAGCAACTAAAATGATTCCAGAACTGAGAGACCTTAGTTATGAAGAACGCTTGAAGGAATGTGGTTTAACAACTCTAGAGACAAGGAGGTTAAGAGGAGATCAGATTGAAGTTTTTAAGATATTGAATGGGTATGAAAATATTGATAGAAATATGTTTTTCTCACTCAAGAAGGATAGCAGAACTAGAGGACATGAGGTAAAATTAGTAAAGGATCAATGTAGATTGGACATCAGGAAGCATTCGTTCTCACAGAGGACAATAAATGAATGGAACACATTGTCTACATATTGTGTAGCAGCGTAAATATGTTTAAAAACAAAGTTGACACATATCTCAGGAGGGCGGTTTATAAGTAGATGAACATTGCTGGACTCTCGATAAGCCAATGGCTTCCTTGTCCACTTGCCATCTGGGCCTTTGGCTTGGATGGCAAATCTTGTTAAATCTTGTTAAATAACCGGCGCCGAACGTGGCGCCCCGTGGTGGAAAGGGAACCAACTAAAGAACTATCTTGTGCATTGTGGGAATAATACATCATTGTCTGTCTGAAGGCAGCTCTAGGGGCAGATTATCTGCACCAATATGTTAATTATGTACAAAATATGTACCTGCAAAGTTTTTCGTAACACTTTCGTACTGGTTTATTAGTAGTGTGCGAAGTACAGTATTGTATCTGTCGGTGCAACTGAGACAAGCACATCTTAGCTTGTATTCTGGAAAATGCATAATGCATGGAACAAAAAATCAAGCGATACCCTCCATATTTCAATCGCGATATCACTGTCTGCACTGAAACGCGTCCGTCGATGACAAAACAATGTTGGAATCATCTGTTTTCACTGCTCGTTGTCCACAGTTGGCAATCCTTACAATTAATTCTACAATTGAACCAGACGATGAATAGTGTATAGCTCTGAGACACAAACCGTCTACCCAACTTGAGATTAGCAAAGATTAGAAGTATCAAGCAACGCGTTACCCTGGAGGCCATCGGGCCGTCGGTGAAGAGGTCGCCCGAATACAACTATGCGAGAGATCATTGAGAAGGACGCCACGCCCAGTGAGGCTAACCTATCAAACGCCATCGCAAACCATAACCGCTGGAAGGAACTCAACCCGTCACCACGTTAAGCGGACTACCAAAAATACCTATGGACGAGATAACGTGGTAGTTCGTACGTGACTGTAAAATTTCTAAAATACCTATGGACGAGATAACTTGGTAGTTCGCACGTGACTGTAAAATGTCAGGACGAAAATTAAATACCCATATATGCACTGTGCTGCCAGGCAATATATTGATGGTATTTTGAAATTCAATTCTCGAAAATGTGACGCAATACTTGTATTACGTACCTTCGCACAGTCGAAGAACAGGCCCATGAAGTTGTTGACAATTGTCCGTAATAACAACAAAGGGGTGAATTTCGAAAAACTGTGACGACCCGACCGTGGGGTCGTAGAGGAACCCCTGAAGGTTTGGTGCAAAACATCTAGGAGGAGTATCATAACATATATACATACATACATACATACATACATACATACATACATACATACATACATACATACATACATACATACATTCATACATACATATATACATACATACGTACATACATAGATACATACATACATACATACATACATTCATACATACATACATACATACATACGTACATACGTACATACATACATACATACATACATATATACATACATACATACATACATACATACATACACTTGCTGGATTATAGTAATATGGCATGAACACTTGGTACATCAAATTGCTTACCGGCAAAACATAATTTGATGACACATTTTCTTGAGCATCCTTCAGGCACTGGAATGGACTGAAACCACTCATGATGCGAATTAGTTTTGACGTCCATTTATACATCAATCACTGAGTGTGTGGCGGTGACCTCGGATCTAGTAAAAACGAAGTAAACGACTCTTTCCCGCATCGAGAGACAGCGGGGATGTTCGAGACGATCGGTCAGAAAGGCATTGGAATCAGTCTGTAAAAACATTCCGCGCTTGTTTTTTAATCGAAATTTTTTCATATACATGCTAAATTCTGCACGGAGTGAGGGAGCGTGGAAGGGGTAGTGGGGGTGGCAGATTGGTTCTAAAAATGTATGGTATGTTGGACGTTACACCAACGGCTGTGTCTCTTTCTAAACACTCCACTTCTTGAGGATTTGGTTTGAAAAAGGATAATTAAATGTGAATGTCTTAGTGCGGATCTGCTATATGTGGTATCATTATTATTATTATTATTATGTTATTATTATTATTATTATATTATTATTCTTGTATTATTAATCCCGGGCGAGATGTTATGTATTATGGCTGTCATCCAACCAGCCTGTGTCATCTTCTCCTGAAGTCTTCCTTCAACGTGCATCACACCATACATCACACGAGTTATGCCGAAGAAAGGCATATGATCTATGTCTGGCATTCAACTCTTCACATTATACCGCAATAAAGACATAGTACGGAGACATGATAGGTCATTACCCGATGAGAGCGCACCGGCGGAACTGCGACTTCTGAAACCTGCTATCAAGATGGACCGTACACGAAGGTCTTTCGTGCCACGCCCAAACGTCACCGTTCCTTAAATGCCATAGTTTTATTAGCCATTAAATGTTTAATAGAGAACCAGCAGATGCATAAACAAGTGGATTGCTTTACACAAGGTCACTCAAACTTCTGAATCGTGCAGCGGACAATGCGTACGTCACGTGAACTGTGACGCCTTGTAACGGACGTTGTGTAGGTTACACAAACTTTGACGCCTTGTAACGGACGTTGTGTAGGTTACGCAAACTATGACGCCTTATAAAGGACGTTGAGTAGATTACAAAAAACTATGACGTCTTGTAACAGACGTTGTTTAGGTTACGCAAACTATGACGCTTTGTAACGGACAGTACGAAAGTCACGCTAAGTAAAAATGTAGAATTAGCAATGTTATTGTAGAATATGCTCTACAACGAAATATAAAGACCAGCGAGGAAGCCTTCACCCCTGAATCTATCCCAGTTGTCATCAGACACATAACACTCGGGTGGGTTGGACATGTTTACCGCATGAAAGGCGATAACATCGTCAGGCAAGCATACAAACAGGACTTCAAAGGACCACGGAAGAGAGGAAGACCGCTGAAGAGGTGGAGTGACCAGACCAGGAGTGATACTAGGATCCACTATTGAAAGTAGAGCAGCATTCCATAAATAGAACAGATTCGAGGGGTGCAACTTCCCGGAGAACAGCGAGGCGTCAATATGGCTATGCTTTTAAGTCAAGTCAAGTACAATGATACAACAGTATTTTTGTTAAGTATTAAATTGAAATATATACGCAAACTTGAAAAAAAACAGGAGTAGCATCTATGACAAGGAGTAATGTGAATAGTTTGTCTAATGTTTAAAAGAGAGCGTATACTTTTTGTACACTATCGTCAGCATCGATATGACAACATGAACAAAACTTGCCATTATTCAGTAATGTTTTTTCGTCTTCTTAATGGTGTCGACTCCGCTACCAATGTTTGTTATCGAGTTGTAGTAAAAAATAGCAGTCATGGTTTGTTTACGTTGAGCGTTTTTACCCCGTGTCGTAAAGTGAACCCGGCCGTAGATCGGATCTCTGTGACACGAACCAGCTTTCTCCGGGTTATTACAGTAATACATTCCACGCATTATCTTTGGCTGTGTTTTACAGTGGTACGTGTCAATAACAATACGTTATCATGCATCGCGTATGTGTACTAACAACTGGGTGGGCAAGCAGGCAGGCAGGTAGGCAGGCTGGCAGGCTGGCAGGCTGGCAGGCTGGCAGGCTGGCAGGCTGGCAGGCAGTGAAAGAAGCTGCCGGGAAAGAGGCAGACAGCGGCAAGGAAGGTTGGCAACTCTTACGTGTCTATGCATCTCATTGCGCTGGATGAACTGGTAACAATATATTTGTTATTAATTCCTTTTTTCTTCAGTAGTTCATCAACAAACAGGTTTGATATTTAGGGTAATGGCGTTGTGCATCGCACCTTTAGGCGCCTCAGCCTAACCACGAACACGTGTCGCCGATGGATTCTCTAACGTATACCATGTGGTTGTACTTGTACGTGCAGTTGACGGGCAGTGCACGCGTTGCGCGCAGAGTGTTACTCCACCGCAGCGAGCCGAGTTCTATGGGCTTGCGAGGTTCGTAAATAGCCCCACATCGCAAACACCATCTATCAAGTCCGACTTACATTAGGCAAACTTGTTGCGCCCAGGAAACGTACGAACCACTTCTCGTCGGTCGCATGCAGGTTACTTACTACAATGTACAGTGTTATTTGTTCAAATAAGTTAATATCTTACTAGGTGTTAATTACCATTAAATTGACATATTCTGCGTGCGTGAACAAACAGTGAACAATAAAAATTATGTCCGTGTTTCGTCTATTATTTATCAACAGTGTGTGTGTGTGTGTGTGTGTGTGTGTGTGCGTGCGTACGTTCGTGCGTGCGTGTGTGTGTGTGTGTGTGTGTGTGTTGCGCGGGTGTGCGGGTGTCTGAGATAGAACACGTGTTAGATAGTGTGTATGTGTCTATGTTTGTACTATGCACGCATACAGCTATTTAGCTTTCCTCTAGAGAACATCATATATATTGAAGGTGACCTAACACCCCTACACGTCCCTACTGTATTGGTGATTAGCAGCAGACTCAACTCAACCACGTCGGCTAGAGTGGGGCCGGCAGAGATGGCAAATTCTTTTTTTTGCAGTAGCCGGCGTTTCGCTTCTTCGGAAGTTGATTAAACCAGAAATATCCAACTCGTTTCCATTACAACCGGAATAAGGAGATGCTTCCTGCGATAGGACTCAACCACTTTTATCGCAGAAGTGCGAATTGGCAAACCCTTGCGGAATAATCGTAAAACAGCTAATCAGACAGGGCAAGGGAACGCATGTAATCTACATCGGGAGCACTGTTTAGTGTCGAGTTGTGATGGATATACTTCCACACGTACACGCACGCACGCATAAAGGCACGCCGCACGCACGCATGTACACGCTCACGCGCGCGCACGCGTACACGTACACACACATACATTGGTCTATCTTGCTACGAGTTTAGCTGTAAGGATATACAAACAAAGTCGAGTTAGTCAATCAACACTTGTCGTTTTTGCGAAAGACTGCCCGGCCTACAATGTACTCCTGATTGCAACCCAATCTGAATGTCACGTAAACAACGACGATATTTTCTCCGTTGCTGTCAACCGTACTGATAGCCACAGCTAGATACGGTTGTTGTTGTATTTGTTTTGGTATGTACGCTGCCATGCAAGTATTATGGACGAGTCAACCCACTGACCGAAAAAATCAATGTGGAAAGTATTATTGGTAGTGGTCCTAAGTAGCACCGTGCTTTTAATAACATTATTGCAATATTTATTTTATTTATGTTTTGAGTAATATCATTAACACAATATCACCAAGCGGCAGCAGCAGCAGCAGCAGCAGCAGCAGCAGCAGCAGCAGCAGCAGCAGCAGCAGCAGCAGCAGCAGCAGCAGCAGAATGGAGGATTTTGACTTACTTTTGCGGTTTTACTCGTATATACATGTTCTGAGACACGCGTGCTCACACAATCCATATACTCTTTCTGACCAAGTAAACACACACCTTCTGAGAAAACCAGAGGCGCGTTAACTCAACAGTTACATTTATTTCCAGGTGAAGATTATAATGAAGATATTTCAGGCAGCACCTTCGCGAAGAGGAGTCAACACAGCAAAGTACGGCGACTGTCGGTCATTGCAATTGATGTAAGTAGCACCACATGTTAGGGTTCAGCTCCATGTAAGTATCACCACATGTTAGGGTTCAGCTCCATGTAAGTATCACCACATGTTAGGGTTCAGCTCCATGTAAGTATCACCACATGTTAGGGTTCAGCTCCATGTAAGTATCACCACATGTTAGGGTTCAGCTCCATGTAAGTATCACCACATGTTAGGGTTCAGCTCCATGTAAGTATCACCACATGTTAGGGTTCAGCTCCATGTAAGTATCACCACATGTTAGGGTTCAGCTCCATGTAAGTATCACCACATGTTAGGGTTCAGCTCCATGTAAGTATCACCACATGTTAGGGTTCAGCTCCATGTAAGCATCACCACATGTTAGGGTTCAGCTCCATGTAAGCATCACCACATGTTAGGGTTCAGCTCCATGTAAGTATCACCACATGTTAGGGTTCAGCTCCATGTAAGTATCACCACATGTTAGGGTTCAGCTCCATGTAAGTATCACCACATGTTAGGGTTCAGCTCCATGTAAGCATCACCACATGTTAGGGTTCAGCTCCATGTAAGTATCACCACATGTTAGGGTTCAGCTCCATGTAAGCATCACCACATGTTAGGGTTAAGCTCCATGTAAGCATCACCACATGTTAGGGTTCAGCTCCATGTAAGTATCACCACATGTTAGGGTTCAGCTCCATGTAAGCATCACCACATGTTAGGGTTCAGCTCCATGTAAGCATCACCACATGTTAGGGTTCAGCTCCATGTAAGCATCACCACATGTTAGGGTTAAGCTCCATGTAAGTATCACCACATGTTAGGGTTAAGCTCGGGTATATTTAAAAATAATAAAAACTATCACTATAACTGTCTCAATCATATAGTGAAATTATGTTGAGATACATTAAAGGTACAAAGCTTGACCACTGCTATCATAAAGTCATGTTATTATAAACTACGTTTACGTATAGTATATATTGACCTCCCAAATGATTATTAAACTAAATACATAAAAACAAATTGTTTACCATTTTCTTTTTATAAATGTCGACTTTGCCCTTTAGTCTGCAATGTTAACGTGACACTCTCCCGGAATTATTAAAATTAAAAGCTGATGATTAAATTGTGTTTCATCAAACATATTTCGGCAGTCAAGATGCTAGAATAGATATATAATTTATATACTGTTTAACATTTAACAGTATTGTACAAGAAAGCGACCAGACTTTGTACCGGTGAGTACATTGAGGACACCAAACTAATGAGACACATGTAAACAATATTCACTAGGTCGACGATGCTGCACCCATAGCTGAGGAAACACTGCAGAAAATATTGGACGACGTTTTTAGTGAAAAAGACGTCAGATTAAACCCGAATGAAGACAACAAGTATCCAAGGGAAAGTAAAGCATCAAAGCTACAACAAACATACTTACCACAGAGAAACAAGTAGTTTCAATTACCCGGCTGTGCTGTCACACCGTACAGCAGATATGATCATGACATTAAAGGGAAACAAAATGATTTTGGGCCTCTACAGTTATAAAAGTTACTAAAACATAACCATTTGCAACTATAATTAAGAATATCACGCCAGTGATTTACTAGGAAAACTTTGTTGAAACGTTGTTGAATACACATCATCTTAATTTCATGAGCCGTGCCATACTGTGCTACACACTACGTCCCGAGTATCAAAGTCTAGCAAAATTAGCTCGACAAATCGATATGGCTATGCTGTTTGCGCCCAAACTCAACTTATATAATATATTTTGGCCTTTGTTTACTAAACTAGTTCTCTTTTTGGTAAATAGTATTTGTTTGAGGCTTTGCGTTGGTTCTGTATATGCCAGCCTCCTTTGATACGTCACAATTGTCTGGGTTACTCGATGTTCATAGAACTGCGCATGCGCTTATCTGTATCGCTGGCTAATATGTCAGCACTCACTCAATGTTGCAATGAATGTAGGTACCCAATGCTCTTCACGCACAAGCACGGACATAGAGCATCCACAAACTAATTGTTCTGGTCGCAGATACAGTTCGTGCATAGGTCGCTCAATTAGGTCTCTATCAGCCCACGTGGCTGAGGCGTCTTGCTAAAGCATCTTGTCTTTTGCGTGTTACGGGTCAATTGTTTGTCGGTGTTTTCTCTATAGCTTTCTGGCCAATGCACGCACGCGTGCAAGCACACATCATGTCGGAACCTTCAAATATGTCTGGGGCAGATCGCAATTTGTTTCCCAGTGTCGACAACACATTTTAACACTGTTCACAAATTTAGATGGTTAATATTAAGAAAATAAACTATGTCATACGTATGCTGAAAACCAAAATTAAATTCGTCAACTTGTGTCATTTCTTTCTCCAAAAAATCAATATTCAACATATAAGATGCATCGCATCATGGATTCATGCACAAGTGACCATACAGTCATTGACATGTGCATAATATGCTGACAGCCATCCAACAGATATTTGAAATTTTAATCTGGGCGCAGCATATGTCTTGTAGTCCTAAAATATGGCCAAATCCATGTTCAGAAATAATAATCTTGCAGACAACAAAAAATGCCAAACGGGGTACGGTCTCATAATCAACGGCTCTTCATTCGTTTGCCATGGACCAGAATGTGAAAAATATACTGTATTTTCAATACATATAAGAATATTTAATGCATATTTAATGGGGCATAATTTTGTAATAATAAAGTTTTCAATGTTGTGCGTTTACGTACTACCTAATATTGCAATTTCTTTAAAATAACTTAAAAGCTAACTCATATTTTCAGTTTATTTTATTTACAAGTTATGTGGTTGAAAAGCGTTTTGGAGGCAGCAGGACCACTTTGCCAATGACCAAAACCCAGGGACCTGCGCTACTCGAGGCATGTGTTTATAAACACTCGGCATATTTCTAGAACATTTATCTCCCACTTAACTCTAATTGCGGATACGGTTTTTTAAGCCCATGTGCTGCATCCGTAGCATTCTATATGTCTATGAGCCCATAGTTCACCCCCGGCATCTCCGATACCCGATACGGGCATATTAAGATACACGTATATACTTAAACCAACATTGTGCAGCTGTTGGATATCTACGAGGTCATTAGTGTGTAGATATCACCGTATTCTTGGCTATCGCCGTCAGCGTCTTCTGACGCCTCCGCCACGTATCATGTCGGCTAAACTGTATCTGGATGGCTGTAACTGGTCCTGTTTATGATTAACCAGACGATCAAGTTTTTAAATCTCTGATGGGTCGGTGATACAAATAGTACTGACAGGGTAAGGATAGCTCCACTGGCTATGGTAAACAGGTCACTCATCTAAAGCATCACCAAGCTGGCAGACATACCCATTCATAAAGTAAAACGTCGTACGTTTGGAACATGCGGATTTGCTACTAGAGGAAGAAGAAGTGTTATTTTAACCCACAAATGAGATTACACATACATATTCGTGTGTGTGTAAATACAAAGCAAATGATACAAGTTAATACAAAAATAGTCCACAAAGCAAAAAGAAAGGGGCCAGTGACTATTAAATATGTCACCCTATGATCTACGAAGTATCGCTATTATACTCGTTGTTGCACCAGGGTTGAAAGGGGAGCAGAAAGGGATTATTTGAGTAGAACAAGAAATGGAAGTCCTTAAAGGGCTAGTTTGAGTAGAGCCGGAAATGGAAGGAGCAGAAAGGGATTGTTTGAGTAGAGCCGGAAATGGAAGGAGCAGAAAGGGATTGTTTGAGTAGAGCCGGAAATGGAAGGAGCAGAAAGGGATTGTTTGAGTAGAGCCGGAAATGGAAGGAGCAGAAAGGGATTGTTTGAGTAGAGCCGGAAATGGAAGGAGCAGAAAGGGATTGTTTGAGTAGAGCCTGAAATGGAAGGAGCAGAAAGGGATTGTTTGAGTAGAGCCGGAAATGGAAGGAGCAGAAAGGGATTGTTTGAGTAGAGCCGGAAATGGAAGGAGCAGAAAGGGATTGTTTGAGTAGAGCCGGAAATGGAAGGAAGGAGCAGAAAGTGATTGTTTGAGTACAGCCGGAAATAGAAGGAGCAGAAAGGTATTGTTTGAGTAGAGCCGGAAATGGAAGGAGCAGAAAGGGATTGTTTGAGTAGAACCGGAAATGGAAGGAGCAGAAATTGATGGGATTGTTTGTTGTCGTATTTCAAACCATATTTGATCTCAACATTCTAGCGAGGTCCCTTTTTTAAACCACACAAAATATTCACGACAACATATATCTACCGTAGTATTTAATTTATACCTATATGCTTTTAAAACCTCGTTGTGAGGTAAACATAGTCATAACTGATTTAATAAATGTCAGCTGGCTTATCCTGGTATGTTGCGATACAGTATGGTTAGTTGCTCGGGTTTTCCTAGTAATCTCTGTCTATATATATATATATATATATATATATATATATATACACAGAGATTACTAGGAAAACCTGAGCAACTATATATATATATATATATATATATATATATATATATATATATATATATATATATATATTATCTAGCGGGAATGTTGCGATACAGTATGGTTAGTTGCTCAGGTTTTCCTAGTAATCTCTGTCTATATTTATGTATATATATATATATATATATATATATATATATATATATATATATAACAGAGATTACTACAATCTCTGTCTATATATATATATAGCAGAGATTGCTCAGGTTTTCCTAGTAATCTCTGTCTATATATATGTATATATGTATATATATATATATATATATATATAGACAGAGATTACTAGGAAAACCCGAGCAACTAATATATATATATATATTATCTAGCGGGAATTGCGCTAAGGCAAAATAGGGTGCAACACATACCAATCAGGGACAACTCCTTGAGGATAACTAGTCGAAAAACAATTCTTTGCTAATCTATCTTTGTCCGTTGCTTAGGCCTACTTAGGGCCAGTGACTCCTATTAAATATGTCACTCTATGAACTACGAACTATCGGCATTATAGTCGTTGTTGCGTCAGGGTTGAAAAGGGAGCAGAAAGGGATTATTTGAGTAGAACCGGAAATGGAATTCCTTAAAGCCGGGAATGGAAGGAATAGGAAGAGATTGTTTGAGCAGAGCCGGAAATGGAAAGAGCAGAAAGGGATTGTTTGAGTAGAGTTGGAAATGGAAGGAGCAGAAAGAGATTGTTTGAGTAGAGCCGGAAATGGAAAAAGCAGAAAGGTATTGTTTGAGTAGAGCCGGAAATGGAAGGAGTAGAAAGGTATTGTTTGAATAGAGCCGGAAATGGAAGGAGCAGAAAGTGATTGTTTGAGTAGATTTGGAAATGGAAGGAATTAAAAGGGATAGTAAATGGAAGGAGCTGAAAGTTAAAGTTAAAAGGGATAGAATTAGAGTTAAATGGATATATATGGAAGGAGCTGAAAGGAATTGTTTGAGTAGAGCCGGGAATGGAGGGAATAGACAGGGATTGTTTGAGTAGAGCCGGAAATGGATAGAACAGTAAGGGATTTATTAATATTAAGCATAATTACCTCTCAAGAAACTTGATGTTTGTTCTGAATAATTCGACTGTATCCCGCAGTCTTCTTCAGCAGACTGAAGTTACGGATGTGTCACATGACCAATGTCATGTGACACAAGCTGGAGTAGGACTTGTGGGAGCTCCTGGCCGACGTCTCGGTTCAGCGTAGGTTTCTTTCTGTGGATGTTAATCGCCTCCTTTATTTTTCTCCTGTGCCAGTTCTCCTCGTGGTCTAGAATATTAACGTCCTTCATAGAGCACTGATGGTTTGTGTTCAGTTTGTGTTCACTTATAGGTGATAGGGGTTGGCGACAAGATAGATGTTCTTTGATTCATGTGCCAAGTGTTGTGACTGTTTCTCCTATATAGTGTTGGTCACATTCTGGGCATTGTATGTCATATACTACCCCACACTTTGCTGCCTTTGCTGTTCTGTCTTTTGGGTGTACCAACAGTGACCTCAGGGTGTTAATAGGTTTGTGGTAAACCGGGATGTTATAGGACTTGAAAATCCTTGCTACTTGTTCTGATAGTTTACTAATGTAGGGCAGACCTATGGCATGTTGTCTTCTGCTGGTTTCTGTAGTGGTGTCCTCCTTCCTTCTCATTGGTTGCGTGGTGTTAAACATCCAAGTTTTGTAACCGTTTGCTTTCTGCACTTTCTTGATATGGTCCACCTCTGTGTTCTTGCCCTCTTCTTCTGTTATCAGGTTTTCTGCCCGTTGGAGGAGTGTCCTGACCACTGATCGTTTGTGTTCTAGGTGGTGATTAGAATCCCAGTTCAAATATTGGTCCGTGTGGGTTGCTTTCCGATATATCTTGACCTTGGTTGATCCATCATCATTCAGGCATACACACGTGTCTAGAAAGGCTAACGTTTTGTCCTGTTCTGGTTCTACCGTGAACTTAATGTTCTCGTCCATTGAATTCAGATGGTGTGTGAAATGTTCTTCTTCGCTCTCTTGTAATACTGTGAATGTGACATCTACATACCTCAACCAGATGTCTGGAGGATGAGGTGCTTCTATGATGGCTCTTTCCTCAAAATGTTCCATGTATAGGTTTGCCACTATCGGAGAGACCGGTAAACCCATGGCTGCTCCCTTCTTCTGTTTGTTGAACACTCCATCATAAATGAAATATGTGGTGTTCAGACAGATTTCTAACAGTGTGATGATCTGGTTTACTGATAGTTCACATCTGTCTTTCAGTGTTGTATCCTGGTTTAGTCGGTCCTTTATCACTGATACCGCCTCTGTCACCGGGATACTCGTGGACAGGGCTGTCACATCAAAAGACACCATTTTCCTCCCTGGTGGAACTTCCAACTCTTTGATTTTCTTTACAAACCAGTCCTACTCCAGCTTGTGTCACATGACATTGGTCATGTGACACATCCGTAACTTCAGTCTGCTGAAGAAGACTGCGAGATACCGTCGAAATATTCAGAATAAACATCAAGTTTCTTGAGAGGTAATTATGCTTAATATTAATAACCAAGAAACCGGATCATCTATCCATTCAAGGAACAGAAAGGGATTGTTTGAGTAGAGCCCGAAATTGAAGGACCAGAAACGGCTAGTTTGAATAGAGCCGGAAATGGAAGGAGTAAAAAGGTATTGTTTGAGTAGAACCGGAAATGGAAGGAGTAGAAAGGGATTGTTTGAGTAGAGTGAGTGAGTGAGTGAGTGAGTGAGTGAGTGAGTGTGTGTGTGTGTGTGTGTGTGTGTGTGTGTGTGTGTGTGTGTGTGTGTGTGTGTGTGTGTGTGTGTGTGTGTGTGTGTGTGTGTGTGTGTGTGTGTGTGTGTGTGTGTGTGTGTGTGTGTGTGTGTGTGTGTGTGTGTGTGTGTTTATGTTTATGTGTTTAGTAGTAGTATTGTTTTTATTATTATTATTATTATTATTATCATTATTATTACCATTATTAATGTTATTCTGGTATCATTCAGAATTATTATCATTATCGTTATGATTATTATCATTGGAACAGCCTTTGCTCACCTTCTTACGTTTCAGGCCGAGCCGTATGTGATCGTGAAGAAGACCGCGAGAGGCGACTCTCGCTTCGAGGGCTTCGCTGTCGACCTGTTGGACGCCGTGTGCGCCCGCATCTCCTGCCGCTACAACATCTACCTGTCGGAAGAAGGCATCGGCAACCGACGAGACCGCGGCATGATAGGCGAGGTGGCGCGGGGGGTAAGAGTCGTTCACTGTGCAGATCCTGTGTCCACTTCTCCTCGGCAATAAATTGTGCAGCTTGCCACCATGCTACATTATGACGTCACGGCAGATCAATAAAGCGTGACGTCACGGCGGTATCGCTACATTGTGGGTAGGATCATGCTTGTGTGTCAGTTGCAGAACATGACAAGAATCGTGACGTGATAAATCAGCCAAGATTGTTAAAGTTAATTTAGAATACCTTGCCCCTGTGTCGCGATTCCGACCACGTCAATAACGAAACAGATAAATGTCAATGTCAATTTGAACGTGTCCACTAGATAAATGATCTGGACGTACATCGTTAATTTCGAACTATGTTTGGTTTCTTGCTGTATACGTGTTAGGCACACAGTTTATCGGCCTGATTTTGGTGGTTTGACGTGTTTCATTAGTGTCACTGTCAATCGCCAGTCGGCGCCATCATTCCCGCTTTGACCGAACACCCAGTGTTAGGATGTTATCACCGTGCTCATTTGTTGTGTAACTTTATAACTTGTCATCGTCATCATCACCACCACCTGCAGCAGCAGCAGCAGCAGCAGCAGCAGCAGCAGCAGCAGCAGCAGCAGCAGCAGCAGCAGCAGCAGCAACTACAACAACAGCAACAACGCTAAGGTGATAATCAGGATGATGACGATGATAGCTGTGATGGTGAAGACGGGTACAAAAAATGCATAATATCAACATTATTATTATTAGAACGATCAGTTGCAACGACGAAGACAATCAAACACTGTATTATTTGCAGGCGGCCGATCTTGCGCTTGGACCTATAGCTATCACGCCCATGCGCCGCCAAGCGGTAGACTTTAGCACCCCGTGGTTAGACGTCCCACTCAGTGTCCTTATACGGCGGGACACGGATATTACGTCATTGGAGGAACTCCTCGATCAAGAAACCATCCGCTACGGAGTGTCCATCAACGGCATTGCAATGATGAAGTTTTTCGGAACGAGAGAGGAGCCATACAGGTTCACGAGATGTTTTTATTTATTTTACTTGATGTAGTATTTTCAAATCAATTCAGTATCTTAAACCCGCACTTATAAGTGCATACATATAAACTATTCGTGTGGTCTGAGCTCCATGATGTTATTGCAGACATAGAAAGCAGACACCACAAAAATACACAATAATGTGCTGTTATAAGCATTTTATATATCATTGATTCTGTTACAACTATATATAATAGTTTTTCTAGTGTTTACGTATTCTGGATGAAAAGCGCAACCTGTTAGCTAGAGAGACATATAATGATGTTTAAAATAATATAATAAATAAATTATATAGTTGAATTTATAAGTAATATGACTCGTCCGTGGTCATCTAAGTTGTTCATTTAACTATAGCAATTTGCGGTATTTAAAAAAACTAGTTTTTACGTGTCAGTATCCATCTGTCCATCTATGTCAACAGCCTCGTCATAAAGTGATATATCATATTCACACAAGACAATACCTTCGACGTATAACAACTTCCACCATGCAATGTGCTGAAAGACAGACGTTGTTAATATATTTTCAAATAACGCATCATCTTTGATGCGAACACAGGGTCTGCTTTTCTGACATGAAATATAAGAGGCATCTTCTGAACAGAATAAATGCAATGTTTTTGGTTATCTTAAAATAAAACTCATACTAATTCATCACTTGTATTTTAGCCGCATGGTGGCCAAGATGGCGGCCAACCCAAATGTATACGTCAGTGGAGTGGAGGCCGGACTCTCTAAGGTTCTCAGTGAGAACTATTCGTTTATACTCGACCAGCCTATGGCTACGTACTTGGCGAACAAGCGATGCGAATTGACGGTAATGACAATTCACAAATACAATATTGACAACAAGAGTGGATGTATTTATTACGTAGGACTATATTCACACGCACTATTTTCACACGCATGCACTCATAAACGCACGCACGCACACCCACAAACAAACAAGTGACACACATCTAAGATATGATAATAACGATATAATATCAATGGCAGCGTTGTACTTATGGTTGCATCGTATATTCAAGTACCTGTTATTCCGTTGGCCGCTGTGGTTATTTGGTTGTATCTTTTCGCTCAGGCGTTTGGAAAATTCCTCGACAACGACCAAGGATACGGGTTCGCGATGACCAAGGGTGATCAACTTATACCCGCTATCAACGCCGCCGTTGCAGACATGAAACAGGACGGTACCATAAAGACCCTCTACAAGAAATGGTGGAGGGGGGGCAACTGCATGCCAAAAGAGTGCGAAGTCGTGTCAGGCGGAACGTCACTTCCGTTAGCATTGCGCATGTGCCCGGTTGCATTTGCCCTGTGCAGCGTATTATGCTTGTTTTAGGCACCGTGGGTGATGGAGAAGAGAGAACAGTTGCAGGGTGATCTGGTGGGCGTGTCTATATCCAAATTCAGTATTCTGTGCCTCTTGTCGCTATTCTGACGAGGACAAATTTAAACTACCCCATTGCTAGGTGTTTTGGTTTTACGTATGCCATACAATAGATACACTCATACACAAACACACACAAATACACATTTTACCCGGTTTATGTAACAAAATAACTTACTTTTGTGATGTATTTGCACCTTCCTGTTGTCACGTCGTAGCGTCACCTGACGTAGCCTCGGTGTTGCTTTACATTTTGTCGCGTGTTGTATCGACAAGTCTGATATAATTAACACTGTAAGATAGAGCTATTTTCGTGAAGTATAAATTTTGGGATATTGCCGTGATATGTTGATGCATGACATCGAAAGAATTGTGCGTGCTCAGTAGTGTCGTAGAGGGAAATGCAGCTTGTAGATTCCAAGGCAGACAAGGACATACACATTTTATATGATGTTCAAATAATTGGTAATGTTTGTATATGTAACTGAGTATAATAAAGGATTTGATTTTTGCGCTGGTCAGTTTTCGTAATAATTTCCTTGTAAAGAAAAATACAAATAATGACCGCCATTTTAACTACACTGACGCCCTCTAGCGCTCAGTAGCCAATGGAAACGAAGGGACCTGGCATTTGAGAAGGGTCTAGCGCCATGACCCGGGTTATATCAATAATATAAAAATATTTGTATTGCGGTCTTGATCCTACGTCCTACATGCATATTCCTAGCAACATTTCATCTTCCTGAATAGTTCCATTTTAGAATGTGTTTTGTCAACTGCTTTGCATTGGGAATGCATGTTCTATAGTTTTCAGCAAATACTTCTGTTCGTGTAAGGAAGTCACATTATTGTCCTCATAATATATATGTATTTTGTTGTGCCATTAAGTCATTATTGTCCCTTTGACGAACACCTCGTCGATAAGGTGGCTAAGCACAAGGCGTGGTTATTAAAAACGAGACCAACTGTAACGATGCATTCTTCCTCGTAGCTTCCTTTATACATGGGATGAGGATGAGGGAGCGAGGGAGCTAGGGAGGGAGCAACGGGGCGAGGGAGAGAGCGAGGAAGAGAGGAGGGAATTGAAAACAACTAAACAGGTCATCAATTTGTATTAGGGAGTTTTCTGAAAAGCAAATAACATTAAAAACCTACATATTAGCAAAATGGAGCATAGGAGGGAGGGACGTAGCGAGGGAGCTAGGGAAGTAGCGAGGGAGCTAGGGAGCAAGGGACGGAAGGAGCGAGGGAGCTAGAGAGGGAGGGAGTGAGGGAAATATGGAGCGAGGGAGGGAGGAAGTTAGGGAACTGGGGAGCTAGGGAATGAGGGAGCTAGGGAACAAAGGAGCTAGGGGAGGGAGTTAGGGAGCGAAGGAGCTAGGGAGGGATGGAGGGAGCGAGGGATATAAGGAGCGAGGGTGCGAGGGAACTAGGGAGCGAGGGCGGGAGCTAGGGAGCAAGGGAGCTAGAGCGCGAGGGAGCTAGGGAGCAATGAAGCGAGGGAGGGAGGAAGCTGGGGAATGAGGGAGCGAGGGAGGGAGGGAGGGAGGGAGGAAGAGATGGAGCGAGGGAGCTAAGGAGGGAAAACGAGGGCGCGAGGGAGCTAGGGAGCAAGGGAGGGAGCGGCAATGGAACCAAGGAGCGATGGAGCTAGGGAGCGAGGGAGGGGTGGAGCGAGGGAGCTAGGGGCGAGGGAGCGAGGGAGCTACGGAGGGAGCGAGGGAGTGAGAGACAGAGGGAGCTAATGAGGGAGGGAGCTAGGGAATTAAGGAGCGAGGGAGGGAGTGAGCGAGGGAGTTGGGGAGCGAGGGAGGGAAAGAGCGAGGGAGCTAGGGAGCGAGAGAACGAGGGAGCGAGGGAGGGAGCGAGGGAGAGAGGAGGGAATTGAATACAACAAAACAAAATGCGAGGATCGTCGAATGCGCCACGTACAAACCCGAGGATGGTTGTTAGTTGAGGTGATATCTAAGCGTACGTTACTCATTATAATATTATTATTATCACTAGGTCCCCTATTGTTATTATCTCTAAAACCTATAAACAAGTTTCATCGTGTGAATTAATAATGTCTGTACACACTCGTGAAAGGGGCAGTTAAAATTAAAATACAGTTTTATTATTTTTTATTATTTATTTTATCATTGTTATTACGTCGTTAATCGAACCACGTTACCTCTAATCGCTTCCCATGTGTCATTTCTGTATCGTCGTCGTTTAGGTTTAACTGTTTATACGTTCAATTCAGTAATCGAAAAAGCTTGTGGTCGGCCAACATACTTTGCTATGTTCAAAGGTAGCGTCATCCATTAGCGTTCTGAAAGCTTCGTCTTGATTTCCAAAGCAATGCCCAAAACAGCGGCACGTGAATAATTGATGTGTCTCGCCTTGATCCCGTCTGCATGTAAACGCAACGTGGTGTAGTTCCTCGACTCTTAATTAACAGATGGAATAGCGCGCAGTCTTGCAGATGGCATAGCATTTAAATCAGACGAGATTCTATCCAACAAACGAATTGGCAGCTTTCCTGGAAATTTCACAAATTGCTGTGCACAATAGTAAACGAAAGCAAAACACCGAATTCTAGGGTCTGGCTTTAAAGATATTCCTGTATGGATATAACATTACTGGATAATGCAATGTAAAAATAATGATTCCGTCTCACAGAGAACGGTGAATCGACTTGATGAAATTTTGTCAGGTTTTGTCTGAACTATGTGCGGCGACAGAAGGCAATATAGTTCCAGTGGACATCGATCCAGACACGAGGACGTGGGACGAATATGCAACTTTGGACACGAAGAGGAAGCAGGGGACATCGAAATTACAGACGTCATCTCGAATGCAATCCATCGACGTAGAGGACAATCTTGTGAACAAAGGCCTGCTTCTCTAACAGCCACAGTCTCCTTAAGCCCACACAAGACGGATATATTATGTGAGCTTGCGTGCGTGCACGCGCGCGCGTGTGTACATATATAATATTATAGATGTGTATATGTGTACAGCCACGCACGCACACCCTGACTCACGCACCAGATTCAATTTATGATTTTGATTTTAAGCGACTTAAATTTACTAATAGTTTATGCAATATTCAACGCCAATCTGTCCGTGATTATTGCAATTGCAACGATTTTGCAGGATTTTGTGTCGGGCTGGTTTGGCCTCAGTTGGATTTTGTTGATGCATTGTCAAACGGGTTTGCCGAGGGATTTTATTGTCACAGAACCCTTAAACATCCAGCCGTTATGATGTGCTCTAAATAAAGATAAGTGTTATTCATTCTGACACATTCTTCCCGTGCCCGAACACCAAAGAACGCATTTTGACATGTCTTGGCCTAATCGAAACGGCCAGTTGCTGGATTAGGCCATCGTAAAAACGCCAATTATGCATGCGTAAGTTATAAAGATTGAAATTGCCCGACACACACATCACATATTGGCGCTATTTTAAGCTGTCGTTGATGAAGCGTCCGACCAATCGCCGCTAGTCACATCGACTTGCATCGGACAAGTAACACAACGCCCTCGCTACCGGCTCCGATAAAACGTTCTTTCTAGTGTCCCGGAAAGACAGTTTACACACTGGACGCGTCCGTCCATTGAACGTCATACAGTGAAGAATACAGTTGATTTCGACTGGAAGTTTGTCGTGTTTACCAGGTTTGGTACGCTCTCGTCTGCTGAAGGTAAGTATACTACTATATATATCTGGCTTAAATATACATTACCGGTAAGTAAGTCTTTGAACCATCTAATATTTCAGGCATATTCTAGAAATGTTTAATAGTATGTCGATTTAAGCCAGTCTTGGGCACTCCCGTCAACATTTTTATTACATTTGTTTCCATTATTTGTTAATTAATTAACAACTAACACATATTTGTTTTAAACATTGGACTATATCTGTGCCACAGAAACAACGTAATGATAATTTCAATCATTTCGCACGCTCACTTTTTGATTGGGTCAACGAGGATATGCTTGAAACTCTAGATGATCCAATGACTTTTACTGGTACTGTACGTGAATCTTTTAACATATAGTAGGCGAGAGTAGTCACACAGGTTAATGACAGGACATAAATAAACAGCTGGAAGGTTGACAGGTGGAAAGACACACTACAATCCCTGGAACGTTTCGAGGAGAGCCCGCAATACAGCTGACCCGAAATAGCGTATTTTGACCGCCAGATGGAAAATACGTCTGCAAAGCATTCTGAGAGTGGGATCGTTGGTGACATGATTGCCTTGAAACGAATGTAACTTAGTTTTCCTTTGATGTTTTAGATTAAGAAGCTGCGACTATACCGAGTTTTTTATCGGGGGGCAGTCAATACGTCACCCGTATACCATTCTTGAGCACCAAAGCACGTTGGTGCAAGCAACGCGTTTGTGTAAGTAAAGGTACATACATTTAAGACAAGAGCTGTGATTTCGTTGAACTTGTAATTTTAGTTAACATTAATCTATGAATACAATATGTTAGTGAATTAATGCATATCACATATCATAGACCAGTGCACACTTTGCGCAATAAAGGGTATATATTTTGTTGTATTCCAACTTGAAAATGGCATAATTTTGACATATGTCTAAAACGTGTATAGGGGCTCAGTTAGATAAATTCTCAAGGATGGCATTCTGACAACGTACTGGGTGCCCCCCCCCGGGTCGTAGGACATTTGTATCTATGACTGTAGGCGTACTGTTTATGTTTTTTGCTGACACTTTGCTATTAAGTGGGGCGCGGTGGTCAGTGGGGCGCGGTGGTCAGTGGGGCGCGGTGGTCGTGTGGTAGAGCGTCGGGCTTTCGGCCGAGATGACCGGCGTTCAAAACCACCTGCAGCCGTCTCTAAACTTGGGCAGTTTCGTTCACCCCACTGTGGAAATAAAATGTCCGACACAGGGAAATGGAAAGAACCTGTCGTGGACTCACCAACTCTAGAAACAGACACTGAAATAAACCACCATTAGTCTTTTTACTGGGTTCTCATACCACTTGGAACTGAAATAAACCATCAGTCCTGTTACTGGGTCCTAGACCACTTGGAACTGAAATAAACCATCAGTCCTATTACTGGGTCCTCAGACCACTTGGAACTGAAATAAACCATCAGTCCTGTTACTGGGTCCTAGACCACTTGGAACTGAAATAAACCACCAGTCCTGTTATTGGGTCCTCAGACAAATTGGAACTGAAATAAACCACCAGTCTTGTTACTGGGTCCTCAGACCACTTGGAACTTAAATAAACCATCAGTCCTGTTACTGGGTCCTCAGACCACTTGGAACTGAAATAAACCATCAGTCCTGTTACTGGGTCCTCAGACCACTTGGAACTGAAATAAACCATCAGTCCTGTTACTGGGTCCTAGACCACTTGGAACTGAAATAAACCACCAGTCCTGTTACTGGGTCCTCAGACAACTTGGAACTGAAATAAACCACCAGTCTTGTTACTGGGTCCTCAGACCACTTGGAACTGAAATAAACCAACATTCTTGTTACTGGGTCCTCAGACCACTTGGAACTGAAATAAACCAACATTCTTGTTACTGGGTCCTCAGACAACTTGGAACTGAAATAAACCACCAGTCCTGTTACTGGGTCCTCAGACCACTTGGAACTGAAACAAACCACCAGTCCTGTTACTGGGTCCTCAGACCAGTTGGAACTGAAACAAACCACCAGTCCTGTTACTGGGTCCTCAGACCAATTGGAATTGAAACAAACCACCAGTCCTGTTACTGGGTCCTCAGACCACTTGGAACTGAAATAAACCACCAGTCCTGTTACTGGGTCCTCAGACCACTTGGAACTGAAATAAACCACCAGTCCTGTTACTGGGTCCTCAGACCACTTGGAACTGAAACAAACCACCAGTCCTGTTACTGGGTCCTCAGACCAGTTGGAACTGAAAAAACCACCAGTCCTGTTACTGGGTCCTCAGACCAGTCGGAACTGCAAAAACACCAACAAACAAACACAGAGACAAACAAACACACACATTCGTCAAATATTTGTTGACTAGGATCGGGCATGCGTTATCGTGGATAGGGCCTGCTGCTTTGTAAATAGGTCATCGACAAATGATTGTTAAGAGGCGCCGACTAGCTCTATGGCTGCTGGCGCATATGTCGTACGCGGCCACATGTGTTCACACCAGAAGCTTATTCGATTACAGGCTCATTCGTTTAGCGGTGAATTCGCACACACTCCATGATTACTCGTTGACAAGCTCATCACTTCAACAAATCATATGGTCATTACTTCACAGGTTTTGCAGACCCTCATCTTTTGCCTTTTAGAAAGTTCGTACACAACCTCGTCTATGAATACAAGATCGGAACGGCAGTCGGTGCAGACGCACTTCACGCACCTATCGTAACTAGCCAAACCATATAGTTAAAACTGCTTTCTCAACTGATTTAGCCTATCGCAAATCTGGTTCATTGATGTCCAAATATGTAGTGTGTGAATAATTTATGTAACATCCGAAGTCAATTTAATAAAAAACAAATGCCTATTTTTGTTCAAATCATCGAAAGAATTGACTTCAATCGTTATATCTGGTAAGGAACAAAACAGTGGATATCCAAAATGGCAAACACTGTGTCGGTCAATGCTGATCATGGGCGTGACCTCCATCCTCTCGCCGATCACATGACAACGTTACGAAATTTCACAAAGGAACCAAATCGTGATTTTTCAACATTTCTATTTTCACTTCAGTAAATGCTTGAACAAATTAACTAATTTAATGTTTGCCTGATGATTTCACAAAAACAAAATACATACAAAAGTTGCACAAACAAGCTTGTTGTAGTGGATACTAGGTAGGTTTGGTTTTTAGCAAACTTAATTTGAAGTGAGACTAAAAAAAATCGAATTGATTAAGCACCTTTAACGAATGAACTTCGGGCTTGAACGAATATATATATTTGAAAAACTAACCCTGTGAACAGGTTTACTCGTATCTTCTAATTATTTTGTCGACGCCAAAAGAGACTTTATTTGTCCCAAAACATCAACACTTCAGTCACGGTGCTTATAACAAATGCTGGAGCAGTCTTTGAAAAGGCTATTACATAGCATTGTTATTTTCCTCATTGAAACCAATGTCTAAATTTTGTCAGGCAATTCCACCTTGTGTGCATGGCTGACTGAATTACTATTATTTTGTACTTGAGTAAAAGTAAGATTGCCATCCAAAATTACAAGTTCCAGATGGCAAGTGAACAAGGAAGCCATTAGCTTATCAAGAGTCCAAAGATTTTATCATCTGTGTATAGCCCCCTCTTATCAGACATCTGTCAATTCTATTTTTAAACATATCCACACTACTAGTACTACTAGTTTCTCCTTATATGTGATAGTTCTCCTAATTTGTCCTAGAATTTGATTACCTTTTTAAGCAGCAATCCCACATTGCTCTGAAACTTTCATGTCAGCACTAAATGTTACTCCTAAGTCCTTTTCTTTTGTAGTTGTACCTAGTACAGCATCCCCCATTTTATATTCTTCTTCCATGTTTCCATGTCTTATGTGTATATATTTACACTTCCCAAAACTTAATAACATTTGCCATTTTTCAGACCATTTAGCAAATTTATCTAGATCATCCTATCAACTTTGTGTATCATGTTGTATCTTTCCGAATACTTTTTGTATGATCTGCAAATGTCAGTACTGTGATAGATATGTCATCGTCCAAATAATTTATATATATATATATTAAAATAGCATAGCTCCTAATGCTGATCCCTGTGGTACGCTCCTTAAAACAGATTTCCAGTTTGAAATTTCACCACCTACTATTACTTTGTCTTCTGTCTGTAAGCCAATTTTCTATCCAGTTGATTATATCATTACCTATGCCATGGGCTTTTAGTATAAGTGAAACTTTTTGATATGGCACTTTATCGAAAGCTTTTTGAAAATCTAAGTAAACAACACCCACTGGTGACCCGTCATCTAGCCACTTTGTAATTTCTTCCGAGAAACATAAAAGATTGGCTAGGCATGTCCTTGCTTTTAGGAACCCGGTCAGGTTGAGATGTATCTAGTAATTCATGTTTTACAAGATATTATACCATGTGGTCTCTAATAATTTGCATACAACTGATGTTAAACTCACTGGTCTGTAATTGTTTTACTTGTTCCTCGATCCCTTCTTAAATAGTGACATAATGTTTGTTTCTTTCCATTCTGAAGGAACGACTCCCTCCCTACTCTAATGACAAGTTAAACACTTTTGCAAGTGGTATACTAATTTGCTCTACAATTTCCTGAAGCAGTTTTGGTGGTATCCCATCAACTCCGGGTGATTAATATCTTTCATATTCTTTATTTTATTTGATACCAATTCAGGAATTACAAATAACTGCCTTAAATGATATGATAGATCGCCCTTAAATTTAGTAACTGGAACTGGAAGTGAGCTTATATCATTCATGGCCTCTGCCATTTGAAACCCTTTTAAGATTATGTCAAATCCTACTCTCTTGTTTTCGAGAAAATCAACTTGGAATATGCCCCCCCCCCCGTTATTTGTCGCACAAACAAACCGGACTTTGTCGTCGTACACCGGGGATACGTCTATCGCAGATAACGTGAATATGCTGCTGACAACTATAAATTTAAGCACGTGCCAACAGCATTGTCGTAGTCTGCAAATGTGATCTTCTCCCACTCCAAGCTGCATAATGTATGATGCTGTTACCCTAAATGCAGTGGATGCGGGCGGCTAATCGTACCCCGTCCCCCATCTATTACAGGCGGATTTGGGCCTATTAAATCTACAGTAATCATTGTATAAACGTCCATTAGTTCCGCAGCAGCTGTGTACAAAGACCGCCATACTGAATACACGCAGAGCAAATTAATTGAAGCCCTGGTCGCAGTTGCAGACATCTTTAATCGTCTCGATTTTTATATTCACAATTTTCACATTATCTTCACTACGTTTTTATTTCAGACCCTCTCAAGGGATATATAATTACTCTTACTTAAATGAGTTATCACAGTGATCATAAGCTGTTGAAGTGATCACCGCCATCATTGTTATTATCATTACCTTCATCATCATCACCATTGTCGTCGTCATCATCATCATTCAAACCGTAAACTTCACAAGGCGCCATTTCCACAGTCGTTGTTCGTGGCGCCGTACCCAATTTTCTAGAAAAAGGTGTCTTGAGATGTGTTTTAGAAACAACATCCGTTGTTAGTGTTGACGTTAGCTGCCCGGGCAACGAGTTGCACACTGTCCGGGCTGCAGTACTTCACGGCCGGTCGCCCCAATATCACCTGGCTCGTGGACATCGAGTGACGATAGACTCTTCCCATGATACCACCACGCTACCTGGTGGATTATAATGGAACGTAAAGATTCGGGCAAACAAACCACAGAGCAGCGGGATGTTCTTGGAGTTACCGAAATCGGTGGTTGTAATAGGGAGGTTATATTGATGATGTACTTCGGTGCACGAGGAACATGATATTGAACTTCACCCATTCATTTCACTGTATTCGGCAGCTAATGCTCAGCTTTATCAGGAGTGGTGTCGCGTGGGCGAATTTAGTGGCGGCATCCACAAGGCGGGCCGTCCAGTTATGCACTCCTTCAAACCGTTGTATTTACTTGCGAGGCACCCTGTGGAGCAGCGCATTGCCAACGTCAAGTCTGCTGGTGAGAAAGACATGGACAACTTGTCCCGCCGCTCCAGGGGTTAGGTAACGCATTGCTAACGTCAAGTCTGCTGGTGAGAAAGACATGGACAACTTGTCCAGCCGCTCCAGGGGTTAGGTAACGCATTGCTAACGTCAAGTCTGCTGGTGAGAAAGACATGGACAACTTGTCCAGCCGCTCCAGGGGTTAGGTAACGCATTGCTAACGTCAAGTCTGCTGGTGAGAAAGACATGGACAACTTGTCCCACCGCTCCAGGGGTTAGGTAACGCACTGCCAACGTCAAGTCTGCTGGTGAGAAAGACATGGACAACTTGTCCTGCCGCTCCAGGGGTTAGGTAACGCATTGCCAACGTCAAGTCTGCTGGTGACAAAGACATGGACAACTTGTCCTGCCGCTCCAGGGGTTAGGTAACGCATTGCCAACGTCAAGTCTGCTGGTGACAAAGGCAATGACAACTTGTCCCACCGCTCCAGGGGTTAGGTAACGCATTGTCAACGTCAAGTCTGCTGGTGACAAAGACATGGACAACTTGTCCTGCCGCTCCAGGGCTTAGGTAACGCATTGCCAACGTCAAGTCTGCTGGTGACAAAGGCAATGACAACTTGTCCCACCGCTCCAGGGGTTAGGTAACGCATTGTCCTTGCAATAATACGTAGGTGACAAATCGCAGGCTGGCACATTCCAATCACGTGAGAATCCCTCGTCATCATGGCTTCGAACTGGACGCGAAGATTCCGCACATTGTGAATCACATTAACCAAACGCAATGCGTAGCACGTCGATTTTCTTCAACTGTTGGGCGGAACCGAAGACGATGACTTCTGTTTCCTAGTCATTCAGTTTAAAGATATTGTAGCTCACTTATGCCCTGATCGCTACACACACCTCGATACGCGCGACAGTGGCTTCGATATCTACCTGGAGGGGCTTCACTGGGATATAAAGTTGGGTGTCATCTGCCTAGAAGTGGGACATCAAGTTTGCTAGTGTATGATCTTGGCTACATATGTTGCATAAACGGAGAACAGCTGAGACCCGAGCACGGAACCCTGGGGGTTTACAAGAGGACGAGCAGGTGATGCAGCGCCGTCGATATGGATGGAGTGAACTCTGTCATTCTGGTATGACTTAAACCATTTATGTGCCTCTTGGACTTACTTACCTACATCCCGTGAGAGCCTCGGCAACGTCACTTTTTGGTGGACGGTGTCAAGTGTAGCCGGCATATGAAGAAACACCATAATAACAACGTTCTGACTGTCCATTGTGAGCAGGATGTCATTATGCACACAGACAAGGGCCGTCTCAATATTGACTTGGCACCGGTAGAGTTCGCCGCCATTGTGCTCTGACTTGTGAGCCCATTGCATCGAAGCAACGGCACGTTATGATGTCTGGGACGCGGGTCTTTCATGATTAAAGACTGATTGGTCCATAATCGGTGTCTTGATTGCTACTATCCTGACGTGGGCTCCCTTTAGACTAGTAGACACTACGTCAAATAAAGGTTAACAACTGCCGGGACCAAAGGTACGGTTTCATGCGCAAAGTCTCTGAGAAGCCTTGTCGGAGTGGAATCAAGTTCACATGATTTCACCGGCGACACTGACGACGATTGCAATAGGGTCCAGATTTTAACCTCAGTGGCAGACTCAAAAGCAGATAATTGAAATTTTGGTCGTGTGTTTCTGAAGGCGTCGATATCGTTGACACTGTGAGTGAGTTGATTTTTCCACGAATAAAACTATGAATGTATTCAACACCATCGCCAAATTTGTCGTTTTCGTCATAATAATACTAACGAGGGGTAGAAAATTAGACAGCGAAGTCGAATTGCAGCAGCAACAACAACGACAACAACAACAACAGCAGCAGCAGCAGCAGCAGCAGCAGCAGCAGCAGCAGCAGCAGCAGCAGCAGCAGCAGCAGCAACACAAAAACCGGCGGCACCGGCGGTAGCGGCGACAGCAGCAACAACAGCGGTAGCAACAAAAACGTCTACTGTATTGTTTTGCACGTTCTAGCAGTCCGCCGTGTGTCAGTGCCGATCGATGTCATGAAGCCGTCCGCGTGGCGTCTCATCCTGCCCGTCGCCTGGCTGCAACTCGTCGCGTCGGCAGCCAACCAGTACGGTAATACGCGGCCGTCGTAACTCTTCAGAAACCGTGATATTTATTTAACCAACATCGACGTCATGTTCATAATTTTACATCTACATATAAATATACATATTCGTTCATGGTTATTAACGTTGTTTTTGTAGTTGTTTTTTATTAAGGACATATATACATTGTCCGCTAATGCAATAATTCACCCTGATGAACATTTAAGACCTAACATCGTTGTAAATTATGGCATACTATCGGACGTCATTGTTTTTGTAGCTATTAATACAACAGCAACATTAATATAACACCTTGGCTTGGGTGTATTTGTATTTTACATAAATACGTTTTCTATATAAATACGTACATAACATTATCTTATTCTGCTGTAAAATATGTGGTTGTACGTATTATGTTTTGTTTGCTATGTATGTTATCATTGTAATGATTATTATGTGATTATTATTATTATTATGTACATGTTACAGCCTCAAACGACGACACCGACGACGCGTCAACATCAGAGACAACCCAGCCACAAGGCAGCGACTTCCTCCGTGTCACGACAATCCTGGTAAATATCTCAAATACGACAACTTCAAATTATATCTAGTTTGTGTGTGTGTGTGTGTGTGTGTGTGTGTGTGTGTGTGTGTGTGTGTGTGTGTGTGTGTGTGTGTGTGTGTGTGTGTGTGTGTGTGTGTGTGTGTGTGTGTGTGTGTGTGTGTGTGTGTGTGTGTGTGTGTGTGTGTGTGTGTGTGTGTGTGTGTGTTTGATGTGTATAATACTGTATATATTGTGTACTACGTATGAATATACGTGTATATGTGATGCGTGTGCGTGTGCGTGTGTGTTCGTTTGCAGCTAAGTTCACGTGTGCTTACTTGAAGGTCTGTCCACGTTGTCTGACTGATCAATTGTAGGTTTTGGAAGGGCATTCTGAAAAAAACATAGAGAGGGGGGTTGACACACATATATACAAATATACTGACAGGCAGGCAGGCACGCAAGCACGCACGCACGCACGCACGCACGTTCGCACGCATGTACGCACGCAGACAAACATACAAACATACTTACAGACAGAAACAATGAGATACAGAGGGAGACTGACAAACATTCTGATAAAATGATATACATACACATAGCCAGAGATACAGCAACAACAAAAAATGACATACATAGAGAGTGAGAACAGCATATCAAATATCTACACTCCCTGTTGTCGAAACGTCATTGATGAATACACAGAGATACTGATTGGGTGCGCAAGTGAGGGGTAAATATGGTTGTCCAGCTAACAACGCCCGCAATTCGTGGAGCAATCTATGCCCTATGTACTGTATCACCTGATAATTATTAATTAGCAGTAAATAACCATTAACGTCATGACGCAAGGCCACCAGTTATTAATGTTTCAGTTCCTAATATAAATATACATTATTAGCGTTTACAGTTACAACCGGACGCTTTAGTCTGGCTTACAAGATTAGTGGCACGTCAGCGACGCCTCAACCCATGAAATTTCAGGGGGCTAAATCTGAATATTTAGGACCGTTAGTTGTAACTCCAGAATTAGTAGCTAAGAAAATAAAGGCAATGAAGGATAACAAATCACCGGGAGTGGATGGGATTCCTCCAAAATTACTAATGGAAACAGTAGATCAAATCAGTATACCACTTGCAAGAGTATTCAACTTGTCATTAAAAGAGGGAGTTGTTCCGTTTGAATGGAAAGAAGCAAACATCATACCATTATTTAAAAAGGGTTCGAGAAATAAGTCAGAGAATTACAGACCAGTGAGTTTAACGTCAGTGATTTGTAAATTATTAGAAAGGTTAATTAAAGACCATATGGTGGACTTCCCCGTTAAGCATAAATTATTAAATTCATCTCAACATGGATTCCTTAAAGCGAGGTCATGCTTAACAAATATGTTATGTTTTTTGGAAGAAATCACTAAGTGGATAGACGTGGGATCGCCAGTAGATATTATCTACTTAGATTTTCAGAAAGC